>CM068303.1:22501067-22595654 GCA_034768395.1 Linum lewisii | reverse complement strand
CTGAAACAGAGTCCGATGGCGGCAGCAGAAAGATCTGATATATGTGAGATTGAGTGTTACCTGTCTGGATCTCTGGGAATTGTACTGAAAGAGATCTTTTATAGACGAGACGGCAGGAGAGAGAGAGAGAGAATGTGTGTGTTGTGTTTGCGGAAAATATAAACGACAGGTTGAAGGAAGGAGGCAGGGTTGGGGTGTGGAGGTGAATATACCCTCCTTTTTTCTGGTAAAATTGCGTAATTTGTCAAATTTGGGTACCCTGTGGGATTTGCGGATGTTAACAATGTTCGTTACACGATTTCAGTGTTTCGTTATGCTTTTTACTTTTTACTTTTTTAATTTTTTTTCTTTCTTTCAAAATATGACATATTTTTTGTTACTTTGAACAAAAGCGTAAAGAATAAGATCAAATTTAGCACGTTTAGCAAGTGAATTGAGGTGTATATGAGACAAGCTTTATGCCTATCCGATCTACCAAGATGGTGGCACAACATTGCTACTTTTATAGTGAGTTTATTTAATTCGGAGACGGGTGAAGCAGCAAAAAGTTTATTCGAGATATATTGGGGGTGTTTTGACGGTTTATAATGTGAGTCTGAGTGTGTGTTTAAATACACGAGCTGAGTTAAGGGCATATGTGTCAGGTCTTCTTAAAGTTTTGGGAGAAAGAGTATCAAGAGTAACATCTGTAGCTCTAGTCTCGTTGTGCAGATAGCCTCATAAGCTGAAAGAAGGAAGGGACTCACCAACACTCAGTTGTAGTGGACCAGATTCATGAGTGATGCGGGAGAAGTGGGAGATTGAGTTTATTCTATATATCGCGAAGGCAATCACGCGGTCGACTACATGGTCGGAGTTGGGTACAAGATGCATCTTATGTGTATAGTTTTTCTATTATCATCCATTGTTGTTCTATTTGGACACATTACAATGTATTTGGTGTTCTGAGAACTGTTTGATTGTGAATGAATGTTAGGTGCATTACACCTTGGATTTCTACTTAAAAAAAAAGTGAATTAAGGCTAATTTAATTATAGAGTGAAAATGAGTAATTGTATTGTTTAGCATAAAAAGGTAACTAGCTTTGTACCCAGCCCGTTGGCTGCATAAAATTTTTCATATCTTGAAATTTTTTACCTTTCAAACCTATAATAATATGAGCTCAAATATGACTAACCACCTCTATTTGTCTAAACTAAAATTCAATCAAGTAAGGTCGCACAA
Organism: Linum lewisii; assembly: GCA_034768395.1. NCBI lineage: Eukaryota > Viridiplantae > Streptophyta > Magnoliopsida > Malpighiales > Linaceae > Linum > Linum lewisii. Next base: position 22,594,430 of record CM068303.1, on the reverse strand, counting down.
CATTTTCTAAATGCATACCAAACTATGAAAAAATCAACTACATTTTACTACATGCAAAATAGCCCTTAAAGCGGTTGATAGACCAATTAACATATATATAACATATATAACTTGTGGTCGAGTGAATTATATTATATGCAAACCAAAATACTCTAATGTTATAAAAATTGAAATATAGTTTTTCTAAATAATTCACATAGAAATCATAGTTTTATGCAACATGACCCAACTTGGTCAATGATTTAAATTAAACTAATTTCAATTTTCAACTAAACGAAATCCCATAAATATGAAATATGATGAACTTGCAATTTGGATGGTATATAACTTCAATAATCTATAAGTCAAATACAATAAATCCAAAATATATAAAATTTGTCACACTAACACCTCTAAGAATATATTTTTTAATTGTTTTAAAGTATTTTGATACTTATTTATTCTTATTACATCATCTAGTGTTAGTTTTAATTATATTTTTTAAAAAATAATTTTCTTATTATTTATTCATAATATATTTAATGTTGAAGTACTTAATACATGAGCATTAATAATAGAAGAGAACATAATAAATTTTAATTTAAAAATTGTGTGATGATGTCGAAAATATCATCACTTTCTTTATTTATGAATCTTTATGATTATTAAAACAAGTATATTAAGGTAAATTAAATTTACGTAATGTGTTTTTGTACTCAGGTGCACATTAGATATATTAAAATAATTCATCCAAAAAAAATATATTAAAATATCTCACTCTTTAAAATATCCTCACTTTCTTTATTTATGAAAACATTTTTTTTCTCATGCATCTATCTCATTCTACTTTCTTCTTCCTTTTATTCTTCCCCATCTTTAATTTTTCTATCTTCTTTTTACTACTGGTTTTGTCTATCTCGAAGCTACGAAAACATACCAATTTTGGAGCCACGAAATCACACCGACAGAACCTAGCTAGTAACGATGTGTCAATACATTAATTAAAACTCTTATGTTTGAACACAATAAATGCGTTTTTTTTTTATTTCTTAAACCATGATAATTACATGATTCGCACCTCTTCAAAAAAAAGTCCAAATGAGGGTCTTTGGGGATCTAATAGCATCAAGATACCCCTTAGTGTCCTATATATCAAAACATCACTTAGAACCGTAGGATTAAGGAACGGATCTGATGGACTAATTAAAATGAAAAAATAGTCATCTAAGAACTAGTATATATAGTAAATAATATTAGGGCTTCCCCCAAACCCTAAAAAAATTCAATCAGCAAAAAACGATGTTCTCAACTTGCAGAACCCAACCACCGCCCTCCGCACGTCCTCCACACCCTTGTCGTGCCTCACGTCGCACACCCAGGCAAGAAGCGCTCCCATACTGTGACATCCTAGGCAAATCCCACATCGACAAAGCACGGGGGAGATTCATGAGCTATGTGGAATAGTTCAACCTTAAGTGACATGACGCGTTTTGGGGTGTAGTGATGCAAGTTTGATCTTGAGAGGAGGAGGTCATGAGTTCGAATCTCACCAACATCCAAAAACAAATTGGGATGTTACACATACGATGTCAGAGATAGAAGCGGACCAAAAATTGAGGAAACGAGAGCCAATCTACAAGATTCCTGAGGATGGTGAAGAAGAGGACGTTGGCGATGATGTCTTTTCGGAGGTCGTTCATAATAAGCGGTGGAGGAGGCGAGCGTTCAAAAGTGTTCATTTTATGGGATATGTATGATAACGGAGAATGTTAGGGTTGAAATTCAAGTGGGTTTGAGGAGATGGGTAATATTCATCGTATATATAGGGGAATGAGTTGAGGTGGTGAATGGGTGAAAGGGAAGCTTAGCGTTTAAGGCTGTGGATGGGATAAAGAAGGACAACTCCTACGCATCTGTCACCCAAAAACTGAGCGGATTCGTGTAAAGTTATAACATAAAAGTATTTTTTTTCTTTGTTGGCATCTCTACTTTTGAGGCTTTGACTTTGGGTTTATCGTATGACTAGCCGAATAGGGAAGGAATTTAACTGTATTAATTATGAATTTCTCAGGTTTCCTTGTTCTATTCTCCTTTTCCATATTGTTAATGAGTTACTGTTGAATGCCTGTGGTAACCGAATTTGTCCGGGTCCCCACTTCTTACCACATATAAGTTTCATCGGAACCTCACTTGTTGACTATCGTTGTCTCATCTCGAAATTCACATCCATGAAAGAAGAAGGTCTAGACCCAATCATTATCAACAAATGTTCCACCAGCAGCTATCACCGGCAGCGAAGTTGGTCACTCAAAGTTAGGGTTTCTATCTCTTTGTACGTGTGGAGATGATCGAAATTCGAAAATTCCTAAATAAGATCAAGCCCGATCCATTGATAAAAGACTATGTGTTCAATAACCAAAGTAAAATGGGCTCAGACCCATGTATTGAGCAAAATCAAATCAGTTCAGGCCACACCAACTCGGTCCGAACCAGTCAACCCAGCCTAATTTGGTTTAATTAAGCATTCAGTCCGGCCCAATTTGGTTCAGTATATGAAAGTCAATTCGGTCCAATTTGACTTTATCAAAAGAGTAAACTCAGCTTATCTTGGATCAGTTAAATATTCAGTTCGGCCCAATTCGATTTGGTATAAGGAGGTCAATTCAGCCAATTCGGTTTGGTCAAAAGAGTCAACTCGACCCAACTTTGTAATTCGGCCAAATCAGTGGATAAAACAACTCAAACCAATTGGTTAAATCGGCCAGACCAGCCAATCAAACCAGATAATTACAGAATGACCCAAGCTCCTATCCAAAACAGTAAACCTACTATTTTAGCCCAACTATTCACACATTGGAATGTGTGATTGTAGGCTAGTCATCATTCTTTCTTACATCATATTTATGGGCTGATCCCAAATCTTAGGGCTATAAAAATGGAGAGGTTTAGTTACAGAAAAGGGAAAAAAAAGAAGAAAAAAGACTACTGAATCTTGAAGTCCTCCAAAGCCTATTTTTGGCACAAACACCTCACTTTCCCTCCAAGATTACTGCAACTGCACAAACACAATCAAAGCCAAACTTAGTTCAAAACTAAGTAAAAGGGTAGATAACAAATCCAAAGAAAGTAACTAAGAACCAAGTTCGAGCAAAAGAACAAAAGCCAAAAGCGGGAAGTGCATAGCCAAGCAGTAATATACTAACAAGGTAAGCATTCTCAACCATGTTAACTTTATAATCAATACGTTCATCCCTCATTCCACGTCTCCATATTTCATTTGATCATATATTTCCCTAATCATGTTTCAAGAATTTAATAAAAGTCTTATCAACAACAAATAGAAAAAGGGTTTCCTTGATGTATGGTTTGGCGGTTGGAGTGGATTAGTCAAATTCTCTACTTATGTGAAACATGATATAAACACCTAGTTTATTGGGTACGGCTAGAATAACAAGTCACAACCTTTTAGACGTTATATTAGAAGACTTCACTTCTTGTAGGTTGATAAGTTCTACATGTTGCCAAGTTAAGAACAAACAAATTCTAATAAACATTCACAGCTTAACCACTTAACTCAAAACTCAGCCATATTAAGTCATGAAAACAGCACTTTAAACCACCCAAAACAGCTCCTTTAAACCACCCCAAACAACCCTTTAAACCGCCCCAAACAGCCATATTAATCATCAAAATAACCCAGAAATTCAGCCATATAATCATCCCTAGACAACCTAGAAACAGCTCCTTTAAACCACCCCAAACAGCACTTTAAATCACCCAAAACAGCTCCTTTAAACCACCCCAAACAGCCCTTTAAACCACCCCAAACAGCCATATTAATCATCAAAACAACCCAGAAATTCAGCCATATAACCATCCCTAGACAACCTAGAAACTCAGCACTTTAAACCACCCAAAACAGCTCCTTTAAACCACCCCAAACAGCCCTTTAAACCACCCCAAACAGCCATATTAATCATCAAAACAACCCAAAAATTCAGCCATATAATCATCCCTAGACAGCCTAGAAACTTAGCACTTCAAACACCCAAACAAACTCAAACCCAGCCATATTTTAAGCACCCAAGCAGCCCTGATTAACTACACCAAATCCCAGCAGAGCTCAACACTTTCACTTTAGAATAAGGTCATAGAATAGGCTGCTGCGGATGTATATGCTTACTCAACAAATGGCTCAAAAATCTCAGTATTGTTAAACCTTTTAGGCAACTAGCTTTAAACCAAATCATGCTACTGTCAAGTTAAAAGATGGTTTGCTGATTTAAAAAGAGAAGCTATTGGGTGAAACAGAAGTTGGATGAGACAATAAGCAGAACAGCAAGCCATCAAAACCCGGCAGAGCAACTACACAACTAGAACCCTTAATTAAACTCGTACCTGGGTTTGTGGGATGATGATGATCCATGGCGGCATTGATCCCAAGCTGCCCTATTCCAAGCTATCCAAACAAGGATTAGAGATAAGAATATTGTTAACAGTAGGTTTAGGAGTACATAAATAGGACAGAAGGGAGTATAAGATAGATAAGCATACTATTATGCGTTAGTCTAGACTTCGATGCATCAGGGAGTAAAAGTCGCGACGGGAGAAGGGGATTCGATCCGTGACCTTGTTCGTTGTCGAAGGCTAGCCGCTGATGATAAGGTTAGAGATCGGCGGAGGTCGAGAAGAAGGCGAAGTTCGTATTAGGGTTAGGAAGAAGATGGAGGTTGTTCTATAATCGTGAGAGGATGACGGCTGTGACAAAATATCTCTAGGGTTCGTCTTAGATTAGGTTTATCCGAACCTAACTCTTGGGTCGTCGAAATGGGCCGGGATTGGGCCGAATCCGTTTAGGGTCTTTAGGTCTGGAATACACTGAATAGTCTTCGGACTAAACTAAATCAAACAAATCCACTTTTTCTAGTGGTTCAGGTCCTAGTCCACTGACATCAAGGTCTTGGGTTCGAAACACGTAGATGCCCACATTTATTTTTTTAGCTATCTAAATTAAGTAATTTAACAAAAATTAAATTAATTTAACATACGCTTAAAAAGTTTACCCCTATAATTAAAATAGTCGGTCTAGTCTACTTTTCACACAAGATTGTTATGTTAAAAGTTGTAATAATCAAACGACTACATTGCAATTGCGGTGACAGATGTTAAAACTTCGTCGTGCATAAACTTTAAATTTCGAAAGTTCATAAAAGGTTAACAGACGTTAATACGTCGACAATTGCAGCGACGCGTCAAATGCCTCTTTATATATATATATATATATATATATATATATATATATATATATATATCTCTTATATCCACCTCATAAAAGGTTAATAGACGTTAATACGCCAGCAATTGCAGCGACGCGTCAAATGCCTCTTTATATAATATATACCTTATATTCACCTTATAAAAGGTTAATAGACGTTAATACGCCAGCAATTGCAGCGACGCGTCAAATGCCTCTTTATATATATATACCTTATATCCACCCTGTAGAAGATTACTAGACGTTAATACGCCAGCAATTGCGGTGACGCGTCGAATGACTCTTTACCCAATACGTACCTCATACTCACTTTAAAGATTAATCGACGTTAGTGCGCCGGCAATTGTGGCGACACGTCGTATATCTCTTCTCTAAAACCAAATTCCTTCAACCCGAGCACCAGGGTATAAATGGATTGCAAACCAACCCAAATCGACGTTAGTGCGCCGGCAATTGTGGCGGCACGTCGTATATCTCTTCTCTAAAATCAAATTCCTTCAACCCGAGCACCAGGGTATAAATGGATTGCAAACAAAACCAAATCAAACTACGTGGACTTTGATCCCTAATTCTGGGTACGTAGGCAGTCAATTCATGACTCGAGTCCAACCTTCCACTAAATATTTATCCATCCCAAAATAATCATTTTATCCTTTAACACGCACCCACAAATGAAAGAAAACTTATCGTAATTTAGCAGTACCGACTTCGAGTCGGGCGGAACGGGGGTGCTAACCCTTCCCCGTACGTAACCGACCCCCGATCCTAGAATTTCAGTTTCGCAGACCTCTTTAATGTCCGGATCGAACCACGGCGGTTTGAACCGGATCCTCTGGGTGCTCGATCCACCCCGAAATAGATCGATGGCGACTCCAAGAAATCATTTTCTCAACCCATAACTCTCTTTGTTGCGCCTTCCGCGCGAGCCGACCCGACGTCACGTGGCCAATGCTAAAGCGACACGTGCATAAATAGAGAGGGGCGAGGAAGGAGTGCATTCCCCGGACGGAAACCTCCGCGACAGATGGCGACTCCGCTGGGGATTTACGGATAATCCCTAGGGGGAAGCTGCGCATATAAATCACGATAAGTTTGGGTGTTTCTTTCATTGACGTGTTAAATATTTCGCACTAGTAATCATGCATTGCATAGGCTCTATACCCGAGTCTTTTACCATAGAAAAGAAATTAGTAAGTGTTAGCCAATTGCAATTGCATTGGCGCGCCGAACGTTTCAACCAAACCATATCAATCCTGACTTCAATCCTAAGATTGATGTGTCTAACTAGCCTGGATAAGGCCAAGGTTAGACACAGTTTGGGGGCTAACTCCCTAGGATTTCTACCCATTGCATATAGTGACGTTAGTAAGCTACCCAATGACCAGCACTAAGTCCAGAGCTGTACAACCGTGACCCCCGCTCGAGACAGGAACCTAGGACGTTTTTTCCCTCGTATGATGTTATTTTATGTGATGATATGTGATTAAATGCTTGGAAACATAATCATTACATTAGCATCATGAACATCATTGCATAAATTTTAAAACCGGTGTGCTGTGCATACGTCAAACCAATTCATGTCTTACTTCAGAAGAAACCCAAGATGAATACGAGGTCCAACATCCCGTATGCAAGGCGGCTAAACACTCCTTTATCAGTAGAGTTGTCTCTCACCCCATCTCGCAGATGCAAGATAGGAACGTCATTACGGAGGAAGACGATAATAGAGCTGATGGATCTTCTACCTCGAGAACTAGTGGCGAATATCGCCACTAGAGTCCTCTTATGTAGACCGGAGCATGTACTCAATGGATGGAGGACGATAGCCCTCGTTACTTTTGGCCAAACAGAATGCCCCATCAAATACCTAGATTGGGTCCCTAAGCACGAGGGAATGAATATATTTTACATTCCCCCAGAGTACTACGATGCACTGCCTCGCGAGGCCCTGTACATCCTCCACTACTTATCGGAGGTTTGTGTTATGGGACTGATACTTCGCAGGACTAAATTAACCTCATTTGTTGGACCAATGGGAGAACAAACCTAAAGACGCCCCTTTATTCGTGAAGTGGCTTGCAAAATTTCTTCCCTTGCCAAGATGGAGTTCATATTTGAAAGCGGAACGTTGTGCGGAATTCATTTTTTGCACATTTAAAGCCTTTGGGACGTTGATGGCCACGAAGACGGATATGTTGTAAACTATAGCAACTCGGTGGTCATCCATGGAAGCGTTTGGGAGAACCCTATTATTGAGTCGTGGAGGCACCCAATCACATGGAGAAGCATTAAACTCACCCTAGCTCTCCTCAACAATCTGGGAGACACTCCGCTAGTTAGGGCCTTGGTCGACGATCCTGATAACTACTGCTTCGATGGAAGGCTTAAGGAAAAGAAAGGAGTCTTTTTCTCTTACGAGCAACTGGAGAAAGATTCCTTATGCTTAACAGCATATTTTAGAGCACAGGCTCGAACAATGAGAATACAAGGAGCAACTGCTGAAGTTCACCGTCGAAATGATGTCAGGCCTCAGCCCAACTGATAAGAAGATGGCAGGGTCAAAAGTAGATCATAGTCATTACACCTCGCGTGTTTGAGGTGTATATTTTGACTATTAGAAAAGTAGTAGTGCGGGATAAGAAAAATATGTTTCTTGTTTTTTAATAGTCCTAGTTGGTTGGTTATCACTAGTAGGTTTCTTTCCTCTATCTAAGGGTTTAATAGGCTAGGTTTGGTAAAGTAGATCAATCCTCACTAAAACCTTGTAAACGGTCATAATATGTCGAGTGTTTGGCCGTTCTAGTAAAAATCTCAAGTGAACCCAAAAGACATGACCAATTAATTATCCGAGGTCCATAACAACTACGAAGGAGGGGATTGCAAGAAAATCACATCTTGTACCATTGTGTTTCTAATGAGATTTCCGATAAAGTAATCCATGAAATTGGTTTGTGTATGCATAACACGCTGTGCACCCATTCATTTGCATTCATTCGCATTTTTAATGTATATTTCATGTGTAGGGTTATCATCTCCGGAATCACTATCTTTAAACCAAGGGAACAGTCATGGAAAGGGTTGCAAGTTATGTGGATAATGAAGAGAGAGTTATGTATGAAATGGAAAGAGAGCAAACCATTACTGGCGATATGTATATACCCAAGTCGGCAAGTTCATTTCCACCAGTAAGGAGGATCAGAATAGTGCCATTCAAAAGGACATATCTTCAAGGTGTTTGGGCATCATTTAGCCAGGAAGAATAGGATGAATTTAGGAAGCAATATGGTCATCTTGCTGAATTAATGTCCGTACCATTTTCAAGCTCAATGATCAGTGAAATGGTCAAACACTGGGACCCTTTTTACCACTGTTTCACTTTCAATGATATAGATCTCTCCCCATTAGCTGAGGAATATGAAGCCTTGCTGCAATGGAAGGACAAAAGCCCCCGAAAGATCTTTGTTTGTGACCATGGGGTAAGAGTGGTAAATGTACTCGCGAAACGACTATCTCTGAAAAGGGAATATGCTGAGACGTTGCTCGTCAAACAAGGAGAGACAACATGCGTACGGATCGATCCTTTACTCGCAGATATGGAAAAGCAAAAGCCCGACGTATCGAGGGTCGCAATGTTGGCGATGGTCCTCTATGGAGTGGTAATATACCCCAAGTTTGAAGGGTTAATTGACGAAGAAGCTATACGGGTTTCAGCAGGGATCATTATCAGGTTAATCCGGTATACTCTATATTAGCAGAAACATTTGCAGCATTGGATGAATGTACAACAAACGGAAAACCAGTGCTGGGTGGATGCGCGTCGTTGCTGACAGTGTGGATGATGGGACATTTAAAACCCACACCAGAAATGGGTATCCCAGATGTCGAATATGAGCTGTTCTCTATAAAGAAACAAAATTATTTGAAGAAATTTTCTCTTGCTGTTAAAGGATTTGAAGAAAAGACCGAAGAGCAGTGGAGACACTACTTCTCTCAGCTAAACTCTGAAAATGTAAACTGGAAAGCCGCATGGATGCACCAAACAAACATACTCTACAGTTGCGGGAAAAACCTTGGGTACCCCTCCTATGTCCGAGAGGGTGCATAACTTATGCCCCGCTCATGATGAGAAGGCAGATATGTTGTGTACAATTCACACCAAGCACCAGTGGCATGGATTCATGGAACTTTTCATATGCAGTCCCTGATAGAACCGAAAAAATTAGGAGTATTGTTCGGTTATGGAAAAGTACAAGGGAGATCGACTACCACCAAAGTTCGACCATCTGCCAAGAAATCCAAGCGTTTGTTACCCCTCAATACGTAGAATGGCATCAGGCCAAGGGAAACACCTCCACACCTCGCATGATGAATAGCAAAGGGAAAAGAAAATTGGAATATGGGATAGAAGAGATGATCACTCCCGAAAAGTACAATGAATTGATGGAGCAAATCGAAGCAAAGGACAAAGAAAAAGAGGAAATGCGTGCAAGATTAGAAGCCATAAAAAAAGAGAGGTAGAATACATCGCTATTGTTCACCACCTCGAGAACTGTGTAGAACAAAATCAAGCTAGAGAGACAGAACTCAGAGAAAAGTTAAGAGAAGCTATGGAATGGGATAATTGGGGAATCAAACAAATGATGCACGCAAGCGATAGAATGAGGATGATCACACAGAAAGCAAACTCCTTAGCAGAAGAGATAGCTGAAGAAAAGAAAGGACTCGCCCCTATAGAAAGGAACAGAGGAATACTTGGGCTCCTAACCAGGCTTGGAAGAGAAATGAGCTATTGCGGGAAGTTCACATAAAGAAAGAAGGACCCTGGCCCCGGGGTGAAGGCAAGGCTACTACGATGGTTTTAGAAGTCCTCCAATGTTATGATATATCGTAATATGTTCACCTGTGTAATCATAAATAAGGGTTGTAATGCTTATGTCCGAAAAATAAAGGAGTTGAAATCCAGTACTACGTCCCTAACTCGTGACAACCCTTGCGATTATTAGAAATACGATGTGATTCCGAGATAGTAATCCTCCATATTGCATCATGCATTCGCATTTTCGAAATACATGAATAACATCCACATTTAAAAAAAAAAAGAAACGAATATAACTGAAAATTGGTACTCTCAGGAACCTTCGCAATTGCTCATCGAACGGCCTCAGAACCTTCGCACACTTACCTGACTCGCTCTAAAGCAAGAGCCATGGCAGAACAGACCAACGAATTTATACAAGGGCAACTCGACGGAATAAAGGGAGACATCGCGGGAATGAGGGAACAAATTGCTGATTTGGTGATGATGTTCAAAGGGAAATTTCAGGAGGAGCCAAAGGGCACCCCTCATCAAGCAAGTAGCTCAGTTCATTTCCATGGTACTGGTCCGGCCAATAAAAATTCACCTATACTATTGACCCGAGTGGGGAGGAAAATGAGGAAGGGGAAGAGCCTCAAGTGAACGAGGACCCTCATGTGGGTTATGGAGTCAACGATCAATCCAAAATGGCATCGGACCTAGACTTAAAAGCCAAATGGGCCTATCTCGAAGAAAGGCTTAAAGTCGTGGAAGGGACGGATTCGTACAGTGCTGTAAGCGCCTCTCAGCTTTGCCTTGTACCTGAGCTTGTTCTGCCTTATAAATTCAAGATGCCTGACTTTGAGAAATATGGAGGTACCACGTGCCCAAAAGGACACCTGGCTATGTACTGCAACAAAATGGCAGGTTACGTTCATGACGAGAAACTGATGATACACTGCTTCCAAAATAGTTTGAGCGGAACCGCCTTAAGGTGGTACATGAACCTGGAAAGCACGAGAATTAGAAAATGGCAAGACTTGGCTGAAGCGTTCATGAAGCACTATAAACATAACCAGGATTTGGCCCGAGATAAGGAAGACCTTAGGAACATGGAGAAGAAGGAAAATGAGAGTTTTCGGGAATATGCGGATCGATGGAGGGATAGAGCGGCAGAAGTTCACCCCCCGCTTTCTGAACGGGAAATGATATCGATATTCTTCGAAACTCTTAGAGCTCCTTTTTACAACAATATGCTAGGGAGCTGATGCTCGTTGTAGGACGTATCAAATAACTAATCTACCAAGGTAGACTAGATCGTATTCTACTCGATGTCTCTTCTTCTTGTCTACTAAAATATGTTGGCAATTTACTCGGTTAAAACAAGTTGTGCGTGGTGTGAGTTCCACGACTTCTAATCTAATAAAGCAGGAAAATAAAAGACAGAAAGATTAAAAGGTTGACTAACGAGAAGATAGACGAGCTAGATTTCGAATCCCCCTAAGATCACCAGAGCATTGGCAATCACAAGACCAGCGGTTTTCAATTCTTGTTCAATCAATTCTCAGACACCACCATAACTCCTGACCCTTAGGTTTAAGACTGGCGAACGTTCGCTCTATCCGATCTAGCTACCAAGATTAACTAGCCGCCCGAGTACGATCGCCTCTCACAACGACTTAATTAACTGGTGCAATTATTAACGATTTATGAGTTACTCTTGCAATGGATTAACCCTAACTGGTTCCTACGAAAGGCACACTCCAATTAATAGGTTAACTGGTTGAATTGATGTTTTAAAGAGAGGCGAGCTGTAACACCCATCCCAAACCGACCCGGGTTCACCCGTGGTCGAACTGGTTTGAGTGCTACTTGAGATACAGCATTTAAATAAAGGAGTAAAACGCAGCGGAAATAGAAACAACTCTTAAATAAAAGCTCAAAGACAACCGAAGGTCTTCATTACATAAAAACCGAAATCCGAAACCAAAACTCAAAACGATTACAAATCTCCCAACCCAAAAGTGTCAACCGAAATCTAAAATTAAAACAATGGTCACTCCACAATAGCTTCCTAATCTTCACTTCACAACTCCAACCTGCAACTCCTCCGAACTCAACCGAACACCTGAAAAGAGAAACTGGGGGAAATCAGCTTCCTAATGAAATTGAGTGAACCCACTGGGTTTAACTATGCGCCAAACTTAGCTTAGGAGCGATCCCAACTCCACACACAAACAACATCGGAATCTGACACAGCCAATCTCATTTTAATTCCTAACATGGCACTAGGTGATTCCACAAGAACTTACCTCCTCCGGTGTATATACAATTAATAAAATTCAGCAATGTACTCAAGTTATCAATCCCCAACACAACATCATCAACGGAGTCATCAGACGCACGATACAACACTTAGCCACAATACACCTTCCAACACGAATAACACCCACATTTATCCATCAACCACACAACTCACAAATCACAGCTATCGACATCGACCACAGCTCATTAGAAGCATTGCACCAGCACAATCCAATACACACAACGTACACCAGCCACACACACACACACACACTCACACAACACACATGTATCTCAAGTGATTATCTAGGTGAGTTCATTAGGCGCCATAAGGAGTTTATCCTGCACCACCCCTGCCGGCCTGACGCACCTCTGTCCCCTGGAGAGGTCCAAGACGCATCCTCTCCCTTGGAGGATACCACGAGACCTTTCCCTTGAAGGAATCGTAAACTTGACTCAACCAAACAAATCACGCCTTTCCCTTGAAGACGTGACCGCACCTCTTTCCCTCGAAGAGGCACTTAGCACCCATAGTGCAGTTTTAGGGGGCAGTGCAGGCTCCTTCAGATTCTAACATTTCATTCAATCACTTCATTCAATTCATCCCTTAAATTCATCTACCAATTTCATTCATCAATTTCTCCTCAAATCCATCCAATTCACATCATCAAGACCATCAACAGTTCCACCATCAATTTCCAACATTAATCCAATTCCAAACCTCAATCCACATATCACAATCCAAATCAATTACACAAATCAACAATGCAATTCCAATCACTAAGTCCAACAACAATTCCCACATCAATTCCATCGTCGACCAGTTCCAAACCACATGCACAATCACAAGCCAGGCAAACACGCATAGCAACCAAGCAATGTCAAACAGTCAACCCAAGCCCCAAATCCTTCACCCAATTCTATTGTCCAATTCCATTTACTAATTCCCTAAGCCAATTCCATGTACCAATTCCATTATCCAATTCTATGTCTTAAATCTATATCACTATCACATTATCAACCCCCCATCCCACATAGCACCACTTCCACCAAAACAACTCATAACATCAGGTCATCCAACAACACATAGCATCATCTCAAACCCAACATCACATAAACCAACATAATCCGAATCATTCAGTAATCCCACATCACACATAACCACACATCACAAGACATTCAACGCCTCCCACGGCACAAACAGTTTAAGGGTAAACGGCTAGCTCACCGGCCACCCCCACCTGCAAGTACAGGGGAAGCCATGTCATGAGTCGTAGGGTTACCCTCCTGTACGTCCTTTATTGGACGACCCCACATTGGCAGGGTCATCCACCTTTTCATCATTTATAGGGCGACCCCACATTGGCAAGACCACCCTCCTGCAACCACAACCTGATACAATAGCATAATATACATAATTCTCATGTTCACAGACCCGTCCCTCCTATCACTCTTTACTAGTTTCGATCAATTTATCATCCATGTTAATCAATTCCCCCAATCAAACTCATCACAAACAGCCATCAATCATCAACCAATCCATCAATTAACAAATATCCAACAAACATCAAAACAGCATATTTCACAGAACAATCAATTGCAGAACAGTTTTCCCCTTTTACTCTCTTTCAGTTTCATGCAAGGCCCTACATTTTTCTAGGTCTGAATTGTAACTCCTCACACCGACCACACTGCCTATCGTACGCTAAACCCTCACCTGACAAGAAGATGAGGCTCTAAACTCTTCTAGAAACCCGAACAACCAAGCTCTCAGACACCAAAAACGTAGCTATCCTCCTCTTCACCGACAGCAGCTTACTCCGAAATATTCAGAACTTCTGGATGCGATCTCTTCCTCTCATTACAACGAACTCATAGCAAGAAACGGATCATCAATCGGACCTCTACAACTCTCCGAATCGAGGTTTGAAGTTTTGGAGATTTCTGGCTGAGACACAAAAAACGTAGCTCTTCCTTCTTCCACTGACAGCAGCCTGCTCCGACCCAGCCAGAACCACGAGCAGCAATCTCTTCCTCTCGCCGCTACGAGCATGTAGCAAGAAACAGATCGTCAATCGGAGCTCTACAACTCCCGGAATCAAGGATTGACCCAAATGGGTTTTTGGTTCTTCAAACACGGGTTTGGGGAAGAGGAGAGGGAGAAATGAAAAATGAAATTGAAGAAACTCCTAAAATCCGAATTTCAATCACTCAATGCTTGAAAAACGGCCCACGTATCATCAAATGCACCCCCAAAGTGATTTAACTCGACCCAACTCAAATTCGAACGTCCCGAACTTCGATGGAACCTCAAGAACACTGTTTCAAATGCCTCAATCACCCGAACTCGAGTTCCAAAACGTTTGGTTGGGCGGGGATGTTACAAGTCTCCACAACTTCAAAAGATTTCGTCCCCGAAATCACAACCCAACTCGCTCTAGCAACGAATCCACAATTCACAGCATAACGCCGCAACACAAGGATCACATCACCTCCCGAAACTCCCTTTTAACGACTCTAGCAACACACCTTCTAAGGGCACTACTCCCATACTACTTCGAACTTCTACCCAACAGACACGCACAACCGAACCTCAACGGCACTACTCACAACAAGAACACAACCAAAACACAATCAAACAAAACTCACACAAAAGCACAACCGCAACACAAGAGCACAACAAAGAACAACTCAAGGAAGCAAGAATACTACCAGCTAACACCTCCGAGTAGAACTTCACACTTCTCAAACACTCCACCAACCTAGCTAAAATCTACAACAGCTCTACTCTTCCAACCAACCTCCTAGTCTACTACCACTTCCACTCCCAAACTACTCTGACACCCTCTTCAATACAGGAGGACACAAAACGTTTCAGTTGACCAATTTTCAGAAATCACATTTCATTTCAAAGCACTTTCCTTTCAAATTCAGAACACTTTCCTTTAAAAACTTCCCACCCACTTCAAAACAGTTTGAAAATCCCTGGAAAGTCGGTCCTGTGTCGATGCTTCATCCCCTCTCCCTTTGAGGTTAATTACTCCTCCAGAAGAAGAGATGAATCACCAACATAGCAGCAACTAACCAGCTCTGATACCACTTGTAACACCCATCCCAAACCGACCCGGGTTCACCCGTGGTCGAACTGGTTTGTAGTGTTGGCAATGTCAACCGATAAGTTGGTTAACCGCCCGAAACCAAACCGGTCAAACGGGCAGAAGACCGCGTTGACCGGATTTCGGTTCGGGGACGGTTAAAACCGACGCCGTCTATTAACGGTGACGGATTCAGTAGTATCCGCACCGTCACCGACCCCGAACCCGACCCGACGGTTAAAATGCCCCCGATTACAACCCTAATTATTGCAACCCCAAACATTTCACTTGCATGCGCCGAAATCGGCATTCTCAAACTCTCTCCTCTCCACTCTCCAGAAACACGATTGCCGATAATCTCTCCTCGTGCCTGAGGATCCTTGTCATGTGTCGAGTTTCGTCGCCGAAATCGACTGCTCAATCATTCTATCATACTGCAATCCTCCAATAAACACCACAGACCCTTCGATTTCTCCTCTTTTCCCGATGAAGTTCTTCAATTCGATCGCCGATATTTCAATAAACCCTAACCCTAGTTCGTTGCATGTGTGCAGGATTCCAGGTATAAATTGCATTCTGCAGCTGCTCGTCGATCTTCCCTCTTCAGTTCTGCAACTCAATCACCCAAGGTCAGTCTATCTCTTCAGTTCAGTTCATCGATTTACAACTACAATTCTGGCTTTCAATTGTTCAATTAGTTCTTTAGGGTTTTCGATCGGAGTCCTCCTCTTGTCCTGTGCCGCCGAAAATCATTAGTTCTTTAGGGTTTTCTATTTCCTTTGACTTTGATCGAGTGGAGTTGTTCTGAAGTCTGGACTTTGTTTCGTCGTTTTGGCAGGTATAGACTATCGAGTGAAGTGAGTGAGTGATTTCAGACATGCAAGCCGCAACAGTTCAAGGTGAGAATCTTTCTTTCAGGTTATTTTGTGATGATTGAAGCTTTAGGGTTTACTACTTATTAGCACTGCCTAAAGTAATAGCATAATTCTGTGCTGATTGAATCTTGCCAATTTTTGGTACTTGCAGGCAACATAAATGGGGGTGAGGTTGATATGCATGTTGATCAGTTGCCTGTTGTTGAACCTAACAACAATGGCAACCAAGTACAACCCCCAGAGGAGATCGTTGTTGCCAATGATAACCACCAAACACCTACTGAAGAAGAAGCAGTAACATCTCCAGGTCAGGGTAAGCGGAAAAGTCCGGTTTGGATCATTTTGAAAGAGTTAAGATCAATGATATTTGGAAGGCTAAGTGTAACTACTGTAGGAAGTTATTGGGTGGTGATTCCAGTAATGGTACCTCCCACCTGAGGAGTCATGTTAAGTCATGTATTCAGAAGAGAATACATGATGGATCACAGAAAGTTCTTGGTCCCAATTTATTAATTAAAGGTAAAACTGAGTTGGTTGCTACTGCTTATAATCCTGAAGTGTCTAGGAAAGAACTTGCTACTGCTGTGTTGATGCATGAGTACCCTCTGTCTATAGTCGAACATTTGCATTTCAAGAGGTTTTGCTATTCTCTTCAGCCTCTTTTCAATGTACCTTCAAGGAACACATTGAAAAGAGATGTGATGAGACTGTATTTTGATGAAAGGGCTAAGATTCAGCGGTTAATTGACTCTAGTAAGGGCAGAGTAGCCATAACGACTGATATGTGGACAGCCAGTAACCAAAGGAAAGGTTACATGGCTGTCACTGCACATTATATCGATAATGGATGGTGTTTGAGGAGTCAACTGTTGAGGTAATTCACCTAAACCTACAAAACATATAACTATAAGTTACTAATTGTCTAACTGAGCAATTGTTTGTCTATTGAAAGTTGTTTATTGACTTGTTGCAGGTTCATGTATGTCCCAGCTCCTCATACAGCTGATAGGCTTGCAAGGTTTCTTGTTGACTGCTTGATGGAATGGAACGTTGACACTAAGGTATCAACTATAACCTTAGATAATTGTAGCACAAACGATAGAATGCTTGAAAATGTTAAGACGAAGTTAGCACTGCCTCTTTTGATCAAAGATGGGGCTTTAATTCACATGAGATGCTCTGCCCATATTCTGAATTTAGTTGTCAAAGATGGCCTAGATGTTGTGAGAGATGGATTGAGAAAATTCGTGAGTCTGTGTGTTATTGGATGGCTACTCCTAAGAGATTGGAATTTTTTCAAGAAACTGCTAAACAATTGAAACTTAGACATGATAAAAGGCTTGTTTTGGACTGCCCAACTCGTTGGAATTCCACATATGCAATGTTAAGCTGTGCCATGCCTTATAGAGATGTGTTCAGTAGACTGAAGCTTAGGGATGCGCAATACAATTGTTTGCCATCTACTACTCATTGGCAATTTGCTGCCATTGTCTGTGAGAAACTTGAGGTTTTCAGCTTGATATCTGACATGTTTTCTGGATCTAAGTACCCCACCACTAATTTGTTTTTTCCTCGTATATGTGACCTGAGGGTAAAAATAACTGAATGGCTTTGGGATCCAAATGTTGTGATATCTAATATGGCTCAGACTATGTGGTCTAAGTTCAGTAAGTATTGGGAGGTGATTCACCAAATTTTGGCAGTTGCTGTTGTCTTGGATCCTAGATACAAGCTTGAAATTGTAGAGTATTATGCTGAAAAAATTGGACCTGCTGAATGTGGCTTTAGTGCTGCTTCTGTGAAGCAGATCTTGTGTGATCTTATACTGGAATATCAATCGAGGCATACTAAAAACCAATCATCTGTTGGGGTTGGCACGTCTCAAACTGAAAATGGTACTGCCACATCCAATGATCTTGACTTTGAGTTGTTCCTTACTCAAAGGAAAAAGGCTAGAACAACTGCTGTTGTTACTGAGCTCGACAATTATTTGAACGAGGATGTTCTACCTCGTTCTTCTGACTTTGATATCTTGATGTGGTGGAAACTAAGTGGTCTGAAATACCCTATCTTGCAAGCAGTAGCAAGAGATGTTCTTGCTATCCCTGTTACTTCTGTTGCATCTGAGTCTGCCTTCAGTTCTGGAGGTAGACTTTTAGACCCTCATCGCAGCAAGCTACATTCTGCCACTGTGGAGGCTTTGATGTGTACTAGGAGCTGGTTAAAGGATGAATACGAAAGAGGTACACCTATATAGATAATAGATCTTGCTGTTCTAACTCTGTACTAACCATGTAAATACTTTACTTTAAGTTCTAACTCTTCTATTATGCAGATCCTGCTGTTGGGAACAACATTGTGGAGTTGGAGGGCTGCTTCACAGCTCTGGATATCGTTTCTGGGAGTGATGATGAACCAATCGACATAGAGGACCAAGGTAACCTGCCTAAACCCCAAACAATGTAGACTAATTATCTGCTGAAAACTTAGAACACAAATAGTGTTTAATGAATTTGTGTTGTATGGTGTAGGAGGATCTCAATCTCAAGTTCCTCCTAGATCAACTACGGACTACAATCTTGATGACATTGACTGATTTCCGTAAGAATTAAGAAAGGTAGTTAACTGAAATACTGAAACTGAACTCTGTCTTTATGTATTTTACAATATCAACTGAAAGGTAGTTAACAGGTTTGGAGGTCTAACTGAAAGGTACTTTCAATTGTATATTTCAGGGTTTGCTAAAATGAGAACTCGAAGAGCTGTCAACTGTTGTTTAAGGAGTAAGGACTGACTGAGATGCCTTGATGAATGATGACTGATGAGTGATGAGTTCACAAGTTGTTTATGTTTGCTTTCTTTCTTAGGTTAGGTAGTTGGTAGTAAAATAGTAGTACAATAGTACTTTGGTTAATCTGCACTCTGCAACAGTTATGCTTGGCAAGTTTGAACATTGAATTTTGAAGTTTGCATCTTTTTGTAGTACTTTGTCTGATGTGTTGAGACTGCAGTAGTTTAAGTGTTGAAACTGATCCAGTTTGTTGGATGCTAGCAGACTAGCAGTACTTTAGTTTGGAATGAATTGTGGATCTTGATGTAATGAAGTTCATTTTAAAATTTGTATGCATAATTTCTGCTCATTTTTTATTATTTTTTTCGGGTGTACTCGGGTATAAATCACCGACGGTTAACCTAAAAACCCGTCGGTGACGGGGATGGGATGCAATTGGAATCCGATGGATATTTTTGACCGGTGATTATCCGTCCCCGGGGCTTAATTGGGCGGGCATTGGATATCATATACCCGTCCCCGATCCGCCCGATTGCCAAGCCTACTGGTTTGAGTGCTACTTGAGATACAACATTTAAATAAAGGAGTAAAACGCAGCGGAAATAGAAACAACTCTTAAATAAAAGCTCAAAGACAACCGAAGGCCTTCATTACATAAAAACCGAAATCTGAAACCAAAACTCAAAATGATTACAAATCTCCCAACCCAAAAGTGTCAACCGAAATCTAAAATTAAAACAATGGTCACTCCACAATAGCTTCCTAATCTTCACTTCACAACTCCAACCTGCAACTCCTCCGAACTCAACCGAACACCTGAAAAGAGAAACTGGGGGGAAATCAGCTTCCTAATGAAACTGAGTGAACCCACTGGGTTTAACTATGCGCCAAACCTAGCTTAGGAGCGATCCCAACTCCACACACAAACAACATCGGAATCTGACACAGCCAATCTCATTTTAATTCCTAACATGGCACTAGGTGATTCCACAAGAACTTACCTCCTCCGGTGTATATACAATTAATAAAATTCAGCAATGTACTCAAATTATCAATCCCCAACACAACATCATCAACGGAGTCATCAGACGCATGATACAACACTTAGCCACAGTACACCTTCCAACACGAATAGCACCCACATTTATCCATCAACCACACAACTCACAAATCACAGCTATCGACATCGACCACAGCTCATTAGAAGCATTGCACCAGCACAATCCAATACACACAACGTACACCAGCCACACACACACACACTCACACAACACACATGTATCTCAAGTGATTATCTAGGTGAGTTCATTAGGCGCCATAAGGAGTTTATCCCGCACCACCCCTGCCGGCCTGACGCACCTCTGTCCCCTGGAGAGGTCCAAGACGCATCCTCTCCCTTGGAGGATACCACGAGACCTTTCCCTTGAAGGAATCGTAAACTTGACTCAACCAAACAAATCACGCCTTTCCCTTGAAGACGTGACCGCACCTCTTTCCCTCGAAGAGGCACTTAGCACCCATAGTGCAGTTTTAGGGGGCAGTGCAGGCTCCTTCAGATTCTAACATTTCATTCAATCACTTCATTCAATTCATCCCTTAAATTCATCTACCAATTTCATTCATCAATTTCTCCTCAAATCAATCCAATTCACATCATCAAGACCATCAACAGTTCCACCATCAATTTCCAACATTAATCCAATTCCAAACCTCAATCCACATATCACAATCCAAATCAATTACACAAATCAACAATGCAATTCCAATCACTAAGTCCAACAACAATTCCCACATCAATTCCATCGTCGACCAGTTCCAAACCACATGCACAATCACAAGCCAGGCAAACACGCATAGCAACCAAGCAATGTCAAACAGTCAACCCAAGCCCCAAATCCTTCACCCAATTCTATTGTCCAATTCCATTTACTAATTCCCTAAGCCAATTCCATGTACCAATTCCATTATCCAATTCTATGTCATAAATCTATATCACTATCACATTATCAACCCCCCATCCCACATAGCACCACTTCCACCAAAACAACTCATAACATCAGGTCATCCAACAACACATAGCATCATCTCAAACCCAACATCACATAAACCAACATAATCCGAATCATTCAGTAATCCCACATCACACATAACCACACATCACAAGACATTCAACGCCTCCCACGGCACAAACAGTTTAAGGGTAAACGGCTAGCTCACCGGCCACCCCCACCTGCAAGTACAGGGGAAGCCATGTCATGAGTCGTAGGGTTACCCTCCTGTACGTCCTTTATTGGACGACCCCACATTGGCAGGGTCATCCACCTGTTCATCATTTATAGGGCGACCCCACATTGGCAAGACCACCCTCCTGCAACCACAACCTGATACAATAGCATAATATACATAATTCTCATGTTCACAGACCCGTCCCTCCTATCACTCTTTACTAGTTTCGATCAATTTATCATCCATGTTAATCAATTCCCCCAATCAAACTCATCACAAACAGCCATCAATCATCAACCAATCCATCAATTAACAAATATCCAACAAACATCAAAACAGCATATTTCACAGAACAATCAATTGCAGAACAGTTTTCCCCTTTTACTCTCTTCAGTTTCATGCAAGACCCTACATTTTTCTAGGTCTGAATTGTAACTCCTCACACCGACCACACTGCCTATCGTACGCTAAACCCTCACCTGACAAGAAGATGAGGCTCTAAACTCTTCTAGAAACCCGAACAACCAAGCTCTCAGACACCAAAAACGTAGCTATCCTCCTCTTCACCGACAGCAGCTTACTCCGAAATATTCAGAACTTCTGGATGCGATCTCTTCCTCTCATTACAACGAACTCATAGCAAGAAACGGATCATCAATCGGACCTCTACAACTCTCCGAATCGAGGTTTGAAGTTTTGGAGATTTCTGGCTGAGACACAAAAAACGTAGCTCTTCCTTCTTCCACTGACAGCAGCCTGCTCCGACCCAGCCAGAACCACGAGCAGCAATCTCTTCCTCTCGCCGCTACGAGCATGTAGCAAGAAACAGATCGTCAATCGGAGCTCTACAACTCCCGGAATCAAGGATTGACCCAAATGGGTTTTTGGTTCTTCAAACACGGGTTTGGGGAAGAGGAGAGGGAGAAATGAAAAATGAAATTGAAGAAACTCCTAAAATCCGAATTTCAATCACTCAATGCTTGAAAAACGGCCCACGTATCATCAAATGCACCCCAAAGTGATTTAACTCGACCCAACTCAAATTCGAACGTCCCGAACTTCGATGGAACCTCAAGAACACTGTTTCAAATGCCTCAATCACCCGAACTCGAGTTCCAAAACGTTTGGTTGGGCGGGGATGTTACAAGTCTCCACAACTTCAAAAGATTTCGTCCCCGAAATCACAACCCAACTCGCTCTAGCAACGAATCCACAATTCACAGCATAACGCCGCAACACAAGGATCACATCACCTCCCGAAACTCCATTTTAATGACTCTAGCAACACACCTTCTAAGGGCACTACTCCCACACTACTTCGAACTTCTACCCAACAGACACGCACAACCGAACCTCAACGGCACTACTCACAACAAGAACACAACCAAAACACAATCAAACAAAACTCACACAAAAGCACAACCGCAACACAAGAGCACAACAAAGAACAACTCAAGGAAGCAAGAATACTACCAGCTAACACCTCCGAGTAGAACTTCACACTTCTCAAACACTCCACCAACCTAGCTAAAATCTACAACAGCTCTACTCTTCCAACCAACCTCCTAGTCTACTACCACTTCCACTCCCAAACTACTCTGACACCTCTTCAATACAGGAGGACACAAAACGTTTCAGTTGACCAATTTTCAGAAATCACATTCCATTTCAAAGCACTTTCCTTTCAAATTCAGAACACTTTCCTTTAAAAACTTCCCACCCACTTCAAAACAGTTTGAAAATCCCTGGAAAGTCGGTCCTGTGCCGATGCTTCATCCCCTCTCCCTTTGAGGTTAATTACTCCTCCAGAAGAAGAGATGAATCACCAACATAGCAGCAACTAACCAGCTCTGATACCACTTGTAACACCCATCCCAAACCGACCCGGGTTCACCCGTGGTCGAACTGGTTTGAGTGCTACTTGAGATACAGCATTTAAATAAAGGAGTAAAACGCAGCGGAAATAGAAACAACTCTTAAATAAAAGCTCAAAGACAACCGAAGGCCTTCATTACATAAAAACCGAAATCTGAAACCAAAACTCAAAATGATTACAAATCTCCCAACCCAAAAGTGTCAACCGAAATCTAAAATTAAAACAATGGTCACTCCACAATAGCTTCCTAATCTTCACTTCACAACTCCAACCTGCAACTCCTCCGAACTCAACCGAACACCTGAAAAGAGAAACTGGGGGAAATCAGCTTCCTAATGAAACTGAGTGAACCCACTGGGTTTAACTATGCGCCAAACCTAGCTTAGGAGCGATCCCAACTCCACACACAAACAACATCGGAATCTGACACAGCCAATCTCATTTTAATTCCTAACATGGCACTAGGTGATTCCACAAGAACTTACCTCCTCCGGTGTATATACAATTAATAAAATTCAGCAATGTACTCAAGTTATCAATCCCCAACACAACATCATCAACGGAGTCATCAGACGCATGATACAACACTTAGCCACAGTACACCTTCCAACACGAATAGCACCCACATTTATCCATCAACCACACAACTCACAAATCACAGCTATCGACATCGACCACAGCTCATTAGAAGCATTGCACCAGCACAATCCAATACACACAACGTACACCAGCCACACACACACACACACTCACACAACACACATGTATCTCAAGTGATTATCTAGGTGAGTTCATTAGGCGCCATAAGGAGTTTATCCGCACCACCCCTGCCGGCCTGACGCACCTCTGTCCCCTGGAGAGGTCCAAGACGCATCCTCTCCCTTGGAGGATACCACGAGACCTTTCCCTTGAAGGAATCGTAAACTTGACTCAACCAAACAAATCACGCCTTTCCCTTGAAGACGTGACCGCACCTCTTTCCCTCGAAGAGGCACTTAGCACCCATAGTGCAGTTTTAGGGGGCAGTGCAGGCTCCTTCAGATTCTAACATTTCATTCAATCACTTCATTCAATTCATCCCTTAAATTCATCTACCAATTTCATTCATCAATTTCTCCTCAAATCAATCCAATTCACATCATCAAGACCATCAACAGTTCCACCATCAATTTCCAACATTAATCCAATTCCAAACCTCAATCCACATATCACAATCCAAATCAATTACACAAATCAACAATGCAATTCCAATCACTAAGTCCAACAACAATTCCCACATCAATTCCATCGTCGACCAGTTCCAAACCACATGCACAATCACAAGCCAGGCAAACACGCATAGCAACCAAGCAATGTCAAACAGTCAACCCAAGCCCCAAATCCTTCACCCAATTCTATTGTCCAATTCCATTTACTAATTCCCTAAGCCAATTCCATGTACCAATTCCATTATCCAATTCTATGTCATAAATCTATATCACTATCACATTATCAACCCCCCATCCCACATAGCACTACTTCCACCAAAACAACTCATAACATCAGGTCATCCAACAACACATAGCATCATCTCAAACCCAACATCACATAAACCAACATAATCCGAATCATTCAGTAATCCCACATCACACATAACCACACATCACAAGACATTCAACGCCTCCCACGGCACAAACAGTTTAAGGGTAAACGGCTAGCTCACCGGCCACCCCCACCTGCAAGTACAGGGGAAGCCATGTCATGAGTCGTAGGTTACCCTCCTGTACGTCCTTTATTGGACGACCCCACATTGGCAGGGTCATCCACATGTTCATCATTTATAGGGCGACCCCACATTGGCAAGACCACCCTCCTGCAACCACAACCTGATACAATAGCATAATATACATAATTCTCATGTTCACAGACCCGTCCCTCCTATCACTCTTTACTAGTTTCGATCAATTTATCATCCATGTTAATCAATTCCCCCAATCAAACTCATCACAAACAGCCATCAATCATCAACCAATCCATCAATTAACAAATATCCAACAAACATCAAAACAGCATATTTCACAGAACAATCAATTGCAGAACAGTTTTCCCCTTTTACTCTCTTTCAGTTTCATGCAAGGCCCTACATTTTTCTAGGTCTGAATTGTAACTCCTCACACCGACCACACTACCTATCGTACGCTAAACCCTCACCTGACAAGAAGATGAGGCTCTAAACTCTTCTAGAAACCCGAACAACCAAGCTCTCAGACACCAAAAACGTAACTATCCTCCTCTTCACCAACAGCAGCTTACTCCGAAATATTCAGAACTTCTGGGTGCGATCTCTTCCTCTCATTACAACGAACTCATAGCAAGAAACGGATCATCAATTGGACCTCTACAACTCTCCGAATCGAGGTTTGAAGTTTTGGAGATTTCTGGCTGAGACACAAAAAATGTAGCTCTTCCTTCTTCCACTGACAGTAGCCTGCTCCGACCCAGCCAGAACCACGACCAGCAATCTCTTCCTCTCGCTGCCACGAGCGTGTAGCAAGAAACGGATCGTCAATCGGAGCTCTACAACTCCCGAAATCAAGGATTGACCCAAATGGGTTTTTGGTTCTTCAAACACGGGTTTGGGGAAGAGGAGAGGGAGAAATGAAAAATGAAATTGAAGAAACTCCTAAAATCCGAATTTTATCCACTCAATGCTTGAAACACGGCCCACGTATCATCAAATGCACCCCCAAAGTGATTTAACTCGACCCAACTCAAATTCGAACGTCCCGAACTTCGATGGAACCTCAAGAACACTGTTTCAAATGCCTCAATCACCCGAACTCGAGTTCCAAAACGTTTGGTTGGGCGAGGATGTTACACGAGCGTTCGCTTCTATCCTCAGCTTAACAAGAATCTAAACTAGGTGATCAAGGAAAACAGGTTTAAGCGCCAAAGCAGGGAACTGTCTAGCGACTACGTCTAGCGACTACGTCTAGCGACAACATCTGGCGACTAACCCTAACTTGCAAAAACCTAATCTAGGCGATCAACCAGAGAAGAAACATAAACAGTGAAGAACAAAACAACCATGCAAAGAGAAACTGATTGAACTTCGAATCTAATTACCGCCAATCCGTGACCGCTTTAAAGCCCTGGGTCACTTAGGGTTCATCTAATCTAAGCTCTACCAGTTCAGCTACTCATATTAGATACAAGAGAATCAAAGACAACATAGGAAATCATCATACAGAGGAAGAACAGATAAGAATTGAAAAACATAATTCTGACGACTCCGGCGAAGCTTCGATCTCCTGGATCTTCAACTTTAAGTTCCGAACTCTCCGAGGTGGAATGATGGCGTCACGATCTCTCCACGGATCTTCAAACTCTCTAAAATCTATCTATCGACCCTAGGGTCGTGGCTAATCAGCCAAAATTTGTGTATCTTCAATCTGGCTTCAAAAAGTCTATATATAACCCTAGAAACCCTTTACAAGTTGGAAAAGGCTGACTTTTCCCGTCTGGGGAGCTTACACGGCGTGTAAGCTCACAGTGCATTTAGCTTACACGCCATGTAAGCTCCAAAACGCAGCGTTTTGAGCTGGGCAGCACTCCAACTTGTTTCGATCATTCCCGCTTCATTTGAACTCCGATTTGGTCTCCGTTTGAAGCGTTGGACTCGTGAGAGAGTCCTCTATAATGTGGTAACCTGGAGGCTCAACATAAAAGCTCACAAAAAGGGTAAAAATAGCCAAGAAATGGACAATGTACGCACTAGAAACCTAAAATTACATAATAAACACATATTCACCAAATACTCATCAAAATGGCATCAAAGGGGCATGAAATGTCGCTTAAATGGGGTTGAAAATCACGTCAAATCGAGTGTCATCAATACCCCACACTTAAGCTTTGGCTTGTCGTCAAGCAAACTGAACTAGAACACACTCAAATTCACAAATGACACGAGATTAAACTGAGATTCAATTCTAACGATTTGGTTTAGACTGTTCCACGTAGAAAAAGTGACCTACACATGCAAGAATATCAAGCAAACAAGTTTTTGATCTCACTAATTTCTGCACACTTCATGTAGTGGTTTTAACAAAGCTCGTTTCTTGGCAGAACAATTAATCATAATTAACCGACTACGATAACACCAATTCTAATCAAAAGACTTTAAGCTCTAGCAATGATGTGGATGTGGAGGTAGGAAAAGTGACATGGCTATCAACTCGACTTCATCCGTTTCTAGATCTGTATGTTACATGTTCTAGCTAGGACCGATTTAAACAACAATTTATTTCAAGTTTCAGCTTCTTCCTTCAATTTATTTACTGCATACTAGTGCTCGATACCAAACACTTCACTTAGGTGTTGGACCTGCCTAGCTCACAGTATTTGTGCCTATGCTAGTGCTCAACCCGAACACTTCACTTAGGTGTCGGGCTTGCCTAGCTTTATTTTCAACACTTTAAAGAACTTTACATTGATTTGCACAACTTAATTACTTGATTTAACCATTTAATCACTTAATCCAAGCTAGTTATAACTTTTTACACAAGATTTCGAATTGGATTTTCGTCTAATCTCTAGCCACAATCACAGGTGAACAAATATGGAGTGAAAAACATGGGAGAAGCTAGCATTTATCGTCTTAGAACGGTGTTATCGAGCTTTGTGATTAATAAGTCAATTAATTCAAGTTTCAACTACCGAAGTGATTTATGATCTGTTCTGACCTAGACTCATTTAATATCAGTGCCGACACGTTGGTTACAGGTTCTAAGTGGAACAGTCTAGACGTCATTGTTCAAAATTGAAGTCAATTTAACATCAAAAGTCAAGAATTGAGCAATTCTATGCTAGAGAAATTTCAAATATGAACCATAGAATCATAGATAGCAAACAAGATCATGCATAATCCTAGACTCCCAATTTGATGCTGCAGTTTTAGCGGTATCAAATAACTAATCTACCAAGGTAGACTAGATCGTATTCGACTCGAGGTCTCTTTTTCTTGTCTACTCAAATATGTTGGCAAATTACTCAGGTTTAAACACTTAGTGCGTGGTGTGAGTTCCACGACTTCTAATCTAATAAAGCAGGAAAATAAAAGACAGAAAGATTAAAAGGTTGACTAACGAGAAGATAGACGAGCTAGATTTCGAATCCCCCTAAGATCACCAGAGCACTGGCAATCACAAGACCAGCGGTTTTCAATTCTTGTTCAATTAATTCTCAGACACCACCATAACTCCTGACCTTAGGTTTAAGACTGGCGAACGTTCGCTCTATCTGATCTAGCTACCAAGATTAACTAGCCGCCCGGGTACGGTCGCCTCTCGCAACGACTTAATTAACTGGTGCAATTACTAACGATTTATGAGTTACTCTTGCAATGGATTAACCCTAACTGGTTCCTACAAAAGGCACACTCCAATGAATAGGTTAACTGGTTGAATTGATGTTTTAAAGAGAGGCGAGCGTTCGCTTCTATCCTCAGCTTAACAAGAATCTAAACTAGGTGATCAAGGAAGACAGGTTTAAGCGCCAAAGTAGGGAACTGTCTAGCGACTACGTCTAGCGACAACATCTGGCGACTAACCCTAACTTGCAAAAACCTAATCTAGGCGATCAACCAGAGAAGAAACATAAACAGTGAAGAACAAAACAACCATGCAAAGAGAAACTGATTGAACTTCGAATCTAATTACCGCCAATCCGTGACCGCTTTAAAGCCCTGGGTCACTTAGGGTTCATCTAATCTAAGCTCTACCAGTTCAGCTACTCATATTAGATACAAGAGAATCAAAGACAACATAGGAAATCATCATACAGAGGAAGAACAGATAAGAACTGAAAAACCTAATTCTGACGACTCCAGCGAAGCTTCGATCTCCTGGATCTTCAACTTTAAGCTCCGAGCTCTCCGAGGTGGAAGCATGGCGTCACGATCTCTCCACAGATCTTCAAACTCTCTAAACTCTATCTATCGACCCTAGGGTCGTGGCTAATCAGCCAAAAATTGTGTATCTTCAATCTGGCTTCAAAAATCTATATATAACCCTAGAAACCCTTTACAAGTTGGAAAAGGCTGAATTTTCCCGTCTTGGGAGTTTACACGGCGTGTAAGCTCACAGTGCATTTAGCTTACACGGCATGTAAGCTCAAAAACGCAGCGTTTTGAGCTGGGCAGCACTCCAACTTGTTTCGATCATTCCCGCTTCGTTTGAACTCCGATTTGGTCTCCGTTTGAAGCGCTGGACTCGTGAGAGAGTCCTCTATAATGTGGTAACCTGGAGGCTTAACATAAAAGCTCAAAAAAGGATAAAAATAGCCAAGGAATGGACAATGTACGCACTAGAAGCCTAAAATTACATAATAAACACATATTCACCAAATACTCATCAAAATGGCATCAAAGGGGCATGAAATGTCGCTTAAATGGGGTTGAAAATCACGTCAAATCGAGTGTCATCAATACCCCACACTTAAGCTTTGGCTTGTCCTCAAGCAAACTGAACTAGAACACACTCAAATTCACAAATGACACGAGATTAAACTGAGATTCAATTCTAACGATTTGGTTTAGACTGTTCCACGTAGAAAAAGTGACCAACACATGCAAGAACATCAACCAAACAAGTTTTCGATCTCACTAATTTCTGCACACTTCATGTAGTGGTTTTAACAAAACTCGTTTCTTGGCAGAACAATTAATCATAATTAACCGACTACGATAACACCAATTTTAATAAAAAAGACTTTAAGCTCTAGCAATGATGTGGATGTGGAGGTAGGAAAAGTGACGTGGCTATCAACTCGACTTCATCCGTTTCTAGATCTGTATGTTACATGTTCTAGCTAGGACCGATTTAAACAACAATTTATTTCAAGTTTCAGCTTCTTCCTTCAATTTATTTACTGCATACTAGTGCTCGATACCAAACACTTCACTTAGGTGTTGGACCTGCCTAGCTCACAGTATTTGTGCCTATGCTAGTGCTCAACCCGAACACTTCACTTAGGTGTCGGGCTTGCCTAGCTTTATTTTCAACACTTTAAAGAACTTTACATTGATTTGCACAACTTAATTACTTGATTTAACCATTTAATCACTTAATCCTAGCTAGTTATAACTTTTTACACAAGATTTCGAATTGGATTTTTGTCTAATCTCTAGCCACAATCACAGGTGAACAAATATGGAGTGAAAAACATGGGAGAAGCTAGCATTTATCGTCTTAGAACGGTGTTATCGAGCTTTGTGATTAATAAGTCAATTAATTCAAGTTTCAACTACCGAAGTGATTTATGATCTGTTCTGACCTAGACTCATTTAATATCAGTGCCGACACGTTGGTTACAGGTTCTAAGTGGAACAATCTAGACGTCATTGTTCAAAATTGAAGTCAATTTAACATCAAAAGTCAAGAATTGAGCAATTCTATGCTAGAGAAATTTCAAATATGAACCATAGAATCATAGATAGCAAACAAGATCATGCATAATCCTAGACTCCCAATTTGATGCTGCAGTTTTAGCGGTATCAAATAACTAATCTACCAAGGTAGACTAGATCGTATTCGACTCGAGGTCTCTTCTTCTTGTCTACTCAAATATGTTGGCAAATTACTCAGGTTTAAACACTTAGTGCGTGGTGTGAGTTCCAGGACTTCTAATCTAATAAAGCAGGAAAATAAAAGACAGAAAGATTAAAAGGTTGACTAACGAGAAGATAGACGAGCTAGATTTCGAATCCCCCTAAGGTCACCAGAGCATTGGCAATCACAAGACCAGCGGTGTTCAATTCTTGTTCAATTAATTCTCAGACACCACCATAACTCCTGACCTTAGGTTTAAGACTGGCGAACGTTCGCTCTATCTGATCTAGCTACCAAGATTAACTAGCCGCCCGGGTACGGTCGCCTCTCGCAACGACTTAATTAACTGGTGCAATTACTAACGATTTATGAGTTACTCTTGCAATGGATTAACCCTAACTGGTTCCTACGAAAGGCACACTCCAATGAATAGGTTAACTGGTTGAATTGATGTTGTAAAGAGAGGCGAGCGTTCGCTTCTATCCTCAGCTTAACAAGAATCTAAACTAGGTGATCAAGGAAGACAGGTTTAAGCGCCAAAGCAGGGAACTGTCTAGCGACAACATCTGGCGACTAACCCTAACTTGCAAAAACCTAATCTAGGCGATCAACCAGAGAAGAAACGTAAACAGTGAAGAACAAAACAACCATGCAAAGAGAAACTGATTGAACTTCGAATCTAATTACCGCCAATCCGTGACCGCTTTAAAGCCCTGGGTCACTTAGGGTTCATCTAATCTAAGCTCTACCAGTTCAGCTACTCATATTAGATACAAGAGAATCAAAGACAACATAGGAAATCATCATACAGAGGAAGAACAGATAAGAACTGAAAAACCTAATTCTGACGACTCCAGCGAAGCTTCGATCTCCTGGATCTTCAACTTTAAGCTCCGAGCTCTCCGAGGTGGAAGGATGGCGTCACGATCTCTCCACGGATCTTCAAACTCTCTAAACTCTATCTATCGACCCTAGGGTCGTGGCTAATCAGCCAAAATTTGTGTATCTTCAATCTGGCTTCAAAAAGTCTATATATAGCCCTAGAAACCCTTTACAAGTTGGAAAAGGCTGAATTTTCCCGTCTAGGGAGCTTACACGGCGTGTAAGCTCACAGTGCATTTAGCTTACACGGCATGTAAGCTCCAAAACGCAGCGTTTTGAGCTGGGCAGCACTCCAACTTGTTTCGATCATTCCCGCTTCGTTTGAACTCCGATTTGGTCTCCGTTTGAAGCGCTGGACTCGTGAGAGAGTCCTCTATAATGTGGTAACCTGGAGGCTCAGCATAAAAGCTCAAAAAGGATAAAAATAGCCAAGGAATGGACAATGTACGCACTAGAAGCCTAAAATTACATAATAAACACATATTCACCAAATACTCATCAAAATGGCATCAAAGGGGCATGAAATGTCGCTTAAATGGGGTTGAAAATCACGTCAAATCGAGTGTCATCAATACCCCACACTTAAGCTTTGGCTTGTCCTCAAGCAAACTGAACTAGAACACACTCAAATTCACAAATGATACGATATTAAACTGAGATTCAATTCTAACGATTTGGTTTAGACTGTTCCACGTAGAAAAAGTGACCTACACATGCAAGAACATCAACCAAACAAGTTTTCGATCTCACTAATTTCTGCACACTTCATGTAGTGGTTTTAACAAAGCTCGTTTCTTGGCAGAACAATTAATCATAATTAACCGACTACGATAACACCAATTCTAATCAAAAAGACTTTAAGCTCTAGCCATGATGTGGATGTGGAGGTAGGAAAAGTGACGTGGCTATCAACTCGACTTCATCCGTTTCTAGATCTGTATGTTACCTGTTCTAGCTAGGACCGATTTAAACAACAATTTATTTCAAGTTTTAGCTTCTTCCTTCAATTTATTTACTGCATACTAGTGCTCGATACCAAACACTTCACTTAGGTGTCGGGCTTGCCTAACTTTATTTTCAGCACTTTAAAGAACTTTACATTGATTTGCACAACTTAATTACTTGATTTAACCATTTAATCACTTAATCCTAGCTAGTTATAACTTTTTACACAAGATTTCGAATTGGATTTTCGTCTAATCTCTAGCCTCCAATCTCTAGCCACAATCACAGGTGAACAAATATGAAGTGAAAAACATGGGAGAAGCTAGCATTTATCGTCTTAGAATGGTGTTATCGAGCTTTGTGATTAATAAGTCAATTAATTCAAGTTTCAACTACCGAAGTGATTTATGATCTGTTCTGACCTAGACTCATTTAATATCAGTGCCGACACGTTGGTTACAGGTTCTAAGTGGAACAGTCTAGACGTCATTGTTCAAAATTGAAGTCAATTTAACATCAAAAGTCAAGAATTGAGCAATTCTATGCTAGAGAAATTTCAAATATGAACCATAAAATCATAGATAGCAAACAAGATCATGCATAATCCTAGACTCCCAATTTGATGCTGCAGTTTTAGCGGTATCAAATAACTAATCTACCAAGGTAGACTAGATCGTATTCGACTCGAGGTCTCTTCTTCTTGTCTACTCAAATATGTTGGCAAATTACTCAGGTTTAAACACTTAGTGCGTGGTGTGAGTTCCACGACTTCTAATCTAATAAAGCAGGAAAATAAAAGACAGAAAGATTAAAAGGTTGACTAACGAGAAGATAGACGAGCTAGATTTCGAATCCCCCTAAGATCACCAGAGCATTGGCAATCACAAGACCAGCGGTTTTCAATTCTTGTTCAATCAATTCTTAGACACCACCATAACTCTTGACCCTTAGGTTTAAGACTGGCGAACGTTCGCTCTATTCGATCTAGCTACCAAGATTAACTAGCCGCCTGGGTACGGTCGCCTCTCGCAACGACTTAATTAACTGGTGCAATTACTAATGATTTATGAGTTACTCTTGCAATGGATTAACCCTAACTGGTTCCTACGAAAGGCACACTCCAATGAATAGGTTAACTGGTTGAATTGATGTTTTAAAGAGAGGCGAGCGTTCACTTCTATCCTCAGCTTAACAACAATCTAAACTAGGTGATCAAGGAAGATAGGTTTAAGCGCCAAAGCAGGGAACTGTCTAGCGACTACGTCTAGCGACAACATCTGGCGACTAACCCTAACTTGCAAAAACCTAATCTAGGTGATCAACCAGAGAAGAAACATAAACAGTGAAGAACAAAACAACCATGCAAAGAGAAACTGATTGAACTTCGAATCTAATTACCGCCAATCCGTGACCGCTTTAAAGCCCTGGGTCACTTAGGGTTCATATAATCTAAGCTCTACCAGTTCAGCTACTCATATTAGATACAAGAGAATCAAAGACAACATAGGAAATCATCATACAGAGGAAGAACAGATAAGAATTGAAAAACCTAATTCTGACGACTCCGACGAAACTTCGATCTCCTGGATCTTCAACTTTAAGCTCCGAGCTCTTCGAGGTGGAAGGATGGCGTCACGATCTGTCCACGGATCTTCGAACTCTCTAAACTCTATCTATCGACCCTAGGGTCGTGGCTAATCAGCCAAAATTTGTGTATCTTCAATCTGGCTTCAAAAAGTCTATATATAACCCTAGAAACCCTTTACAAGTTGGAAAAGGCTGAATTTTCCCATCTGGGGAGCTTACACGGCGTGTAAGCTCACAGTGCATTTAGCTTACACGGCATGTAAGCTCCAAAACGCAGCGTTTTGAGCTGGGCAACACTCCAACTTGTTTAGATCATTCCCGCTTCGTTTGAACTCCGATTTGGTCTCCGTTTGAAGCGCTGGACTCGTGAGAGAGTCATATATAATGTGGTAACCTAGAGGTTCAACATAAAAGCTCACAAAAAGGGTAAAAATAGCCAAAAAATGGACAATGTACGCACTAGAAGCCTAAAATTACATAATAAACACATATTCACCAAATACTCATCAAAATGGCATCAAAGAGGCATGAAATGTCGTTTAAATGGGGTTGAAAATCATGTCAAATTGAGTGTCATCAGGAGGATAGCTTCTAACTTCTCTGATTTACTCATTATTGGAGAAAGAATAGAGAAAGGCATAAAACATGGAAAGATAGAAAGTCACGAGTTGAAAATGATGACTGCGACTAAAAAGAAGGATGAGGTGCACGCTACCTTCCAAGAAAATAATGGAAGGAAATGGAGCTCATCACCAAAAAGTAATTATACGACTTCCTACGTAGCCGCTACAATGCCAGCTGTGCAGACACCTACCGTGAAAGCTCAATCTCCCTCCGTTCAGCCGACCAAGGCGCATGATGTTACTTCAAAGAATGAGGAAAGAGACGACCCACGAGTTTTAGGCCCAGATCAGAGATAGACCCTATACCAATCTCATACACAGAATTGTATCCCCGGTTGTTGAAGAATAAGCAAGTTTCTCCTGCACCATACCAACAACCATCTCCCCCATTTCTGAAGTGGTACAATCCGGAAGCGCGTTGCGAATATCATGGAGGGGCACTCGGTCATCTAATTAGGGCTGGATGGTTAAAATTTGAGGAGCATCCTGATCATCCTAATGTGAACAAGAATCCTTTGCCGAACCACTCGGGCAACAGTTCCAATGCCATTTTCTTGCGGAGGGACACAACATAAAAAGAAAAGTTGACGAAGTGAACATGCGTTTGAATATGTATGCAAAATCTTGCAGGATACTGGGTACATACAGAGTGAAGAGGGCGATTATGACCTAGGGAATTCAGAAGAAACATGCCGATATCATAACGGCAAAAGAGGTCACTCTCTTAAGGATTGCAAGAATTTTCGCAGCAAGTTGCAGGATCTAATGGACTCAAAACTAGTGTCCTTTTGTTCATCAAACACGGGAGAGGTCGATATCCACATGACCTCCCATGAGGAGAACCAACCTAACCCACTAGGTCACATCATCATATACACAGCAGCTCCGAAAACACCAGTAATGCCCAAGGTCACTGTTATATCTGTACGGAGCCCATAGCAGGTGACGGGGGAAATAAAAAAGCCCTGCCTTGGAATTACTCTGGAAAAATCGTTGACACCAATGACGTGGAGTCAGTACCAGAGTCCAACATTACAGGAATAGGGGGATGACTCGCACAGGCAGAGTGTATGGTTTGCCAAGAATACAAGAGGAAGGAGAATCCTCAAAAAGGACGGAGTATCAGAAAGATCCTAAGAAAACCCAAATTCAGAATGATGAATCCATAGCAAGAGGCCCCGTAGAACAACAAGAGGAACCAAACCCCCACCCTCTTGTGAGTGATAAAGATGCCTATGAATTTCTTAAGTTGGTCAAATAGAGCGAGTTCAAAGTGATAGAGCAACTTAACAGGATGGCCGCCAGAATCTCCTTATTGGATCTTATGATGGCATCAGAACCTCATCGTTTGGCTTTGCTAAAAGTACTCAACCAAGCTCATGTCTGTCAGAACATCTCAGTCGAAAGAATGGGCGGGGTAGTGAATGCAGTCTTAACCGTAGGAAGAATCACCTTTAATGATGACGAGCTCCCACCAGAAGGAAAAAACATACCAAGGCTTTACATATCTCAGTTCGGTGCAAAGAGTTCGTTGTCGCCCGAGCTTTAATCGACAACGGATCAGCATTGAACGTGATCCCTAAGTCTACCTTAAACCGGCTTCCCATCGAAGACGCATTCATTCGCCCAAGCCTCACAATTGTGCGGGCCTTTGACGGCACGAAAAGACAAGTTATGGGCGAGGTAGAGCTACCAATACAAATTGGCCCCAAAACCTTTGACATAATGTTTCATGTGATGGATATTCACCCCACCTACAGCTTACTACTAGGAAGACCCTGGCTTCACGCTGCAGGGGTTGTCCCATCTTCTCTACACCAAAAATTGAAATTTGCAACAGAAGGGAAATTGATCGAAGTATTCGGAGAAAAGGATATGATGGTTTCAAAGGCGCCTGATTTTCCGTATATCGAAGCCACTGAAGAGGCCACAGAAAGTGCTTTCCAAACTTTTGAGGTGGAGAGCGTGTACAACACTGAGAGTGAGACAGAAGGGCCAAAATTTCTTGTTCCTCGAGCTGTCCTCATGTCAGCCAAATGTCTCATCCAGAATGTAGAGCCTACCAATTGGAAGAGCCTTCTACGCGAGCCAGTGAAATTGAAGGAGAACAAAGGAAAATCTGGCCTAGGATATGATCCCACCTTGGAAACAGGAAAGAGAAGGGAATTTATCGTAAGGATCACAGGGGCCATGGGAAGATCTCGACCATCCCGCACATCTCTCAAACCTTCACAAGTGCGGGAATGATCAATGTCAAAGAACCTGACTCCAAAAGCTGCGAGGAGCTGACCTCCATCTTCGAGAACCTCTATGTTAGCGCAATCGACCAAGACTTCAAGGAGGATCAAGGGTTGGTACGTCCGATCCAGCTTGGAGAAGAACTGGGCAATTGGATCGTTGTGGAGATCCTGGAGCCGTTCGAAAAGTAATCAGCCTAAATGAATAATATAATTAAATATATGTATCGCAAAAGTATTTTCTATAACTGAGTGTACCCGGATTATCTCCGCACTATTTACCATCAAATAAAAATCACTTTCACCTTCATCCAGTGCATTCATCTCGATCCTTATTATTCATTTTCTCTTCTTTTCTTTTCTCCACTTTGATATATAACAGGATTGTCGAGCCAGGTAAGAACAATAATGATCACCATGGTTCCAAATTAGACTTCGATGACCCAATCTGCGAAACGGAGGATGAAGAGGACATCCACTCAGAAACAGACTGGATGTTAGGACAAGAGGAGAGAAGTCTACAACCGTACTATGAATCAGTGGAGTCTATTAATCTGGGTAGTGAAGAAAGGAGGAGGGAAGTTAAGATTGGGGGGTGTTTAGGTCCCCATGAACGAGAGCAGCTCATACAGTTATTAACGGAATACCAGGATATCTTTGCATGGTCATATCAAGATATGCCAGGCTTAGATGAAAGAATAGTCACTCATCATCTACCAATGGTAGAAGGATGTAGACCAATTAAGCAGAAATTACGGAGAATGAAACCAGAATGGCTTATTAAGATCAAAAAAGAAGTACAAAAGCAGTACGATGCCAGTTTCTTACAAGTATCCCATTACCCTGAATGGGTAGCTAACGTTGTGCCAGTGATCAAGAAAAATGGGAAAGTGCGAATGTGCGTCGATTATCGGGACCTGAATAGAGCGAGCCCCAAAGACAACTTTCCGTTACCACACATCGATGTACTCATAGACAACACGGCGGGGCATCAAATGTTCTCGTTTATGGATGGTTTCTCTGGATACAACCAAATCAAAATGTGTCCAGAGGATCGAGAGAAGACAACCTTCACCACCTTATGGGGAACATTTTGTTATAAGGTGATGCCCTTTGGTCTAAAAAATGCAGGGGCAACATATCAGCGCGCCATGGTAACTCTGTTCCACGATATGATACATAAGGAAATTGAAGTATATGTAGACGATATGATAGCCAAGTCCAAAAATGGAAAAGATCACAAAAATGCGCTCCTCAAGTTATTCGAGAGACTCGGAAAGTACCAATTACGCCTAAACCCAAGAAATGCACCTTCGGGGTCACCTCAGGGAAACTACTTGGATTTGTAGTGAGTGAAAAGGGGATTGAAGTTGATCTAGATAAAGTCAAGGCAATAGTCGACATGGAATGACCGCAGACACAAAAACAAGTACGAGGTTTCCTGGGCCGCTTAAATTATATTGCGCGCTTCATCTCCCACTTGACGTCCACATGCGAGCCTCTATTCATGCTCCTCAAGAAAGATCAACCTGTTAACTGGGACACGAATTGTCAACTAGCATTTGAGAAGGTTAAAGAATACCTGCAAAAGCCACCAGTCTTGATGCCCCCAACGCGGGAAGACCATTGTTGTTATACTTGTCTGTTCACGAAAAGTCTGTAGGGGCAATGCTCGCTCAAAAGGATGATTCAGGAAAAGGGAGCATGCTATCTATTACACAAGCAAGAAGTTCACGGATTATGAAGTCCGATACTCTGACCTGGAAAAAACTTGCGGAGCATTAGCATGGGTGGCAAAAAGGTTAAGACATTACATGCTGTACTACACCACCCATTTGGTTTCCAAGATGGATCCATAAAGTATGTTTTTGAAAAGCCTGCACTTACAGGGCGCATTGCAAGATGGCAAGTCCAGCTAGCTGAATATGATATCGTATATGCAGCCCAAAAAATGATAAAAGGGAATCCAATAGCCGACCACTTGGTAGAGCTCCCAATTCGAAACTCTGACCCCTTACTAATGGAGTTCCCGGATGAAAATATCATGAACACAGAAGAGGAAGAAGAAGTCATTAATGATCAATCATGGATAATGAAATTCGACGGAGCTTCCAATGCTTTAGGATATGGGATAGGAGCAGTATTCATATCCCCTGAAGGGAAAATATATCCCATCACAGCAAAACTGACATTCTACTGCACTAACAATGTCGCAGAATACGAGGCATGCTCATTTGGCATCCGTACAACATTAGAAATGGGAATAAAAAATCTGAAGGTTTATGGAGATTCTTCTCTCGTGACATACCAACTAAGGGAAAATGGGAAACCCGAGATGAAAAACTCATCCCATATCAGAAATATATCAAGGAAATGATGTCGCAATTCGAAAGCATCGAGCTAGAACATATTTCAAGAGTGGATAACCAAATAGCTGACGCATTGGCTACGTTGTCGTCGATGTATAAACTTGATGATCTGGATGATACCCCGTGTATCCAAATTAAGAAACAGGAGTGCCCGTCTCACGTCTCAAATATAGAAGAAGAATCAGATGGTAAGCCTTGGTATCACGATATAAAGAACTATATACAACACAAGGAATACCCAGTGGGGGCATCAGAAAATGATAAGAGGACTCTACGACGGTTAGCTTTAAGATTCTACATCGTAGGAACCACCCTCTACAAACGAAATTATGATGCTACATTGTTAAGATGCGTGGACACAGTTGAAGCGCGTCAAATACTCGAGGAAATCCATGAAGGAATCTGCGGTACGCATTCAGGAGGGCACGCCATGGCCAGGAAAATCCTAAGGACTGGGTACTACTGGACAAGGATGGAAGCCGATTGTAGGGCGTATGTTCGTAAGTGCCATAAATGTCAGGTTTACGCAGACGAACTGCACTCCCCTCCATCTCCTTTACATGTCATGTCATCCCCATGGCCGTTCGCTACTTGGGGAATAGATGTGATCAGGATGATTGAGCCTAAAGCCTCTAATGGCCACCGCTTCATTTTAGTCGCCATAGACTATTTCACAAAATGGGTTGAAGCAGCTTCATATGTCAACATTACAAGGAGTGTGCTTGTCAAGTTCATCAAGAAGGAAATTATATGTCGATACGGACTTCCAGAGAGAATAATTACAGACAACGCCAAGAATTTAAATAATAAGATGGTGGATGAGCTATGCGACCAATTCAAGATTAAACACCACAACTCAGTTCCGTATCGGCCAAAAATGAATGGCGCAGTTGAAGCTGCTAACAAAAATATTAAGAAAATAGTCCAGAAGATGGTAGTTACTTATCGTGATTGGCATGAAATGCTCCTTTCGCACTCCATGGTTATCGTACTTATGTTAGGACGTCGATAGGAGCAACACCTTACCAACTAGTCTACGGGATGGAAGCCGTGCTCCCCATAGAAGTTGAGATACCATCTCTCAGAGTCTTGATGGAAGCAGAATTGGAAGAAGCCGAATGGGTAAGGGTCTGATATGATCAGTTAAATATGATTGACGAAAAGCGACTTGCCTCCATTGACCACGGTCATTTATACCAAAGACGATTAATCAAAGCATTTGAGAAGAAGGTGAAGCCAAGACGATTCCGAGAAGGAGAAATGATAATCAAAAAGTTATCCTCACGACAAGGAGACTCAAGAGGGAAATGGACCCCTAATTACGAAGGGCCATATGTAGTAAAGAAAGCGTTCTCTGGAGGGGCATTGATTTTGACAAACATGGATGGGGACGAACTTCCTAATCCGGTTAATTCTGATTCAGTAAAAAAGTACTATGCTTGAGCAAATCACTTCTTCGGCGGAGCAGAAATGGTCATCGTGGTCGAATTTTATGTCCATGGGGGTTCTTATTACTCTTCACCTGTACTTTTGCATTCCTGTTATGTATCCATAAAATTCGAGATGCAAATGCATATAAGATGACCCCTTTCATGAATAAAGCATAAGTTTCCTTTTATCTTCGGTTGGTCCAGCTATCACAAACGTTGGAGAAAGTACTTTTGAAATACAAATAAAGCATATAATTCAAAAGGCTGAATATGGAAAAAGGGAGCCCGTAAACCACGATTTGCCCCATTGATCCTATAACTTACATACATAACGAGATAGGAAAAATTAGCAAAGTTGGTAAAGTCAAAAAAACAAGGAGGGAACGCGGACACAAGGAACACGTGACGATCTTCAATTTCGCCGTATGAACTATTTCGTTTTGTGCCACCATGACTAAGACTGACAGAGCGGGTCAAGTAATTCACCCATCCGAATGAGGGCAATTGTGGAGGATCTTGTAAAGTGATTTAATGACCTATTAAAAAAATATTATCGATCACATATGGCTGATGATTTAAAAAATAAGCCACCTAGACCCAACAGGAGAGGGGAAGATAACATACTCATGCTACACCTCATGCATAATACCATCCTTTTGTGATCAATCATTTTCAATATACTGTAGAGCAAGTTTTCATCACAACATTTTTTTCGAAGAAAAAAAAACGTATGGTTTACGCATGACATTTTTCCCATGATGCATTAGCTAAGCACGACATGACATGATCATCGGTCAATTTTGATATATGATAATTTACATCGAGTTTGCTTTCCCGATCAAATAAAGCAAAGCGTACGAAAGAAGAATGATGGTGGATATCCATAAAGGGTAGGGGTCACTATGTGAGGAACCACGGTTCAACACGTGTCAAAGCATGGTGAAAGTGGAAGAGATAAAAAGGTGATGTGACTACTCATGGAAAGGAAACAGTGACTAGTCAGGGTCAGTCTGGTCGGTTGTCATTGTATCTTAGCACGGATGAGCAGTTTTGCGAGCCAAAGCGTCATTAATGTTGTACAATTGAAGCTCCGTTGAACGAGTAACGAAGATCTGGTTGAATGCTAAGAACGTCACATGATTTAAACAGGACCATCGACTATGAAGCAGAACGGGGTTCCGAGACGCACCCGTCTTTTGTCAAATGGCCGACAATGGGGGCAAAGCCTTTAACCTCCATTGTTTAGTCCACCAATTCATAATGCTCGTCACCATTGGTCCATGACCAAATGTTTCAAAAACCCTGCTATGGTATTGCACTCAAGTCGCATTTCAGAAACAACCAAAATGAAAGCGGAACATCCATTCATTAATCACAACACAGCATTGATAGCACATAAGATGGTAGTATAACATGGGGATCAAAAAATGAAAAGACGTGTGATAAACGGTGAAAACTCAAAGACAGACACAGACGATGACGACCCATCACGCTCAAACTCAGGATGAAATCAGTAATGGTTCACCCTCGGTGGTGCTTCAGTTGTTCCCGGAAGTTGTAAGCCACCCCCGCAATCAAGAAGTAAAGAAACACAAACGCGAAAAGGAGCATGATTACTATAAGCAGTAGCACGAACTCCAACGGGATAACTCCCTGCTTATGGCCATGTCCTGTGAGATGAGTGAACCTTGAAAAAACCGAGAAAGCTCAAAAGGGGGAGGTTACACTCAAGCAATATCAGCCGAGAGAGAAGAAGAGGAGGATTGTGAGGATTTCTTAGAGAAACTTCGAAGAGGAGAATGAGATGAATGATTAAGGGTGATAAGCCTTTTATAGGGGAAAGTTGGGGCAAGCACGGGTAGAGCGAATGGTCTTTTGTCTTTTCGGACATATCAACGCGAACAAACCCTGACCACTAATCACTCAATCATCTTCACAAGAAAGCAAGATATCACAACTGACGCTTTAAATTCAAGGCCATGATCTCGAAAAACGAGTAGACTCCCCGATAAGCACGCGAATAAGGAGGGAACATTAAGTTCTTTTATTATTCGATGACGAAATAGCCACGACAACGTACATGAAAGGAAACATGAGGATACAAGAGTCATAAGGAGTAAACATGAAAGGAAAAAGCGGCACGTGCCTAAAACCGAAAGAAGGATCAAACATCTAAAGCAAAACTCATAAACCGTGCTTTCTTCGCACCTCTTCATGACGACGCTCAATCCTCCGAGTGTCAAGGTGGCCGCAATAGATCGCAGCGACAGACAAGAGTACCAACGTGAAAAACCAAACACAAAGCATTTCGAGGGACAATTGAGTCGGAATATAAACTAAAATCCATCGGGCCTCTTCACGAAGTGCAAGATCGCGACTGCCAAAGAGGGGGAAACAAGTAGTAGGTAAAGGTGGAAGAGAAGGTGATAAGGAGTGCTTCTTATATAGCCGAAAACTACCTACAAAGATAGGAGGGAAAACAACTTTTAAAAAAAATATAGGGTTTAGGAGGGAAAAAGTTATGGTAAAAAGGGATGGCATCCGCCCTTTTGTCTAACCGATGGCGTGGTCTCCTCCCGTCCATTCATTGCCTGCCGACAGAATAGGAGACGTGAGATAACTACCGTAAATGCATAAAGAAGGAAAGAAACTTCATGCTTCAGATTAGCATAATTTGGAGTTTCACTGCTACCCCTTCCAATAGTGATATAATTGCCTTCGTGAAAAAAGGGCCTTATGACGAGCCCTTCCAATCCCAAAAGGGGTCATGCTAAGGATGGCTTATAAAGACCTCTTCCGGGCCAACT
Source organism: Linum lewisii (assembly GCA_034768395.1). Taxonomy (NCBI): domain Eukaryota; kingdom Viridiplantae; phylum Streptophyta; class Magnoliopsida; order Malpighiales; family Linaceae; genus Linum; species Linum lewisii. Next base: position 22,550,748 of record CM068303.1, on the reverse strand, counting down.
ACAAGAGCTCTTCATTTTTGTGGGAACATTTTTACCCGATTACACCCCCGCGAAATACAAGGAAATTAAAACATGTAAGGAAAATAATTGCTACACATAGAACAACTGAAAAGGATCACAAGCGATAAGAGGGTTTAGTTCGCAACAACGCAGGGACCTCATCACAATTCGGGAAGAGGTACTCATTTACCGGTCTTCATGGCATCGAGCCCCATTGGTCCAGAACTCCCGCTCGGCTGGCTAGATACTCGACTCCCCTGTGAACGAAACACGACTAGATGCTGATCTTTGCAGCATCGTAGATTTCTTCGAGCTTCCTATTGAGGTCAATGACGGCAGCTTGAAGCCTCGCATTTTGGGCTAAAACATCCATCATCTGCCTCTCGTAAAAGGACCCAGACTTTAGAAGATCACCATCCACTTTCTTACCGTCGACGAGTTCGACCCATTCACAATAATCACAACCAGTCCCATACTGAAATATTAGACATAACAAACATACGCCGGTCAAAATAGCTCCCTAGTCGGAGGAAGCAAGTATGTTACCAAATAAAGAAATTACCTCCCATCTTTGGCATTCCAGGAAGACCCTCATAGCCCTAGGCCCAAGTGTAGCACACGTTGACGGAGGAGAACTTCACAATCACAAGTGGTCCGTTCCCTATCAGTGTTTTGGTTCGTCATATTCCGGCAGTGACAAAACACTTAGGGCGAAGTCCCTAGAAGAATGGTTCACTACTCACTCAAATGCCAAGCGAATTTAGAAGAAAATTGATGTAGGTCTCCAGATCTATCTTCGAGTGTGCCGGTTCCAGGGCTCCCACTCTCCTATTTAAATCGATAAGGATTACCTTACAACCATCACATGTTGCGGTATGGCTCTGACACGCGTATCTTGTGGTAGCATGACTGTTCTTTGAATCCCGTAAACATAGGAGTTTTGTCCTGCATATAGTCGAGAGCACACCACATGAATAGCCTACTCAGACGATGGGATGCCTTCTCAAATTTGTGGAAAAAAAAAATTCTTGGAGAAGCTAGTGAATTTCTCACACAAAGATTTCAGAGGAAGCTTTCGAATTTTCATTGGGACTTCGTCTTACCCCGTCATATCTTCAACGGACCTCCTTCATTAGGGAATGAAGTGACGGTAAAGAGGGAAGGATCCCCTTCATAAAGTTGGATGACGTGATCGTTTCCCATCCACCCATGGTCCGCTAACAGAATGGGAGACAGGAGAAAACTATAGTAAAAATGTAAAAGGAAAAAGAGACTCCAGAGTCAGATTATCTGGTACATGACTTCATCGTTACCATCTTTCGAGAACGATATGAATAACTTGGCAAAAAAAAATGTCACGACAAAGATAATTTTATTAATACGCCCTCCGGGCCAACCCACAAGAGTCGTACACTCAAACAGGAGAACGTCGTCATCCGATCGCCTCCCTCACGCAAAAGTACAAGGAAATTTAGTAGTGCAACAAAAAAAGAAAATGCAAGTTACAACTGGAACACTAAAAGGGATCGCGAGCAAGAAAAGACTTTAGTTTGTAAGTCAACCTAGAGATCTCATCGCATCTCAAAAAGACACTCATTTGTTGGTCCTCATGGCATCAGGCCCCGTTGGATTGGAATTCTCGCTCGATTGAATGGAAAACTCGCTACCTTGAGAAGAAAACATGCGATTGGATGCTGATCTTGCAGCATTGTATATATCCTCGAGTTTTTTGTTGAGTTCAGCAACAGCTGCTTAAAGCCTCGCGTTCTGAGCTAACGCGTCCATCATCTGCCTTTCGTAAGAAGACTTGGACTTGAGAAGACCACCATCTATCTTCTTACCATCGATGAGTTCAACCCATTCGCAAAAATGGCAGCCCATTCCATACTGAAACATTATACAAAGAAAAACAATATTCATCAAATAATCTCGTGGCAGGAGAATCAAGCATGTCACAAAAATGAAGAAATTACCTCCCATTCTTGACATTCCAGGAAGACCCTCATACCCCTAGAACCCATGTGTAGCACGCGTTGACGGACGGGGAGCTCACAGTCGCATTTGCGCATTTTCCATTCCTTGTTGGCATTTTGGTCTGTCATACTCCAATGATGACCAACCACTTAGGGAGAGGAATCTTCTGAGAGGTGGTTCGCTGCTCACTCAAATGAAGAGCAGATTGATGAGTTTCGAACAAAGATCTCCAAACTTATTTTCGAATAGGTTGGATCCATGGCCACCCGCCATCCCTATTTAAACCAGTAAGGATTACCTTACAAGCATCACATGCTGCAATGTTGCTCTGACACGCATGTCCCGAAGCACGATGACTATTCTCCAATTCCCGTAATAATTGGAGTTATGTCCCTTGAGAATCAAGACCCCAACGCGCCATATGCATAGCCAGCTCAGGCGATCGGATGACTTCTCAAGTAAGTTTCCATTTTTCCTCACAAAAAAAAAAAAATTTATGACGGTAACAAAATTTTTAAAAATTGACTCTAAGAGAATTTGTTACTCCTCATTTTGAAACCTGTTATTCAAAGTGGATTTCTTTTATTAATCCTGATAAAAGCCTTCTTCAAACCAAAATTTCAATAAATTTTCAAGTCAAAGTTTAGTATTTTGATTATCTATATAGACTTCAAAAATTGATTTGGTTTTCTCATAATTTTAAAACTCGATAAAGTCCGTGAAGATTTCAGAAGAAGCTTCCCAAATTTTCACTGGAACTTCATCTTATCCCGTCATATCTTCAAGAAAATTTACCCTAAAATAAGTTTTGGATTCCTCGAAATACTGCTATTCCTTGAGAGAGTTGATTGCGAAGAATTTTCAGGATTTCTTTTTAAAAAGAGAATTTGTCTTACGTTTTGTAACAATTTCTAAATATTTGACTTATCAAAAGTTCAAACGAATATGTCACAAATGATGTTTCCTCGAGAAACTCTCCAGCCTTGCTTCCGGGCTATAAACGGATTGTCTGCCTTGAATCCAGGCTATAAACGTATTACATTTACTCTCAGCCTTGCTTCCGGGCTATAAACGGACTGTCTGCCTTGCATCCAGGCTATAAACGGATCACATTTTACTCCCAGCCTTGCTTCCAAGCTATAAACGGACTATTTGCCTTGCATCCAGGCTATAAACGGATTACATTACTCTCAGCCTTGCTTCCGGGCTATAAACGGATTGTCTGCCTTGCATCCAGGCTATAAACGGATTACATTACTCTCAACCTTGCTTCCGGGCTATAAATGGATTGTGTGCCTTGCATCCAGGCTATAAACGGATTACATTACTCTCAGTCTTGCTTTCGGACTATAGATGGAAAGCACCAACATCAAGATTTTAACCCTTACATCTTTGGCACCAACGAACTACCTTTATCAAGGACCCTACCAAAATTAGGTTACTCGACTTTCATATTTGTATCACTCTTGGCAAGAGCAATACAAATGGGGGCAGCTGTGGTAACCGAATTTTTCAGGGTCCCCGCTTCTTACCACATATAAGTTTCATCGGAACCTCACTTGTTGACTATCGTTGTCTCATCTCGAAATTCACATCCATGAAAGAAGAAGGTCGAGACCCAATCATTATCAACAAATGTTCCACCAGCAGCTATCACCGGCAACGAAGTTGGTCACTCAAAGTTAGGGTTACTATCTCTTATGTACATGTGGAGATGATCGAAATTCGAAAATTCCTAAATAAGATCAAGCCCGATCCATTGATAAAAGACTATGTGTTCAATAACCAAAGTAAAATGGGCTCAGGCCCATGTATTGAGCAAAATCAAATCGGTTCAGGCCACACCAACTCGGTCCGAACCAGTCAACCCAGCCTAATTTGGTTTAATTAAGCATTCAGTCCGGCCCAATTTGGTTCAGTATATGAAAGTCAATTCGGTCCAATTTGACTTGATCAAAAGAGTAAACTCAGCTTATCTTGGATCAGTTAAATATTCAGTTGGGCCCCAATTCGATTTGGTATAAGGAGGTCAATTCAGCCAATTCAGTTTGGTCAAAAGAGTCAACTCGACCCAACTTTGGTAATTCGGCCAAATCAGTGGATAAAACAACTCAAACCAGTTGGTTAAATCGGTCAAACCAGCCAATCAAACCAGATAATTACAGAATGACCCAAGTTCCTATCCAAAACAGTAAACCTACTATTTTAGCCCAACTATTCACACATTGGAATGTGTGATTGTAGGCTAGTCATCATTCTTTCTTACATCATATTTATGGGCTGATCCCAAATCTTAGGGCTATAAAAGGGGAGGGTTTAGTTACAGAAAAGGGGAAAAAAGAAGAAAAAAGACTACTGAATCTTGAAGTCCTCCAAAGCCTATTTTTGGCACAAACACCTCACTTTCCCTCCAAGATTACTGCAACTGCACAAACACAATCAAAGCCAAACTTAGTTCAAAACTAAGTAAAAGGGTAGATAACAAATCCAAAGAAAGTAACTAAGAACCAAGTTCGAGGCAAGAGAACAAAAGCCAAAAGCGGGAAGTGCATAGCCAAGCAGTAATATACTAACAAGGTAAGCATTCTCAACCATGTTAACTTTATAATCAATACGTTCATCCCTCATTCCACGTCTCCATATTTCATTTGATCATATATTTATCCCTAATCATGTGTCAAGAATTTAATAAAAGTCTTATCAACAACAAATAGAAAAAGGGTTTCCTTGATGTATGGTTTGGCGGCTTGGAATGGATTAGTCAAATTCTCTACTTATGTGAAACATGATATAAACACCTAGTTTATTGGGTACGGCTAGAATAACAAGTCACAACCTTTTAGACTAACAAGTCACAACCTTTTAGACGTTATATTAGAAGACTTCACTTCTTGTAGGTTGATAAGTTCTACATGTTGCCAAGTTAAGAACAAACAAATTCTAATAAACATTCACAACTTAACCACTTAACTCAAAACTCAGCCATATTAAGTCATGAAAACAGCACTTTAAACCACCCAAAACAGCTCCTTTAAACCACCCCAAACAACCCTTTAAACCGCCCCAAACAGCCATATTAATCATCAAAATAACCCAGAAATTCAGCCATATAATCATCCCTAGACAACCTAGAAACAGCTCCTTTAAACCACCCCAAACAGCACTTTAAACCACCCAAAACAGCTCCTTTAAACCACCCCAAACAGCCCTTTAAACCACCCAAACAGCCATATTAATCATCAAAATAACCCAGAAATTCAGCCATATAATCATCCCTAGACAACCTAGAAACTCAGCACTTTAAACCACCCAAAACAGCTCGTTTAAACCACCCCAAACAGCCCTTTAAACCACCCCAAACAGCCATATTAATCATCAAACACACCCAGAAATTCAGCTATATAATCATCCTAGACAGCCTAGAAATTCAGCACTTCAAACACCCAAACAAACTCAAACCCAGCCATATTTTAAGCACCCAAACAGCCCTGAATAACTACCACCAAATCCCAGCAGAGCTCAACACTTTCACTTTAGAATAAGGTCATAGAATAGGCTGCTGCGGATGTATATGCTTACTCAACAAATGGCTCAAATATCTCAGTATTGTTAAACCTTTTAGGCAACTAGCTTTAAACCAAATCATGCTACTATCAAGTTAAAAGATGGTTTGCTGATTTAAAAAGAGAAGCTATTGGGTGAAACAGAAGTTGGATGAGCCAATAAGCAGAACAGCAAGCCATCAAAACCCGGCAGAGCAACTACACAACTAGAACCCTTAATTAAACTCGTACCTGGGTTTGTGGGATGATGATGATCCATGGCGGCATTGATCCCAAGCTGCCCTATTCCAAGCTATCCAAACAAGGATTAGAGATAAGAATATTGTTAACAGTAGGTTTAGGAGTACATAAATAGGACAGAAGGAAGTATAAGATAGATAAGCATACTATTATGCGTTAGTCTAGACTTCGATGCATCAGGGAGTAAAAGTCGCGACGGGAGAAGGGATTCGATCCGTGACCTTGTTCGTTGTCGATCGCTAGAGAAGTGTCGGTGGTGACCATGGCCGAAGGCTAGCCGCCGATGATAAGGTTAGAGATCGGCGGAGGTCGAGAAGAAGGCGAAGTTCGTATTAGGGTTAGGAAGAAGATGGAGGTTGTTCTAGAATCGTGAGAGGATGACGGCTGTGACAAAATATCTCTAGGGTTCGTCTTAGATTAGGTTTATCCGAACCTAACTCTTGGGTCGTCGAAATGGGCCGGGATTGGGCCGAATCCGTTCAGGGTCTTAGGTCCGGAATACACTAAATAGTCTTCGGACTAAACTAAATCAAATATATCTACTTAATCCAGTGGTTTAGGTCCTAGTCCACTAGCATGAAGGTCTTGGGTTTGAAACACGTAGATGCCAACCTTTATTTTTTTAGCTATCTAAATTAAGTAATTTAACAAAAATTAAATTTAATTAACATACGTTAAAAAGTTTACCCCTATAATTAAAATAGTCGGTCTAGTCTACTTTTCACACAAGATTGTTATGTTAAAAGTTGTAATAATCAAACGACTACATTGTCGTGCATAAAACTTTAAATTTCGAAAGTTCAAAAAAGGTTAACAGACGTTAATACGCCGGCAATTGCAGCGACCCGTCAAATGCCTCTTTATATATATATATACCTTATATCCACCTTATAAAAGGTTAATAGACTTTAATACGCCAGCAATTGCAGCGACGCGTCAAATGCCTCTTTATATATATATACATTATATCCACCCTATAGAAGATTACTAGACGTTAATACGCCAGCAATTGCTGTGACGCGTCGAATGACTCTTTACCCAATACGTACCTCATACTCACTTTAAAGATTAATCGACTTTAGTGCGCCGACAATTGGGGCGACACGTCGTATATCTCTTCTCTAAAACCAAATTCCTTCAACCCGAGCACCAGGGTATAAATGGATTGCAAACCAACCCAAATCGACGTTAGTGCGCCGGCAATTGTGGCGGCACGTCGTATATCTCTTCTCTAAAACCAAATTCCTTCAACCCGAGCACCAGGGTATAAATGGATTGCAAACAAAACCAAATCGAACTACGTGGACTTTGATCCCTAATTCTGGTTACGTAGGCAGTCAATTCATGACTCGAGTCCAACCTTCCACTAAATATTTATCCATCCCAAAATAATCATTTTATCCTTTAACACGCACCCACGAATTAAAGAAAACTTATCGTAATTTAGCAGTAGTACCGACTTCGAGTCGGGCGGAACGGGGGTGCTAACCCTTCCCCGTACGTAACCGACCCCGATCCTATAATTTCAGTTTCGCAGACCTCTTTGATGTCCGGATCGAACCACGGCGGTTTGAACCGGATCCTCTGGGTGCTCGATCCACCCCGAAATAGATCGATGGCGACTGCAAGAAATCATTTTCTCAACCCATAACTCTCTTTTGCGCCTTCCGCGCGAGCCGACCCGACGTCACGTGGCCAATGCTAAGCGACACGTGCACAAATAGAGAGGGGCGAGGAAGGAGTGCGTTCCCGGATGGAAACCTCCGCGACAATGCCCACTACAGATGTAGGGTCTAGATCTTCATCTTCTTTCTCAATGCGTGTTTCTAAATTATAATTAGGAACAAAGTCTTCATCTTCATTATCTTCTTCTTTTGAGTTTATGTTCTGAAATTCTAATTAATAACAAGGTTCAACTATATTTTCCAACTAAGGTTAGTCCTTTTTTTACAAGAAGATTGTTCCTAAATATGAAAATGAAACAATAAACGAAACTAATTCTAAGTATGAATGTTCCTAAAAATGAAAAGGGAACAATGAACAAAAATATTATACAACGACTGCTATATGATTGTTCCTAAATATTAAAAAGTAACAATGAACGACTATATAGGATGACCGGAAAAAGTATGGACGGAGAAGCAAAAAAAAACGACCAATAAGAATGAAAACTCATTGATCTTCAATTCCAAAAAAAAAAAAAAAAGAACAACGGAGCTAAAACCATATGTAAATATTAAACTAAAAACTGCAAGTAATTAATTTCAATTAATTAACAGCCAAAATCGTGGAAAATAACGGCCACAATCTTTCATCAAGCGGGATGATTATAAAAAAGGAAATAAAAGTAGTTAATATAAATCAATAAATTAAAAAGCACAATTACTATTTTTCCATTTAATAAGGACCTTAAACAAGAAAATTGGTGGTGGATATTGGTGTCCTCATATGTGGACAAATCATGATGGTAGATTTTCCCGTTTGATGGCTAATTTACCAACTGCAACTCATATGAAGCTTCTGAGAGAGCTCTATAAGAAAACTACAAGTTGACTAAAAAAATGTAGAGAAAAGAAAATTTTTGGGCAAAGCAAAGCATCTAACTGTGTGGATGCGGCTGAAGGATGGTGACATAATTTAAATTATGTCACCTTAACAAAATCCAATCTCAGCCTTTGATTCACCAGCATTAGGATCTGATGGATTGGGCTATTAATATTAGGGAAATAGGCAATTAAATGCATTGATTATGTTTGAGTCATTTTGGGAAGGCATTTATATAGTGATATTATTCTTATTCTTTGTAATCAATAGTTTATTTTGTTACCAAATTATTTACTAATAGTATTCATGCTCAAAATCCGAGATTAAACATATATATTAACTGTTATTTTTTCATTATTCAGTACTTATTCTCATTTCCTTAGCTTGCGGCTGTTTGCTTGTATCATGAAGTCTAATGTTGTGATCGATGAAGCCAACCAGCAGCCTAGGAGCGGAGGTTTTGATCTTAATCTCATACTGATGATCCAATCGACGAAAATCATGCAGAATCGTATGAGAATACTGTACCATCGCCAGGAAATCGCGAAATTTTGCAAGGACACGGTATGTAACTAATACTACTATCCAGCAAATACTAGTACTTGTAAACAATCATTTTTTACTTTACTCAGTATGAACTCGATTGTCAATACGATAATAAACTTTTTCAAGGATACGGTGTGATATATTTGTTATGTTTGGTGTTTCATAATCATTTTCAGTGAATATTTCGTTCATTGTTCCTTTTTAGTTTCAAATAACCGATAATGTTATATGTCTAATAATAGTATTTTATCATTTCTGATGTTTTGTTATTCGTACATTACTGTTTTTTGTATCTTCTTTTATTGTGTGTGTTATACGTGTTTTAAATATAATAATATTACTTAACTTTAATTTTTGTTCACTTAATAGATGTGCCTGAGGTGGATTTTGATTGGGAGGCGTTGGAGTTCAAAACTGTCAAGGATGCCGAATCATTTTACAGAGATTATGCTCATAGTCTCGGATTTGAGATCAAAATAAGAGCCACAAACAAGAATGACAGTAAAGGAGTGAAGAGAAACAAGGTTCAGTATATTTACCTTACATGCACCAAGGAATCCTTCAAAAAGAACATCGATTTGAATCCGAATAACCAAGATTCCCCTCCGGTCCCGGACCAATCCGAACCTGTGTATAAAAAAGGCGAGGTTAGGTGTGGGTGCATAGCATTGATGTCACTGAAGCTGGATAGTGAGAAAGATGTGTATCAGATATTCCATTGGGTTTGGAAGCACAATCACGTACTTATGCCCCCTCATTTTCGGAAACCCATAAACAGATGGCAATAATGCATGATTCTGTGGGTATCCGTGGTCGTGATTCGTACGATTTGATGGCCAAATGCAGCGGTGGTGTTGAATCACTTGGATTCACCCGTAGCGATCTTTCTACTTTCATCAAAGCCTTTCGGTCCAGCCATATTGAAGATGGTGGTCACATGTTCTTACACAACTGGTTCGGGAAAGAAGCTGCCCGGGATCCTGGCTTCTTCCATGTATTTCAATTGGATGCGAAGGCGAACATTGAGAGTATTTTTTGGGCAGATGCTAGGATGCAACGTGACTATGAAGCTTTTGGTGATGCTATTAGCTTTGACACGACATACAGGACAAACAATACCTTCCGTCCTTTAGGTATGTCTTCTTGGCACAAACTTTTTAATATTTCTTTTTAACTCACGAAACAAGTATATAGTCAATACTAGTATTAATAGTTTACCCCACGTACATTTGTTGCAGCCGTTTTTACTGGTTTCAACCACCACAGGAAGTTGGTTGTTTTTGGAGCTTGCTTGATCTTCGAGGAGACTACTGAGGGGTTCAAATGGTTGTTCGAAAATTTCCTAGAGTGCATGAAGAAGAAACATCCAACTACAATTTTCACTGATCAGTGTCCGGCCATAGCGGCAGGTATTCGAGCCGTTTTCCCTCACACATTTCATGGACTTTGCACTTTTCACATTTTAGAGAATACAAAGGACAAGATCAAGAAAGGCATGAAGGAGGGTATGATGTCATCCCTTTGTAACTTAATGTTTGATGTGGACGATGAAGTGGGCTTCAACAAATGTTGGGAGTCGACAATCAATAAATATTTCCCAGGGAAAGGTTCATATGGTCATCCTTGGTTAGCTTTCATGTACAAGTTTCGTCACCAGTGGTCTTCGGCATGGGTTAACAACAACTTCACGAGCGGTATGCGAAGTTCCCAGTTGAGTGAATCTTTCAATAGCAACCTCAGAATTTTCCTAAACACGAAGTGCAACTTACATCAATTCTTCACTCAATTCAACCGTTTGTTGGAAAGCAAGAGGGCTGACGAATTACAACTTGATTTTAATGCATTGAACTCAGTATCTCCTGCAAGATACACAGTCCATCCACATGTTCATCAAGCATTCAAGGTATGTCCCTTTGAAGAACTTCTACATGTGTGCATACTATTATTTTACCAATACTATTATTCCGTTAGTAACTGTTATTACATTTCATTCCAGTTTTACACCAAGACAATCTTCATGCACTTCGAACTGGAATACTCTGCCATGTCTGCTTATTTTCCAAAAAGCTTCCCCATAAATATTGGAGAAAACATTAAGGCTTATGACTGGTTTAAGCTCGATGAAGACCAAAAAACTGTGATCGACGAGCGTCGCGTCATTGTGAACTCCTCTTCTTCGGACAACAAATGCACATGTCGTGTATTTGATTCGTGTGGTTGGTTATGCCGTCACATCTTGAAGACTATGGATTTTGAAATGCAATGGAATCATTTTGGACCTCGTAATATACCGGCAAAATATTTCAAGGATCGTTGGTCCAAGACAGCAAAGTTGGGTCTATCATCGATTATACTGAATAATAGTACAGCAGCGGAACCTGATTCCGAAGCGGGCAGGTATCAAAGTTTATGCTCACTAATTGCAGCCTTTGCATTAGAAGCTTCTCCACTAGTTTCCACCTACAAGGTTGCGAAGGAAATAATAACTGCTGGTAGAAACCGTGTGCGCACCATGATTCTTGAGCAACACGATCTCCAATTCAATGTTGCAAATACCACTAGTCAAGGTATTTTCCAATTTACTTCATTTACCATTTTATAATTCGAACCATATATAGCCTTATATAAATAATGATACTATTTTCTTCCAGGAATCATCAATTTACCACCCCCGCCATCAGTATATGCCGGCCGTCCAATACCGACTGGATTGAAGGAGAAGACCGTTGTAAACAGATCAAATAGGAGGCTGAAGTCAACACAAAAAACCGAGAGAGACCGGCGTAGGCATAGACAGCAAGCTAAAGTTCGACGTCAAAACGCCAGTTCCTCGCAACCAGTGGATTAGTTTGTTTACCTTAATATGACAGTCAGATTTATCTTTTCTCAAACAATTTTTATGTCTACTTTGATTACATATGAATGCATGAATACTCTACGCGTGGAACATTTTCAATATATTTATTAAACTTTCTGAATACTATTATTTCGATAAATGAATTTGTTGGTAAGTGTAAGGGGCTGTGTTTTTTATTGGTTCTATTATTTATGGCTCTATTACATAAGTTGAAAAAATTTATCATTTTTCATACAAGAACTTAATTTGTTCGTTCAGAATGTTTGTTTGAAGCTGACATTATATACTAAAACTCATTATTCAGCTAAATACTAGTATTCAAGAAGACATCCATAATCCAGCTAAATACTATTATACTAAAACTCATTACTAAAGCTGACATCCATAATCAGAAAAGAAAAACTATATCACTCATTATCCAGCTAAATACTAGTATTCAAGAAGAATAATCTTCTCAGTACAAAAGTAAGAAACAATCCCCTTAAAAACAACCTTCCAGAATCCAACCAAATTCCAAATGCTAAGTAGAAAAGTTGACCATTCAACAAACAATCCCCTTCAAACAACCTTTAGTCCAAAAACAAACTCCCTACTAGAGAACAATTTTCACCGCGGAGTTGGAAATTGCGATGGACTGATTGTGTAGTGCACCATCCCTGTCTCGAGCACAGCCTTCGCTCTCTTGTTCATTGGGTTTGCAAACATTTCGAGAAATACGATTTCCCTGTAATCTCGAATTTCTTGCTCATTCTTCCACTCCTTAGCCATCCACGGAAGAACCTTCCCATCCCATTTTTCCAACATCCTCAGTAGGTAGTCTCCACAAAAAGAGCTGCCATGCCTTTGCCTAATACCCTTAATCATCTCCCATTTGAAACTGCTGAAATTGACGGACTTACTACGGTTAGAGAAATACTCAGATACATGTTTCATCACGCGGAACCCCGTCGTCATCCACTGATGATCAAAACCGTCTGTGCTCCTGCTGTCAAAGAATTGAAACTTTTGATCTCTCGTGTTCAAAATGAACATAGAATAATGCTCAGCGTGTAGAATCGGGAAGCACCACTGGAAATGAACTTTGCAAAAAAAAACCATCTGTCAGCCCTTAATAATAGTATCGTAGGAATAACAGTATTATACTCAAACCCAAACCAAGGCATGAATTATTATATTATTAAGTTGCAACAAACTTACAATTTCGCAAGTAGTTGTTAGGTCTTCGTATTTGCTCATCCAGGTGTGCTCATGAATGGCCCTATCAGCAATCAATCCATATACCCCATCTTTCATAATTGGATTTTTAATGTTGGCGTGAACTTGTCCCTGTCAAGTATGAGAAAAATTCAAATTTTTAGTTTCAATACACAAAAAAAAAGATGTCGATTAGTAATTCATGCCTTGATCAAACTACTTACCGCCACCGCCAAAGGGAAAATCCACTTCTTAATATTCCCATGTTCAGCCGCCAACCAGTTCAAAGCGTACCCGTAACTGTCCACAATGTGTGAGCAAACCGGTTCCATGCTAAGGAATTCTGCCATTTGTGCCGCTTGTACACAAAATTCAGCCGAACCAAAATCAATTATAGTATTCTTCCTGCAAATTCAATACCACACCATTTACATATTTAAATACTATTATCTGTGTTTAAATAAATATCCCAAAATTAGGCAACTAACCATTCATCCTTTGCATGGAGAATATACTCCTTCAAAGCCTCCACCTCCACATCAATGTTCTCTAACATTTCATTCTCGTCCACTTGGGTTACTCTGACTGTTTTTGCTGCTTTTTTAACAGTTTCTGCTCGATTCTTCATCTTGCCCTCAGTTGTGTATGGACTGACAGTCGATGGAGCAGGTTTGCGACTCCTCTTTGGACGTTCTCTTACACCTCCTTTTTCAATGTTCTCAGTACCACGCTTCCTTTTAAGTAGGTCTTGCAATGGAATGTTTTCAAAGTCATCATCATCATCTACATCAAGACCCTAAGAAGACACAAGAGATGAAAACCATTGCCAAACATTAGTATGTACCGAAAATAGTACAAGCCCTAAAAATATTATTTCATCAATAATAGTATTCTAACAGACCGTCATAGCCGCCTTAAACAAATTGTCAATATTAGCAATACTATTATCTAAACAATACTATTATCGGGGCACAGATTTTCGAACCCGAACAGTTTCAGCAGCTATTTCACTAACTGATGGCCCCTTATCAGCATTCTTTTTTCTAGATTTTGCCTCCGATTTCGACGATCCCCCAGCTCCTTTTCCCTTAGAAACAGAGATCACCTCTTCCTCTGCATTTGTTGGTACATCATTGAGACCAATAGATTCAGTTTTCACACTAGAATCATCTACATCGCTAGGTGTGTCTTTTGTTGCTGCCTTTTCCCTTCAGCGATGTTCTGCCGCCTTGCTTCTCTTAGTCTCGTCAGATGCACATTACAGTTATCACAGATTGATGTGATCCATTGTTCCATATCACTCATCTACAATACATGGTGGAAATTAGTTTCAAATAGATTATTCAGACTCTGAATAATAGTAAGCTGAAAATTAATTTTTTTGAATCGACTTGATATTTACCTTAGCTGTTGACATTCCAGTAAATGTCAAATTCGTTGTAGGCACAAAAACTGGTTTCCCATCAGTTTCACTTCCTTCATTTGCTTGGTAACCAGATTTTCTCCGAACTGCCTTCAAATTAGTCTTCACCTTCTGTGTATCCCAATAATCACAGAATGGAAGTGTAGGTGTAGGTCGAGATGGACGGCTACCAAACTTCTGGCAAATCGAAACCTGTCACAAATACAATACAACAAACCTTTAAAACAAACTTTCTAAAGGAAAATAAATGTCTTAATAACATGCTGCGACCAGATTAGTTTGGTTTTCTTTCTAGCTAACACACAGTATTCAGTCAATACTATTATCTAACTAGCTTAACACACAGTATTTAGTCAATACTATTATCTAACTAATACTATTACTGTTACCCTTACTTACCATGACCAGATGCAAATCACCCTCAATGTATTTTCCTTTCTTTGATTTTACCATGCCCTCATGAAGTTGCTCTGCCACATAACTGCACCAGTTGTATTCGAGGAGTTTTCTCAACCGGTTCTTCTGTATCAAACGTGCATAATCCATAGACGCAACCGGCTGAGTTTTGGGGCATAGTAACGATCCCATCACAAACAGTACATACATCTGACACCATGTCTGTTTGTCCACCTCTATCTCATACAGCCTGTCTCTCAGGAGCTTCAGGTCTACATTTGTGCTGTTTGCTTTTTCAAATTTTAGACCAAGCTCTGCAACCATATCATTCATCTCCTTCTCCGTTGTTTCAGACAAGTCAACTTCACGTTTACCCTTTGGCAGCCCGTAAACTTCGTGCACATCTTCTCCAGAAATTTTCAACCTCATATCATCTCCAATTATGAAACTCCTTGATTCTACATCATAGACATCTACAACCCACCTCCTGAATTCGAACGGCAACTGATTCATCTTAACCTTAAGCGTACCACCGAATCCAATACTATCCAACACATTCACTCTTTCACTCAATCCCAATTCTTCAAGCTTCTTGTGCAGTTCCAAAATTCTGTTTGGACTGCATCTTGCATTTACCACTGCTGATCCATATCTGCAAACAAATTATCCAAAATAACAGTTTAGAAACACAAGTCTATGTATTCTTCCGCTCAAAAACTACATACCATTACAGGCTCTATACTAGTATCCAGAATATAAATAAACAACATAAATGAAATTGCAACGTTTACCTGACTTGAGCTTGCTGTGTATTCATTTGAGATTCTCCAACTGGTTCAGCAGGCCTATTAACTGGTTCAGCCCTGTCTTCAGGTCGTTTTGGTGCAACATTTTTTTTCGGCTTAGGCTTTTTGGATACCGCCAACTTAATTCTTTTCCCCTTTTGAGGAACAGGAGTTTTCGTCATCTTTTTCTCTGAATTTGACAAAGAAACTTCATTAACATCAAACACCACAATCAAGAACGTGAGCCCAACAAAAACCAATCAAACCACACACTTGTACAACATGTCATCACAAGTATAACTGTTAATAATAGTATTACAGAAATACTATTATCTTCTCATCCAGAAATACTATTATCTTCTTAACTGTTAATAATAGTATTACAGAAATACTATTATCTTCTCATCCAGACACCACAGAAACAATACAGCTCACCTAATTCAATAATAGTAATGCTTGAATACTATTATTTGTCATTTTGCTGTGAACAACGACAACTAAATGCTTAGAATCTAACACAATGGCTGCACATATGTGGAACAAACAGTACTCATACAATAATTGCATCAGAAAGGCCAATCCACACACACAAAACAGAGTTGCAGGAACAATTTACATTACAAGTTACATTGATAATAGTATTTCAAATATACTATTATCAGCTCAAATCAACCCCAAACAAACACCATAGTTTACCTCATTCAACGCAGTAATCCTACAATACTATTATTGGCCAGTGACTGTGAACTGCAACAGTTATAATCTTTCAAACAAACGCAATAACCATGGACTGTGATGCAGGAACCATGGACAATACAAAGATGCAGGAACCATGGACAATACAATTCATATCATAAATTTCACATTCTGGAAAGAAAACACACAAATCACTTTATATGGTAATAGTATTACACAGTCCAGATGTACTTTCAACCAGATCATTTGGGATAATAGTATTACCCAAATAAAAGTACCGAAACCATACACAAACCACAACAATCTAACTGAAAAATGCGATGAATGCTGTCACTAAACCTAATTCCGAACACAATCGAAACCACAGCTACGTCTGATTACACATGCAGAGTTAGAAATCAATACCTGGTTATGGGTCTTGTCGGCTCTTTATGGTTCCACGAAACGAAAGCGGTTGCACCAAATAACTGGACCAAATCAGAAATCGGAGTGAGATGGGATGAATCGGCAGAGGGATGTCGCGCGGTAGTGCTTACCTGAGCGAGAAGACTGCCTCTGCTCTCCTACCGACGGCGGTTGCACTCGGCGACTAAGGGCGACAGTTTTTGACTGCAGAGAAGAGGGAGACGGAGACAATGGGCGGCAGGAGAATGGGGGGGGGAGCGGGTTTTTGTGTGGTCACGGTTAAAAGAGGAAGGTAAATGTAAAAGGTAAATAATATAATGAAAATTTGTGGTAATTAAAATATTTAATATGCCACATTAAATTGAGGAATCCCATTATTTTATTACTATTATCCCTCCACCATTAGATCAATTCTATAGAGATCTAATGGCTCTTATGGATTATGTCTTATAGACATAATCCATAATTTGTCACCACTCCTAATCCGGTGTGGATGTGTGAACCCCGGGCCAAAGGATGGTGACATAATTTAAATTATGTCACCTCAACAATATCCATTCACAGCCTTAGGATTCACCCATCCTAGATTTGGATATCTCTTGGGCTAATTAATTATGAAATTAGTGAATTAATTGCATTAATTATATTTGAGTCAATTTGGGAAGGCATTTATATAATGATATTATTCTTATTCTCTGTAATCAATCTTTTATTTTGTTACCAAATTATTACTAATATTATTCCTGCTCAAATCCGAGATTAAACCTTTATCTTACCTGCTATTTTTTCATTATTCAGTCATTATTCTCATTTCCCTAGCTTGCAGCTGTTTGCTTGTCTCATGGAGTCTCATGTTGTAATCAATGAAGCCAACCAGCAACCTAGGAGCGAAGGTTTTGATCTCAATCTCATACCCGATGATCCAATCGACGAAAATCATTCAGAAACGACTGAGAATATTGTACCATCGGTAGACAATCTCGAAAATTTGCAAGGACACAGTATGTAGATAATAATATTATCCAGCTAATACTATTATTTCTAAACTTTCATTTTTTACTTACTCAGTATCAACTCGATTTTCAATACGATAATAAATGATTTATTTTTTATGTTTTGTGTTCATAATCATCTTCAGTTGATATTTCGTCCATTGTTCCTTTTTAGTTTCAAATAACTGATGTGACTTTAATTAGTGCATTTTAAGCTTATGAATGACCTTTGAAATGCCCGTGTTTATTCGTGAAATGACATGACTTATATGCTTTTATTGAAGTTTCGTGCAAAGTGTCATTTTGTTGTCCGGTTGCCACTTTGGAGCCAAATTCGTGGTCTATCGGAGTTGCCTCTGTGCATTTTCAGGTTATGGCATCAAAGTACGGATGACAAGGAGCGAATAGGAGCAAACGGGAGGTCATTTGGAGGCCGGACGAGGGAGATATGAGCATTACAAGATCGAGCTTTCTGCAGAGTGCAGGGGTGCACGCCGTGCAGGGGTGCACGCCGTGCACTGTCCCCTGCACTATAAATATTCTTGTTTTTGGCCATTTTGGGAGAAGATATGATCTCCCTTGAACCCCAAACACATACCCACGAACCCTCAAACCCTAGAACACATTTTTGGAGCAATTTGAAGCCATTGGAGCTAGGATTGAAGCCAACAAACCTTGGGAGAAGTGCTTACAAGTGGAGAAGTGAAGATCATCTCAAGGATTCATCCATGGTTTTCTTGGTGACCATTCTTCCTTCTTTTCTCTTTACTCCCTTGGCCATGTGTGGCTGAGTTTCTAGGGTTCATCTTGGATAGGTAGATTAGTTGTGCTATGATAGAGAGATGATTGTATAGAACTTGCCATGATTGATCTTGGTTGTATGAGGATGATTCCTAGACTTGTTCTTAACGCCATTTTTTGCCATGTTTGCTTAATTTGGTCCATTCAATGTGATTTGATGCATGAGAGTGCTTGGATTGCATAGATTGTAGGTCTAGGGATTGAAGTGAGTGTGTTCTAAGAGATTAGATCATCTTATTTCAACCATTTTCACTTGATTTCTCTCTTGGGCATTTTATCGAACACTTGGTGTGCATGTGGATTTTCATTCAATTGAGTTTGAAAATGCTTTTTGGTGAATCTCTTAGTGTTAGGGCATTGATATGAGAGTGTTGTGCCTAGCCTTGTGGTCATAGAGTCTTAAGAGAGGGTCTTGTGTCTTGGCATTTCATCAAACACTTAGAATGCATCCTTTTTCACTTAGCTTGAGAGCGAGAGCCTAAGTTGAGTGGTATTAGGATAGGGATTCGGTGCTACGAGAGTGCATTGAGTCTATAGAAGTGAAATGCATGGTCATCCAAATGCAAACTCGATCTTGATTGACTTGTTTGTTCAATTAGTCCTCTTGAGCATAATGAAACTACCCACCAAGAGAACCCCCTTTGTCTTTGATTTGCACCACTTTGTTTCTCTTTCTTTTTTTAGTTTCCTTTAAGTTTTTGATTTCTATTTCAAACCAAAACTCCTTTCAAATGAATAGACCGTCTACGAGGAATGTGAGTAGTGGCCATTGAGAGAACCCCGTGGAATACGACCTTGAAAGTTGTGAGTTGAAATTCACACATCAAGTTTTTGGCGCCGTTGTCGGGGACTCTCTCATTCCTTCGAAAGCACTTAGTAGTGGACCGATCTATTCACTTCCTTCCGCTTTACTTTTTGCTTCCTTGTTGCTCTTTGTTCACTTTATTATCCCGCATCGTTGTATTACTTGGGTGTGTTTGTTGAGCTTGTGTTTGCAGGAGATTTTGGGTTAGTGCATGAGGCGTTCAGCTCGTCTTCAAGCACGAATCCAAGGACTAGAACAAGTGCTCGAGTCACCTACCACTTCCCCACCTCCTACAGTTGAAGAAGAAGAAGTTGATCGCATCTCACACCACACTATGTCTCATCACGAGGATGAAGATAACCATTCGGAACATTCTCACCATACCAATGATGATGATCACTCACAAAGGGGCGCAAGACGTACCTTGGCGGATTATGCTCGTCCTACTCTTGAAGGGGCAGCCTCTAGCATTGTTCGAAGACCCGTCAATGCTAGGAACTTTGAGCTCAAGCCTAATATGATCCAAATGGTTCAAAATGGAGTGGTGTTCAATGGCATTGATGGTGAATGTCCATCTAGGCATCTCAAGGACTTCTTGGAGATATGTGACACGGTTAAGAATGACCAAGTTCACCCGGATTGTGTGAGACTCCGGCTCTTTCCTTTCTCACTCAAAGGTAGAGCTAAGTCATGGTTGGAGAATCAACCGAGTAGAGCTTTCACCACATGGGAGGGCCTAGCCGAAGCTTTCCTTGAAGAGTTCTTTCCTCCCTATATGACGGATGCAATCCGAGACCGCATCAACCACTTCATACAACACAAGGGAGAGCTCTTCCATGAGACTTGGAATAGGTTCCAAGCCATTCTTCGGTCTTGTCCTCATCACAACTTCGCCGAATGGAGCTTGGCGGACATCTTTGCTAGGTCCCTTGATTTTGAGAATACAAGGATGATCAACCAAGCCGCCGGAGGTGACTTAAGGATGCTCACTCCCGAAGATGCTCTAGAACTCTTCGCGGAGATGGCCAACAAGACAAGGAGTTGGTCTCGACAACAACCTCCTAAGTCTAAGTATGGAAGCGACACTCACTATGACTCTCGGGCCGTAAGTGTTGATGCACCAAAGGATTCGTCTAGCTATGGGAAGAAGCCTAAGTTACCGGGGCACCGAGATGAAGATGATCCAATGATCGCTCTCCTTATGTCTAAGATCGATGCTATGGCATCCCAAGTAAGTAACCTAAGCATGCCTAAGCATCCCTCCAAGGTTCAATCATCTCATGTGGGTAACCCTCCAGTGGCTTCTATATATTGTTGTGAATGTTGTGGGGGTCAAGACCACGATGTTAGTGCTTGTCCTTCCGCCACTCCTGAACTTGGCCAAGGCGACCTTGAGGAGGTAAGCTTCGCACAAGGTCAAGGTTTCCATGGTAATATCAGCCCCCAAGGTAACTATCAAGGTAACTATAACCGACCTTGGTACAACAAGTCTAACCAAGGTTACCAAGGCCAAGGGAGTCAAGGTAGTGGTTATAGCAAGGGCTACAACCAAGGAAATCAAGGAGGTTATCAAGGTTATAGGGGTTATCAAGGCAACCAATGGTCTCAAGGAAGTAACCTAAACCAAGGTAGCCAAGGGACTCAAGGAGGACCCCAAGGTCAAGGGCACCAAGGGGGAAATCAATGGAATCAAAGTGGACATCCAAGTCAAGGTTTCCAAGGTCCTACCCACCGGGAATGTACAACCATAGAGGTGAAGGACCACCCGGGTTCAACAAGCCTCCTCAAAATAAGGAGGGTGGTTCTTCGATCTCTCAAGAAGACACCAATGCGGCAATGATCCAACTCATCAAGAATCAACAAGCTTCAATTGCCAATTTGGAGAACCAATTAGGACATATTTCTAAGGCACTCTCGGAGCGACCCTCGGGCACTTTACCTTCCAATACCGAGATCAACCCCAAAGGTCCGGAGCATTGCAAGGTAGTGACCTTGAGAAGTGGAAGACCCTTGCAAGATACAACCTCTACCCCAATTGACTCTAAAAAGGTACAAGATCCTAATCTAATGGTTGATGATGATGATATTAATAATCCTCCTTCGGATGAAGTTGAGGTTGAAGTCGAACCTCCTACGGGTAATGTGAACACTAAGGTTGCCAAGGAACCTAGTAGGGCTACATCGAGTACACCACCGGTCTCTCCTCCTGCACCGGTTGTATCTCCATACAAGCCTAAGCCTCCATACCCATCTCGATTGAAGAAGGATGGCCTTGAGAAGGTTTTCAAGAAGTTTGTGGAGCGGATTAGTCAAATGCAATTCTCTCTCCCGTTTCCCGAAGCAATGACTATGATGCCCCAATATGCTAAGTTCATGAAGGAACTCTACACCAACAAGAGAAAGCTACCGGAGACATCTCTAGTCCACCTTAATGAGGAATGCTCCGCCTTTCTCTTCAAAAGTCCACCCAAAAAGCTCAAGGATCCGGGTACCTTTACTATCCCTTGTGCTATTGGTAATATTTCTCTTGCTAATGGTCTTGCGGATCTAGGTGCTAGTATCAATGTCATGCCTTATTGCATATTTGAGAAGCTAGGGTTGTCTAATCTTCGTCCTACTCGTATGTACATTCAACTTGCGGACAAGTCGACCAAGAGTCCTAGGGGGATTGTTGATGATGTGCTAGTTAAAGTAGGCCCTTTTGTCTTCCTAGTTGACTTTGCGGTCATAGATACCGATGATGTGGATGTCTCATTGATATTTGGTAGACCATTCCTAGCTACTTCTCGTGCTCTGATTGATGTGCATGACGGAAAATTGACATTGAGAGTAGGACAAGAGAGTGTCACGTTTTGCATAGCCGATGGCATGAAGTTTGCTCATGCACAAGATGATTTAGAGTACTCGTGTGATACTATTGCTTCGGCTAGTGTGTGTAGTATTTCTAACTTCGTGTGTAGAGATTCTTTGGATGTTTGCCTTAGAATGAATGTGCAGGAACATTTAGACACCCCAGAATTAAAAGCTCAGGTGGCTTATCTTGATGAAGGGAGAGATAAGTTGGAGAGTGAGACAGTTTTTGTTGCCCTCCCAAAGGTGGAAAGGGTAAAGACCTCCTATGAAGAACCACCTACTCTTGAGCTCAAGCCTCTTCCCGCACATTTGGAGTATGCTTTTCTCATGCCAGATTCTAAGCTACCGGTCATCATCAATTCTAAGCTTCTACCCGAGCAAAAGGACCGTCTAGTGGAGCTCCTCAAGAAGTACATGAGAGCTATTGCGTGGAGCATCTCGGATATTCGAGGTATAAGTCCCACATTTTGCTCACATCGGATCCTTATGGAGGAAGATTTCAAGCCGGTTGTGCAACCACAAAGAAGGCTAAATCCTAACATGAAGGAGGTTGTGAAGAAAGAGGTTATTAAGCTTATGGATGCGGGGATTATCTTTCCTATCTCGGATAGCCCTTGGGTTAGCCCCGTGCAAGTTGTCCCCAAGAAAGGAGGGATCACGGTGGTAGCTAATGACAAGGATGAGCTTATCCCGACAAGGACGATCACCGGGTGGCGTGTTTGCATAGATTATCGTCGACTCAATGATGCCACTAGGAAGGATCACTTTCCTCTACCTTTCATGGATCAAATGCTCGAGCGTCTCTCCGGTCACGAGTACTATTGTTTCTTGGATGGTATGTCCGGGTACTTCCAAATCCCGATCGCCTCGGAGGACATCGAGAAGACCACATTCACATGCCCCTTCGGTACTTTTGCTTATCGACGGATCCCCTTTGTGTTGTGCAACGCTCCCGCTACCTTCCAACGGTGTATGCTTGCCATTTTCGATGATTTTGTGGAAGATATCATGGAAGTGTTCATGGATGACTTCTCGGTTTTTGGGGATTCATTCGACCTATGCTTGAGGAACCTTGAGAAGGTCTTGCGTCGGTGTGAAGAGACCAATCTTGCATTAAGTTGGGAGAAGTGTCATTTCATGGTCAATGAAGGGATTGTTCTTGGTCATAAGATCTCTAAAAAGGGCATTGAGGTTGACAAGGCAAAGTTGGAGACCATCTCTCAACTTCCTCCACCTTCATCCGTGAAAGCCGTGAGAAGCTTCTTGGGGCATGCCGGTTTCTATAGGCGCTTCATCAAAGACTTCTCAAAAATAACTACTCCTATGACTCGGCTTCTTGAGAAGGATGTGGAATTTCGTTTTGATGAAGAGTGCTTGCAAGCTTTTGAACTCCTCAAGGGTAAGCTCACGAATGCCCCTATACTCATTGCTCCGGATTGGTCAAAGTCATTTGAGTTGATGTGTGATGCTAGCGATTACGCCATTGGAGCGGTTCTAGGCCAACGAATCGACAAGAGATTCCACCCAATATACTATGCAAGTAAGACTCTCAATGATGCTCAAAGGAACTACACAACTACGGAGAAGGAGCTCTTGGCCATAGTGTTTGCTTTTGATAAGTTTAGGTCCTACTTGGTACTTTCTCACACTATTGTCTTCACGGACCACCAAGCTTTGAGGTACCTTCTATCTAACACCAATGCTAAACCAAGGTTGATCCGATGGGTCCTTCTATTGCAAGAGTTTGATATTGAGATTCGAGATAAAAAGGGGTCCGAGAATGTAGCCGCCGACCACTTGTCTCGCTTGGAAGAGGCGGAAATGGTACACAATGGTAATGAAGAGATCAATGACAACTTCCCCGATGAGCTATTGTTCGCTATAGCAACTTTAGAGTTCAAGGAACCTTGGTTCGCGGATTTGGCTAACTATCTTGCTAGTGGAGACTTGAAGGAGGGCCTCTCCACTCAAGACAAAAGGAAGTTCTTTGCGGATTTGAAACATTACTATTGGGACGATCCTTTTGTATTTCGAGTTGGCTCGGATGGTATGATTAGAAGATGTGTCACTTATGGAGAGTCTAAGGACATCATGCGACATTGCCATTCCGGTCCTACGGGTGGACATCATGGAGCAAATCGCACGGCTCGCAAGGTACTTGAGTCCGGATTCTTTTGGCCCTCGATCTTCCGAGATTGTCAAGACTTTGTCAAGTCTTGCGATGCGTGTCAACGTTCAGGTAACATCTCTTCCCGTAATGAAATGCCTCAAAATGTCTCGTTAGTGGTAGAAATATTTGATATATGGGGTATTGATTTCATGGGACTGTTTCCTACTTCGCATGGTAACAAGTACATATTAGTTGCGGTAGATTACGTGTCTAAATGGGCGGAGGCACAAGCTTTGCCTACCAATGATGCCCGAGTCGTAGGGAAGTTTCTTGTTAAGTTGTTCACCCGTTTTGGTACCCCTCGTGCTATCATTAGTGATCGAGGTACTCATTTTCAAGGGCAATTCGATAGAGTATGCCACCGGTTCGGCGTCACTCATCGGATGTCCACCTCGTATCACCCTCAAACTAGTGGCCAAGCCGAGGTGACCAATAGGGAACTTAAGAGAATCTTAGAGAAGACGGTCGACCAATCACGGAAAGATTGGTCGAAGAAGCTTGATGACGCTCTATGGGCCTACCGCACGGCCTACAAGACCCCTATAGGCACTACTCCCTATAGGATGGTCTATGGCAAAGCATGCCATTTGCCGGTAGAGCTCGAGCACCGAGCTTATTGGGCATTGAAATTTCTAAACCTTGATATGAGTCTCGCAGGAGAAGAGCGTAAGTTTCAGGTACATGAGCTTGAGGAGTATCGCCATCATGCATATGAGAATGCAAAGCTTTACAAGGAGAGGACGAAGCTTATTCATGATTCCTGTTTGAAGCCGGGCAAGGATTTCAAAGTTGGTGATCAAGTTCTCCTATACAACTCTCGGCTCAAGCTCTTTCCCGGGAAATTGAGGTCTCGTTGGTCCGGCCCCTTTACGGTAACTCATGTTTTTCCTTATGGCACCATCGAGGTAATCTCTCCATCCCAAACCGAACCTTTTCAGGTGAATGGCCATAGACTTAAGCATTATGTTGTTAGTGATACTATAGGTGCTGTTGAGGTCTTGTCTTTGGTCGTGCCTTGAGTGTTCCTTGCTTCGTCGAGCTTAAGACGTTAAACAAGCGCTTCTCGGGAGGCAACCCGAGTGTTTTTCATTTCTTTTGTTCTTGATTTGCTTGCATGATTGTGTGTTTTTGTGGTGTTCAAGGTCCTTGAGTTGTTGTGGTGTCCTTTGTGGTCTCGTAGGTGTTGAAATTCTGAAGTTCGGGGTCCGTTTTGGGTTGATTTGATGGTGTTTTGGTCGTTTTTCGTCGAGGTGAAAAGTTGATTTTAGGCTGAGGAGGGGACGCGTGCACCCTGCACGCGTGCATGATGCACGCCGTGCACCGTGCACGGTT
This sequence comes from Linum lewisii, assembly GCA_034768395.1. Taxonomy (NCBI): domain Eukaryota; kingdom Viridiplantae; phylum Streptophyta; class Magnoliopsida; order Malpighiales; family Linaceae; genus Linum; species Linum lewisii. The sequence continues at coordinate 22,525,172 of CM068303.1, read as the reverse complement.
TGGTGCACGTGCTGTCCAGGAGGTTCAAAAAAAAATTTCAGCTCCATGGTGCACGCCGTGCACCGTGCATGGTTTGGTGCACGGGCTGTCCAGGAGGGTTCGAAAATTTTTTTCAGCTGCTTGATGCACGCCGTGCACTTGCACGCCGTGCACTAATTTTTCACCTTTGCTTTGTTTCGGTTTGGTCAGTGGTTGAGTCATTTGATACTTGATTTTCTGGTTTGAGTCATTGTTCGGTTTGGTTTTGGTTCACCCAACTCACTTGACCCACCCGACCCCCCCTTATCCCCTTCCCCCCTCACCCCCGACCCCGACCCTCTCACTCTCTCTTTCACCCAGCCACCACCCTCAACCCGGCCGCCGCCGCCGCCAGCGCACCCTTAACCCGACCGCCGGCCTTCCTCAACCGCCCGACGCCGCCGCCAGCTTCCATCTGCCTGCCGACTCCTGCCCAGCCGCCAACGACTCCTGCCCGTCGCCACTCCTGCCCAGCCGCCAACGACTCCTGCCCGCCGCCACTCCTGCCTAGCCGCCAACAACTCCTGCCCGCCGCCACCATCTCCTGCCCGCCACCAATTCCATCCCACCCGTCACTCTCTCTTATCCCCACCCCGCCGCCGCCTCCAATCGACCGACCCAGCCCCTCTCTCTCAAGTCTCTAACTCCTACCCGACCCCCAGCTCCAGCCGCCACTCAATTCCGCCGTCTTTCCTCAACCGCCAACCTGCCCCAATCTCAGGATGCCTCCCAAGGGTAAAGCAGCTTCTTCATCCTCCGCCCCCAAGCGATCCAAGGCACCAGCTTCCAAGAAGCGGAAGGGACAGACTGGGGAGTCTTCTGCTCCTCCACCACGGTCGCCTTCGCCGCCTCCAGCTCCTCGTGGCGTCGACCCTCCTGAATCAGTGGTTCAGAGGATCTTCGACTTCGACCCCAGAGATCGGGCTTACAGTCGTTATCAGGTTATGGCGAGATGGCCCGTGGCGAGGCAGGGTAGATTTGATTTTGAAGGGTTGCAGAGTCATGCTGGTTGGTTGGATGCTTTGAAGACTTTGGCTGATGGAGCCGGTATTTGGCCGCTCTTGGAGGTTGACGAGAGGGCGTATGAGTGGCCTACAAAGGAGTTCTTGAGCACTCTCACCGTGGAGTGTCACGAGACCACTAGTGAGGTTTGTGTGCGCTTCAGGCTCGGCGGGATGGCGCGTGTGTGCTCCATTGACGAGTTTGGATACCGCCTTGGGTTCTATGAGTGGGTGCAGGTTCAAAGTGGCGAGCTCTCTGGGTTGGCTCTCATATCTTCTCTTGCGGGGGACGCCAAGAGTGCATTCTTCAAGGAAATTGCACCGAGGACTAGAGGTTATTCAGCTCGCTCATCCAAGGTCACAGAAGTGAATCGGCCTATGCTGAAGCTCCTCCATCACTTCTTCCGGCACTCCATCACCCACAGGAAACCATCCTCCTCTCCAGGTGTAGTCTCAGTCAGAGATTTGTTTCTCTTTTATTGCTTGGAGAGGGGCATCAAGCTGCATCTAGGTGATTTAGTGCTAGGAGCCCTCCTTCAGATACAAGCTAATGACACTATTGGTGTTCTGCTGGGAGGGGGATTTGTGACCAGGTTGGTGCGTGGGTATGAGTGCCTTGATGCTTTTGGTCCTGCTCCAGCATTTGTCGAGCCTCGACCAGTTCTCTTGAGGATTGTCCTACCTACAGCTCAGATCACAGACCTTCTGGTTCCGACTTGTCGGGTCTCAGATGATGACAGTGATGAGGAGGATGTAGATATCGACCCTACTTCGCTTCATGAGCTTATCTCAGGGATGGGTCACCTCACGATCGTAGTGGAGGATATTCGTGAGGGACAGAGGAGAGACAGTGCGGCGATACAGGATCTTAACAGGAGAGTTCAGAACCTAGAGGCGTACAACGCTAGGGACTTTGAGAGCCAGCAGTTCTATGGACAGCAGCTTGCTCAGGTGCATGAGGTTCAGCAGTTTCAGGGTATCCAGATTACTCAGATTCAGCATTCTCAGTACTGGCAGCAGCATCAGTCCTCCTACTACCAGGAGAGCTTCCACTCTGAGTCCGGCCCCTCCAGCACTTGGGCAGTCTTTCCACCGCCTCCCCCGTTTGACGGCTACCATCCATGGTCACAGTGGCCTGGGCACCCACGACCACCACCCAACTGAGAGCCACAGGATCACTCACCACTTCTCAGGACTTTGGATTTTTCCTTTCTTTTATTTCTGTTTATGACTGCATGTTTTGTTGTGTTTGACTTCTGATTATTTTTTTCTTTTCATTTCTGGCTTTGCACTTGTCATGTTGTTGGATCACGCATCTCATCCGTACTCTCATCTGGTCGACTATGGGTTGTGTTTGAGTGGTGTGCCCTCCCTTGTTTTATACAGGTACCCCTGATTCAGGTCCTCGTCCTGAACAGGTTACTTGACCCGGGATTCCATCTCCGGCTTCTCTTCTTCACCGCGCGGTATATTCGTTCCACCTTATCCTCTCTCTCTCTTGATCATTGAGGGCAATGCTCATGTTAGTCGTAGGGGAGTTTGAGGTTTGGTGTGATTATTTGTCGGTAGAAGTCTAAAGCTATGTTCTGATGTGTTGCATGATCTTAATTGAATGTCGAATTCCTCTATTGTAGAATCGTTCGGTTCTTGACGTTTAGTGTTTAATTGACTTCAAGCTTTCACAATGATGTTTAGATTGTTCCATTTAGAACCTATAACCGGCATGTTAGCACTAATATCAAATGAGTCTGGGCCAGAACTGAGATTTTATCACTCTTGCATGTTGGTTGATTGGTTTGATACGTGTTTTTGTACCGCTCGATAACACCGGTCTAAGATGATGAAGGCAATCAGAATTTTCACCCTTTTCCATGTCTTTCTTTACCCTTTTTGATCCTTCATGATTGTGGCTTGAGATTAGACGGAATCCAATTCGAAATCTTGTGTGGAAGTTGTAAGGGGCTAAGGATCAAGTGGCTAAATTGTGAAAAAAAAAATGCTCAAAAGAAAAGCTAGGCAAGCTCGGCACCTAAGTGAAGTGTCGGGTTGAGCACTAAGCAAAAGGGCAAAGGCTGTGAGCTAGGCAGGTTCAACACCTAAGTGAAGTGTTGAATCGAGCACTAGTATGCAGTAAGAAAAAAAAGAAAGAAAAAGAGTTCTCAAATGTAGCCCTTGATCCTAGCCAGAGTTTTGTAAAGTGCGGATCTAGAAGCGGATGAAGTCGAGTCGATAGCCACATCATAATCACTCACCACTTACGATCCATGTCCCGATTTCAAGTCCTTTTGATTAGAGTTGGTGTTGTCGTGGTCGGTTTTGCTGTGTCCCAATCAACCACTACTTGAAGTGTGCAGAAATTAGTGAGGTTTAGACTTGTTTGGTTGATGTTCTTGCATGTGTAGGTTTAGTTTGTTCGTGGAACAGTTTAAGCTAAATTGTGATTGCTTGAATCTCAATGGACCGAACTTGTCATTTGTGAACTTGGATGTTTTCTAATTCATTTGCTTGAGGACAAGCAAAGCTTAGTCGTAGGGGAATTTGATGTGACTTTAATTAGTGCATTTTAAGCTTATGAATGACCTTTGAAATGCCCGTGTTTATTCGTGAAATGACATGACTTATATGCTTTTATTGAAGTTTCGTGCAAAGTGTCATTTTGTTGTCCGGTTGCCACTTTGGAGCCAAATTCGTGGTCTATCGGAGTTGCCTCTGTGCATTTTCAGGTTATGGCATCAAAGTATGGATGACAAGGAGCGAATAGGAGCAAACGGGAGGTCATTTGGAGGCCGGACGAGGGAGATATGAGCATTACAAGATCGAGCTTTCTGCAGAGTGCAGGGGTGCACGCCGTGCAGGGTGCACGCCGTGCACTGTCCCCTGCACTATAAATATTCTTGTTTTTGGCCATTTTGGGAGAAGATATGATCTCCCTTGAACCCCAAACACATACCCACGAACCCTCAAACCCTAGAACACATTTTTGGAGCAATTTGAAGCCATTGGAGCTAGGATTGAAGCCAACAAACCTTGGGAGAAGTGCTTACAAGTGGAGAAGTGAAGATCATCTCAAGGATTCATCCATGGTTTTCTTGGTGACCATTCTACCTTCTTTTCTCTTTACTCCCTTGGCCATGTGTGGCTGAGTTTCTAGGGTTCATCTTGGATAGGTAGATTAGTTGTGCTATGATAGAGAGATGATTGTATAGAACTTGCCATGATTGATCTTGGTTGTATGAGGATGATTCCTAGACTTGTTCTTAATGCCATTTTTTGCCATGTTTGCTTAATTTGGTCCATTCAATGTGATTTGATGCATGAGAGTGCTTGGATTGCATAGATTGTAGGTCTAGGGATTGAAGTGAGTGTGTTCTAAGAGATTAGATCATCTTATTTCAACCATTTTCACTTGATTTCTCTCTTGGGCATTTTATCGAACACTTGGTGTGCATGTGGATTTTCATTCAATTGAGTTTGAAAATGCTTTTTGGTGAATCTCTTAGTGTTAGGGCATTGATATGAGAGTGTTGTGCCTAGCCTTGTGGTCATAGAGTCTTAAGAGAGGGTCTTGTGTCTTGGCATTTCATCAAACACTTAGAATGCATCCTTTTTCACTTAGCTTGAGAGCGAGAGCCTAAGTTGAGTGGTATTAGGATAGGGATTCGGTGCTACGAGAGTGCATTGAGTCTATAGAAGTGAAATGCATGGTCATCCAAATGCAAACTCGATCTTGATTGACTTGTTTGTTCAATTAGTCCTCTTGAGCATAATGAAACTACCCACCAAGAGAACCTCCTTTGTCTTTGATTTGCACCACTTTGTTTCTCTTTCTTTTTTAGTTTCCTTTAAGTTTTTGATTTCTATTTCAAACCAAAATCCTTTCAAATGAATAGACCGTCTACGAGGAATGTGAGTAGTGGCCATTGAGAGAACCCCGTGGAATACGACCTTGAAAGTTGTGAGTTGAAATTCACACATCAATAACCGATAATGTTATATATCTAATAATAGTATTTTATCAATTCTGATGTTCATCAGGCTTACGAAATCAATAATAGTAACGCTACAATACTATTATTACTTCATCTAGCACCACTTCAACCCTTTCATAGAACACAAAAACAGAGTCAATCAACTAAATACAAGAATTCTCGTACAAAAGGAATCAAACAAACCACAATAACACAAATCATTCATCTGAAACAACAACTTATGCTGATAATAGTATTAGATCTCCAAACCATTCCCAAACATTTGCAGCAAAACGGGAAATCGAAACATAGACATTTCAAACAAGATTCATATGGATACTAGTATTAACCTAATAATAGTACCCAAACCATTCCCAAATAATTGCAGCAGAACGGAAAATCGCGATGAATGCTGGTTAAGAAACCTAATTCCCAACACAATCGAAATGCCAAAAACGTCTGATTGCACGAAACCACAGCAGCTGCACCAAACAACTACACCAAATCAGGAATCGAAATTAGTTGGGATGAATCGGCAGAGGGAATGTCGCTCGGTAGTGCTTACCTAAACGAGAAGACTGAGTCGGCTCTTCCAGTGACGGCGGTTGCAATCGGCGACTAAGAGCAGACTCATTTTTGATTGCAGAGAAGATTTGGGAGAGAATGGGGGTGCAGGGTTTTTTGTGGCAACGGTTAAAAGAGGAATGAAAATGGAAAAGGTAAGTAGTATAATGGAATTTGGGGTAGTAAAAATATTTAATATGACACAATAAATAGGGGAATCCCATTATTTTATTACTATAATCCCTCCACCGTTAGATCTATTCTATGGAGATGTAATGGCTCTTATGAATTATGTCTATAAGACATAATCCATAATTTTGTCACCACTCCTAATCCGGTGAACCCCTATCTTTATCGATTATCTCTCATATTTATAGGCATTCATGAGTGATAACTCTAATTAGAGGAAGTAACTATAATAAAGGTTACTTCCCACCTAATAAGGGTGGCTATTATCAAGGTGGTAGCAGTTTTTCTCTCTTCACTTGTCCAGGTGGTTCATCCATCAATGTAGCAATGTTGGTGGAAAAAACTTGTCTTTATGAGTTAGGATTTTCTTGGCAGTGAAACATTGTCTATGTAGAGGTCTTGTCTTGGATCTCCCTTGATGAGGCATGCTACCTTGGTAGTGTATTCCCTCGACATGGAGGAGATCCATTTATGGGGTTGCTCTCGAACTAATGAAGTCTAGTTATAATAAGTCCACATGTAAAATTTAACTTGACAAGGTCATCATGACGAGGTCACCATGATGGAGTCAATACAACAAGTTCAACATGGAAAAGTCAATGGTCAACACAATGAAGTCGACATGATGGATTTGACACTATGAAGTTACCATGAGAGTCACGACATGATGATACCATTTGTAGGATTTGATATGACGAACTCGACATTAGGGTTTTGTCATGATGAAACCATTGTGTAAGGTCTCACATGATGAAATCAACATTAGAGTTTCTTCATGATGATACTGTCGGTAGGGTTTGACATGACAAAGTCGACATAGGGTTTCGTCATGATGATATCGTGGGTAGGGTTTGACATGATGAAGTCGACATTAGAGTTTCATCATGATGATACCATCGATAGGGCGAGACATGATGAATTCGACACTGGGATTAAGTATTCCCGACATAATACTTGGATGGAAAGATAATTTCCTCTATCTTTTCAATGTCGCTGGTCTTGTACCAATCCGAGTTATGTGCAAAACATTATTACCAAAATACTAAAACTAGAAAGCATTTAATGCGGATTAACATGACCTTTAAACTCTATTATAAATATAAATTTTTTGTGTAAAGAAATGCACCCCAACAACTACACAAGGATTGCAGACTAAGTTGTTTGAAACCGACTATACTACTAAAGACCAAACATTGGCTTTGTCAATAAATTTGTAAGAAACAAGGCAACCATATATGTTCAAACCAATAAATATATATATCGTTTGATGTATCGTTCGAATTACTTGGCATCTAACGTTCTTCCACTTATGGCTCTAAATTTCCACACTTAAATATATGTTCATCCCAAGTAAGGTGTGATACATGTTAGTATAAGAGGGTTCAAGAAATGTTTGGTCAAAATAGTAATTTTATGGCCCATTTCAAGCCTTTTAAATGAATAAGATGATTATGACTGTTACGAGCCGAATTCGAGTGAGTAACGATGGGGCTTCTAGGACCCCAAACACGAGCTCCGCAAAGAGTATCGCTTGAGTTATTGATGGTGTGCATGGCTTGATGAATGGAAGTAAAGCGAGGAATGGTGAATGATGAGGGTCGACGGTAGCGAGCTTGTTGAAGGAAGCTACTCCCCTGGCCGTTTATAGGATGACAACTCCCCTAGGTCATTCATAGATGACGATAATAGAATAATAATTAATCAACCAAGGGTTCTCCGTACAATTAAATACCCTCCCCCAAGAGTTTAACTCCTAACCAAATACTACTATAATCCCTCTGCCGATAAACTAAGCCGATAAACTAAACTGAAAATAATAATAATAATAATTTAAGAATATCATATACTCCGATTTATATTGGCGCGTCACATACCATCCCCTTTCAGTACATTCGTGTCCTCACGAATAAATATTAGGGAACTGCAGCTGTAATGAGTTCCAGTCCTCCCAAGTGGCGTCCGCCGGCGTCGTGTTGCTCCAGTGGACCAAGACCTCCTCCTTGCCTCCTCGAAGTCGCTTCTCCAATAATGCACGTGGTCGTACGAGTACCTGTCCTTCAGCATCAGGTGGTGGAGCTGGCACTACGGTTGACGCATCTCCTCGAGCCGCCTTTAAGCAAGACACATGGTAAACGGGGTGTACCTTCGCTGTAGATGGAAGGTCCAACTTGTAAGCCACCTTACCAATCCGTTCGAGAACTTTATAGGGTCCGTAAAATCGAGGTGCTAGCTTGTGATGTCGCTGCTTGGCTAGAGTGTTTTGCCGGAAGGGATTGACCTTGATGTACACCCAACTTCCAATGTTAAACTCCCTCTCGGTGCGACCCATGTTGTAGTACTTCTCCATCCTCTCTTGAGCTTTCTTGGTGCGGTCTTTCAACTATCGAAGCACCTCATCCCTATCTCGTAATGCCATGTCGACGGTAGCTGTGTTGGCTGTACCAAGAACATAGGAAAGCAAGGTTGGCGGCGATCATCCATACACGACCTCATACGGGCTTTTCCCCGTTGTGGTATGAACACTAGTGTTATAACAGTATTCTGCCCAAGATAACCACTTCACCCACTCCTTTGGTCGATCTCCCGTAAAGCATCGTAGGTACATCTCCATTTGTTTATTGACAGCTTCAGTTTGGCCATCCGTTTGTGGATGATAGGCGGAGCTCATGTTGAAGCTTGTTCCCTGCAAACGAAATAGCTTGCCAATATAAGCTAGTGAAGGTGACATCTCGATCACTTACGATCGAAGCGGGTAACCCATAGAGCTTGAAGACTTCATTGAACATGATGTCTGCTACTGAAATAGCTGTGTAGGGGTGACTGATGGCTATGAAATGGGCCATCTTAGATAGCCGATCCACCACGACGAGAATGACCGATTTCCCAAATGATTTGGGAAGGCCCTCCACAAAATCCAATGAGATGTCTTGCCAAACAACGTTTGGAATTGGGAGTGGACTCAATAATCCAGCAGGTTTGAGATTTTCAATTTTGTTTTGCGGACACACTTGACAATCCCGGATATAATTTCTTATACTTTCCCTCATCTTCGGCCAAGCGAACACTGCCTTAAATCGCTGCATAGTTTTATGACCACCTTCATGCGTGGAACCATGAAATTCACCCATGATCACTGAAAGTAGCGTCGAACTCGACAACATGTAAATTCTACCTTTCTTATACACTAACCCGTGCTGCACTCTCCATTCCTCACTCATTTGCCCATCCAAAATCCTTTGCCTCAATGCACACAATTCAGCTGACCCATTCACTTCATCTAGCACCGTGTTCATCCATGAAGATATGGGAGTCGAAATCGCCAAACAAGTTGCAAAATCCTGCTGTCTGGATAATGCATCAGCTGCCACGTTCTCGCTCCCTTTCTTGTACTCGATGACGAAGTCATAATCGAGCAACTTAGTTAACCACCGCTCTTGCATGGGTGTCGTTATCTTCTGCTCCAATAAATATTTTAAACTTCGTTGGTCAGTTCTTACCACAAATTGTCGACCCAGCAGATACAGTCTCCAACGTTTAATCGAAAGCACCAAGGCTAGCATCTCTTTCTCATAGATCGAGAGTAATAAGGAACGTCCGTGTAAGGCCTAACTAAAGAAAGCAATTGGTCGGCGTGCCTACATTAGAACCGCCCCGATTCTCGTCCCACATGCATCACATTCAATCTCGAACGGTTGCTCAAAATTTGGCAGAGCTAATACAGGGGCTGCTGTCATAGCGGCCTTGAGTTGATCAAATGCCCGTTGCGCCTCCTCGTTCCAAGCGAACTCTCCTTTCTTCAGTAATCGGGTTAGTGGCCCCGGAATCTTCCCATAATTTTCTATAAACTTCCGATAATATCCCATTAAACCAAGAAATCCACTTAAGGCCTTAACGTTGCGTGGCTAGGCCACACTAGCATAGCCGATACCTTATCATTATCAACAGCCACACCTTCTCTACTGATGACATGACCCAAGTAGTGAACTTCATTGGTGAAAAAAGAGCACTTTGATTGTTTGACATATAGCTCATTCTGTCGCAATATCTGAAAAAACAGCTTTGAGGTGTCTCATGTGGTCGGCTCGAGAGCGACTATAAATCAGAATATCATCAAAGAAAACGAGAACACACCTTGGTATTAGAGGCCGAAAAACATCATTCATTAAAGCTTGAAAGGTAGATGGCGCATTTGTCAAGCCAAAAGGCATGACTAGGAACTCGTAATGGCCTTGGTGAGTTCTAAATGCTGTCTTCGGTACATCTTCAGCCTTTACCCGAATTTGATAGTACCCAGACCTTAAGTCTAGTTTAGTGAAGATCACGGCGCCATGAAGCTCATCGAGAAGTTCGTCTATCACAGGAATTGGAAATTTGTCTTTGATAGTCACGTGGTTTAGGCTTCGATAATCAACACACATGCGCCATGAGCCATCCGGTTTCTTTACCATAAGCACCGGAGATGAGAACGGGCTATTACTATGTTGGATTACTCCTGCTGATAGTAATCCATCAATGAGTTTCTCAGTTTCTTTCTTGAGGTATTGCGGGTAGCGGTAGGGCCGCAAATTCACAGGAGAGCTTCCGAGAGCTAAGGGAATGTGGTGATCATGAGTTCGTGGGGGTGGTAGAATGTTGGCTCCTTAAAGAGATCCTCATACTCACCCAATAATAAGGCTACCACCAGGTCTGATACTGTCCGTTGTGTGGTTTCAAGTTGAAGAGACTCGACCATGTACAACACCATTCCTTCTCCCACGCGTTGAACTTCTTTAGCGATCGAGTATGCATCGACCACCCTATCCTCCGGTGTCCGCAACCCATACAAGTAGACCGCCCGACCTCGCCAATAGAATCCCATAGCCATGCTCATGAAATCCCAAGTAATAGGCCCCAATTGCCTCAGCCAGTCAGTACCCAATATAATATCATATCCTGACAATGGCAACAAGTGAAAGTCCAAAAAAGAATACATGGAGTCCAAAGAGATGCTTATCTGTGAACATCGGCCACTGCTGTGAACTAACTCACCATTCCCGACCCAAGTTGTGAACCGCGTCCCTGACTCCAGAACTAGAGCTATTCGTTCAGATAGCCTGTAGCTCATAAAGTTATGCGTGCTACCCGTGTCGACGAGAACTAGAACTCGTCGTCCCCTAACAGTTCCGTAGAGCTTCATGGTGTCATAACCTGTGACTCCATTTAAAGCATGCATGGATATTGCCATGCACTTGGGTTCCACGTCAGCTAAATCAATGAGTGGTGGCTGTTCTTCCTCATTCATAATCTCCAACGTGTAAACCTTCTTGCAACGATGTTCCGGCCCAAAAATTTTGTCACAATTATAGCAAAGGCCCTTGTCTCGTCGTTCTTTCATCTCGGCCGGTGATAGTCGTTTTAGTGGAAGCCTTCGATTTTGTTCAGGTACTATACACCCTGGATTAGTGGGTGGAGGAAAAGCTAAACCAGGTGCATTGACTTTAGCCTCATACAGACGAGCTAAACTGATGGCGGCTGACAAGGTTTGCGGTTCGGCAACCTGGACATCGGTTCTTATCTCTGGCCGTAACCCACTTATGAAACAGTCTACCTGGTGAGGGACGGCTAGTTGTATGATTCTCACCAAGAGTCGTTCAAACTCCGATTGGTAAGCGTGTACCGTCCCGGTCTGTTGGAGCTTAGTTAACGCCCCAAAGTTGTTTTCGTATAGGGTCGCGCCAAATCGGGAATGAATCCCGTCCTTCAATCCTTGCCAAGAAAGACGTTGGCCATCGTCTTGAGTGACCTGGAGCCATAGTTGGACTTCTCCATCCAGATGTATTGATGCCAAGAGTGCTTTGTCCGCCTCTGGAGTTTGATAATAGTAAACAAATTGCTCGGCCTGTGAAATCCAAACAACCGGATCAGTTCCTGGCGTAAAGCGTGGGAACAGAAGCTTCACTCGAGGGCCGGGAGGCGGAGGCAGCCGTCCTGAGGATTACCCCGACCCGATTTCCATCCACCGCTAAGGCAGCTAGGGTTTGGTTTAGACGAGCAAGCTGGGTGTTTATCGCCGCAAAATTCTCTGTGTGCTGCGCGAAATTTTCTTGACTCCGAGTGCTCATCGTCGTCACCCGCCTCTTGGATTGCACGGATGGACGCCGTGTGCGCCTCAGTATCTTGTTCCAGCTTACGGATGCGGTCGTCCATGGTGACCGAGGGCTCTGATACCACCGTGTTACGAGCCGAATTCGAGCGAGTAACGATGGGGCTTCTAGGACCCCAAACACGAGCTCCCCAAAGAGTATCGCTTGAGTTATCAATGGTGTGCGTGGCTTGATGAATGGAAGTAAAGTGAGGAATGGTGAATGATGAGGGTCGACGGTAGCGAGCTTGTTGAAGGAAGCTACTCCCTGGCCGTTTATAGGACGACAACTCCCCTAGGTCATTCGTAGATGACGATAATAGAATAATACTTAATCAACCAAGGGTTCTCCGTACAATTAAATACTCTCCCCCAAGAGTTTAACTCCTAACCAAATACTACTATAATCCCTCTACCGATAAAACTAAGCCGATAAACTAAACTGAAAATAATAATAATAATAATTTAAGAATATCATATACTCCGATTTATATTGGCGCGTCACAATGACTTAATAAAGTCATTCACATCCCAATAACTAAATAATGTAGTATATAATGGATTCAGTCTCAATCCCTATGTGGAGGTTGATGACTCCCTATTATGACAATATTCAAATTTTGGAGCATACACTTTGCTATTTTGATATGAACTAGTCGAAAGTAATATCATGGAACCGTATCTAGTTCCTACATCTCCAACCATTGCAAACCTTTGAAATTCTATCTAAACCTAGACTCCCAACCAAAAGTAAAGCTTTCCGCTTGTGGAAAATAAATTGTAATATACTTCCAACATTAACAAGCTTATAAACTCGACAATTCAAGGGGTGGTTTGGTATAGGTGTGATTAATATCAACAACACCCAAATGATATTCTACTAAATAAGAAAATATCTCCAAAGTAAGTTGTGGTATCTCTATTTTGTCTACTTTACCCTTCTTTAAAGTATTATTACATGTCATTGTGTCAGACTCACCTCTTCCTCCACTATTTTCAACGTTATTTATTCTATAAAAAAATTAACGGTCTTTTCCCAATATGCTCTTATTAGTCTTCTTTCTTCATACTTTTAATTATTTGGATTCCTTTTATTTTTTTCGTACCGACTTATACCTTATTCACAAGATCAATGGTTAAAAGAAACTCATGAAAATATGGCATGAAATTAAATGGATAGACAAACGTAAGAAATCTGAGCCAACTGAATTCACGGGTTCTCCTTAAAGAATTTTATTCCTCTCACAGTACCCAAGGTTACAAAAGAATTCTTCCCAAAATAGAACAAATTTACCTCATTAGCGTAGCGGTACTTCACACTCCCAATGAACGACAAATGCAACAACGCGGTGCAAACCACACGACGCGACTAATTTGGCCTTTGGGAAAATGATGCAAAATATCCTTTGTATTTTGCGTGTTAAAACTCAACTCCAAAATTCTGTAAAAACATGTGTCCAATTGAAGGAAAAGGGTTGAATTTATAGGAATTGAAAGGGTTGTGACACGAAGAGTCGCGGTGTTTCAAAAGAACAAATCCCTCCATTTGAATTGAATTAAAAAACCCAACTCAGTTTAACCATCAGTTCTAGTTAATTCAAGATCAAATCAAACTGGCTGGGCTTTACCCTTTTCCTTCCTTCCATCATTCCTATTCGTACCACTCACCCCAATAATTTTGAGTATGATAACTTCAATGTTGTTCTTCACTGCCTTCTTGCCATCAAAATTGGACGATTTTGGATGAATTCCCCCTTTCGATTCGCGGTAATACTTGGATCATTTTCTTTTCCGTCATCATGATGTTGACGACGCTTGCAAGGTTAGTATCGATGATGAGTGTGGGGTTAATATCGATGAGTGTGGGATTAATATCGATGATGATTGTTGGGTTATTATTAATGATGAATGACTAACTGGCCCTCCTTTTTTAATTTATTCTTATGCCTTCTTCCTCGTCCTTTATTCCTTTCAATTTAATTTAAAATTTGTTGTTGCCTTTGAGCTGCAATTTAGTCAAGAAGGAGCTTGATACCACCTCAAACTGATAGACTCATATGAAGCCGTTGAAGAACCCACTAGCTAGTTCTTAATCTCTTTAATATGTGTTGCCCAACACCCTGATTCTTCTAAACCCAATCACTAGTTTGAGGAGAAATCAACGAGGAAAAATAGAAGTAATAGAAAAATAAGAAGCTCGAAGATGTAGGGTTGTTTATTATAAAGAAGCCGACATAGGTTATAATCAATGTTCAAGATGAGAAGATACATAGTCACAATAGGGGTTGCTGGTTGATGAACGCGTTTCCACGTGTCATCAAATAACTAATCTACAAAGTAGACTAGATTGTATTCCAGGGGTCTCGACTAATCGTTTACTCAAATGAGTCGGCAATTCACTTAGGTTTAACAAGTTGTGCGTGGTGTGAGTTCCACGACTTCTAATCTATGAAGCAGAAAAATGAAATGAAAACAGAAAGCAAATTGAAAGATTGATTGACTTGACAAGACGACAGACAAGCTTAGACTTCGAATCCCCCTAAGATTACCAGAAATTGGCGATCACAAGACCAGCAGTTTTCAATCCCGATTCATTCATTTCTCAGCACAACCATAACTCCTAACCCTTAGGTTCAGGACTGGTGAACGTTCACTCTATCCGATCTAACTCCTAAGATTAATTACCGTCCGTGCTTTCGCTTCTACAATGGAAAACTAACTAGCACGATTACTAGTGATTTATGAGTTACTCTAGCAGTGGATTAACCCTAACGGGTTCCTACGAAAGGCACACTCCAATGAATAGGTTAATTGTTGATTTGGTGTTTTAAAGTGAGGCGAACGTTCGCTACTATCCTTAGCTTAACAAGAATCTAGTCTAGGTGATCAAGCTAGAAAAGAAACATAGACAACGAAGAACAAACCAAACATGCAAGAGAAATTAATTGAATCTGAATTTAATTACTGCCGATCTGTGACCGCTTTAAAGCCCCGGGTCACTTAATGTTCATCTAATCTAAGCTCTACGAGTTTAGCTACTCATATTCGAAAGAAAAGAAAAGAAAACAATCAAGGAATACATCTCAGGTAGGAAGAACAGAGAAGAACTATAAAATCTAATTTGATAACACCGAGAAGCTTCAATCTCTTGAATCTTCAACTCCTAGCTCCGAGCACTCCGAGGTGGAAAGTTGGCGTCATGATCTCCTCGGGAAATCCGAGGATGCTCTCAACTCTCTCTCGAACTGTTGCATCTGGAAATTAATCCGTGGAAAAAGTATTCATTTGAAAGTTGAATCCGCCTCCCTTAAATAGGGTTTGTCCGTAGCGGCGCTGGAAAAGGGCAGACTTCTCGGCGAGAACTTCAGTTCAGAGGCTCCTGTATGTGCTATGTTCAAACTCTCCGGTGAGAACCTTAAGAGTTCTCACCGAGAACTTCTTCTCTGATCCTCCTGTGTCTTCTGAGTTCAAACTCCTCGGCGAGAACTATGGAAGTTCTCGCCGAAAACTTCAGTGTGGCAGGGGAGGATTCCAGTTTTCTGACTTGTTTAATTTTAGGATCGATTCCGGGCAATTCTTCTAGGTTCCCTTGCTTCCCGAGCACATCCGTGGTTACGTTATTGATGACAAAAATATGTGTATTTACAAACACACTAGAAAACACATCAAACTGACCCATAACGGGGCAAAGTAACCAAAATGGTAGGAAATAGATCAATCGAGTGAAAACACCCTAAACTACCCTAAAAACCGTGTCTCAAGCAGGAAAATGTCGCTTAAATGAGGCTGATAATCATGTCAAATTGAGTGTCATCACTGGTACTTAACTTATTGACAAGATAAGACAAGATACAATGTCACTTGGTACCACTAGGTTTACTTGACTTTATCTATATCTCATTCTACTATTCTTGTTAACTTTGGCTTCTAACGAATGTTGTTTATATACACTCAGTGCTTAGCACTAATCCCCATTTCAAACTTGTGTACGTACAACGTTGGGATCAACCAGGACATCATGTCCCCTAGGAGAGGAAGACGAGGACATCCTGTAGCTTCCATAGACGACTTAGTGAATGCTAGGTGTCACATACCCGCCCAACCGAATGCTTTGAGACTTTGAGTTCGGGTGATCAGGACATTGAGGTTCATGTTCCTGAAGTTACATCGAAGCTTGGGACGTTCGGGAGTGAGTTGGGTTGAGGTTACAACACTTCAAGGGTACAGTGGAAAGTACACGACCATATACTAGATACATGGTCGTGTATCATAAACTGTCACCCACGATCGAGAAGTCGATTAATTAATACACGGCCGTGTGTCATGTAGTACACGCCATGTATCTCAAATACAAGCTGTGTATGAGCTCTGAATATAAAAACATGGGTTTGATGGGGTTTTAGAAACTTTCCTCTCCTTTTATCTCTCCAAAAACTCCATTGACGAACCAAGGTTTGTCAAAATTCAAACCTTGATCGTGGGAGCTACGAGTGTCTGATTAAAGCGTCATTTCTTCCAGTGGATTCCTGGCGACGAGGAGAAGAGATCGCAAGTCTTCGTTCATGTCGAGTTACTGTTGAGTGTTGTTAGTCAGAAGGGAAGAGCTACGTTTTTGGGAGTGGAATTCAGGTTATTTGAGGATTCGAAAGACGATTAAGAGCCTCTTCTTCTATTCTAGGTGAGGGCTTAGCCTCTGTCATTTCCGTCCGCGGCGCGCGATCCCCGGCTTCGTGTTGGTCTCTTTGGTGGGTTTGGTAAAAGGTTGGAGTCGCCACCAATCACTTAAAGTGGATTGGACACTTAGAGCCCGATTTAGATGAGTTTAACCTAAACCGGGTTTGGTCTGCGTTCAGAGATATGGATAAGGGGGACGGTTACGTGTGGGGAAGGATTAGCACCCCCACAACGCCCGATAAACCGGTACTACCAAAATCGATAAGTCAGTTGATGTGCTTTTAATTAAAATGTGTTTAATTTTGTAAAATGGGAGTTTCATGTGTCTGGCCTAGTGTCAGGACACACTACTAATCCCGATGATTTTTTAATAAAAATAGTTTTAAAGGAAAAATGATAAAATTGTTTTAAAGTTGGAAAAAGGTAAAGTTGTTTTAAAGTTGGACTGGAGTCAAGTGACTGCCTACGTATCCAGAAACCGGAATCAAAGTCCACGTAGTTCGATTTGAAAAGTTGATTTGAGTTGGTTTGCAACCGAGTGGTTGCAGTTTGTTTTAGTTGTTTTGGGTGTTTTTGTGATTTTTAGGTCGTGAGAATTTCGCGTGACTTTAGTAGTCTTACATTACTATTCTCACTTTATATTTTAGTTCACATTTCGTAGAAATGTGATTTTAGGATAAAAGAAGTTCATGTGCCTCTACCGCTGTAAAGACTAGCATTACTAATCTTAAAGAGTATATTTTATATAGATTTTATAAAAAGAGTTTTAATTTATTAATTTTTAAAAAGGTGGACTTGTGTCTTTCGACTGCCTACGTACCCAATAATATTGGGATCAAAGTCCGCGTAGTTCGGGCTTTAGAAAACGCGAATTGATTTTGGTAGAGATTCTTTGTGATTTAGTTGATCTTCGGTTCAATGATTTTTGGAGTGAGGGGTTTTCACGCGCCACTTCTAGTGTCGAGGCTAACGTTACTATTTTTCGTGATGAGAGCGATTAAAAAGGATTCTTGTTTAATCGAGATTTTTCACGAGTTTTCTTTCGTTACTAATCCCAAAGGTTAGTAATGGTTTTGAGTATTTTAGGCTCGGGATTTCCACGATATTTCACGAGTGTGAAAAAAATCGTTACTAATTTAAGATTGATGTTGATTTTAAATGCTTGGATTGTTTTTAAGCTCGGGATTTCAACGACATTTCACGAGTGTAAAATGTCGTTACTAATCAAAGATTAGTATTAATCAGTTTAATTGATCAACTCTTAAATTGTACAATACTTATGGGCTGAAAATAATTTAAATTTGGTTGGGCTTATTTAATCAGTTAAAGAAACAAGGATTTGGGCCCCAAAACCCGGCCTAGATAACCAAAATTCGGTTAGCCCACCCCTCATTAATGGCAGACTTGTAATTACTGACGCGGTGGCAGAATCGTAAATAAGACAAATCCTACCCTAATGGCTTCATATATAAGCTAAAAAAAGGAGCAAAAAAATTCCTCTTTTCTCTCTCTTCTTCAACGCCTCCAACCCTCTTCTTCTTTCTCTCAACTCTCTCATCTTCTTCATCTTCCATCTCTTTTCTCCCTCCTTCTCTCATAAAAAAACAAAAGGAACAGAACAAAGAAATCAAACCTTTTTCTCTCCCCATTGCCTCGACTCATTTGGAGGTCGTTCAAATTTTGATGAGTTTCCTAAAAACATGTGTGGGTGTTGAAACACGAACTTTGAGCCCCCGAACGGACGTCTTAGGATGAGAATTTGAACTGGCTCCTTCATGAATTATGAATGTTACAACGAGATCTCATTAAATGCCAAAAATTAGCTCATTTAGAGCTCGTTTAAATGTTGAAGAGTTTCCCAAAAAATAAGGATGGGTGTTGAAACATGAACTTTGAGTCCCCGAACGGACGTCTTAGTATGAGAATTTGAACGGACTCCTTTTATAAAATATGAATTTTACATTGAGATCTAGTTGCCTGCCAAAAATTAGCTCATTCAGAGCTCGTTCAAATTTTGATAAGTTTCTTAAAAACATGGGTTGGGTGTTGAAACAGAAGTTTGAGCCCCGAACGGACGTCTTAGGATGAGAATTTAAACTGGCTTCCTTCATGAATTTTGAATGTATACATCATGATTATTGTCTGCCAAAAATTAGCTCATTCAGAGCTCGTTTAAATGTTGATGAGTTTCCAAAAAAGATGGGTGTTGAAACATGAACTTTGAGCCCCCGAACGGACGTCTTAGGATGAGAATTTGAACTGCTCCTTTTATAAATTATGAATGTTACATCGAGATCTAGTTGCTGCAAAAAATTAGCTCATTCGAGTCGTTCAAATTTTGATAAGTTTCCTAAAAACATGGTGGGGTGTTGAAACACGAACTTTGACCCGAACGGACGTCTTAGGATGAGAATTTGAACTGGCTCCCTTCATGATTTTGAGTATACATCAGATCTATTGTCTGCCAAAAATTAGCTCATTAGAGCTCGTTAATTTGAGAGTTTCCAAAAATAGGTGGTGTTGAAACGAACTTGAGCCCGAACGGACGTTTAGGATGAGATTTGAACTGGCTCCTTATAATATGAATTTACATGAATCTTGCTGCCAAAATTCTCATTCGAGCTCGTTAAATTTTGATAGTTTCTAAAAAATGGTGGGTGTTGAAACAGAATTTGAGCCCCGAACGACTCTTAGGATGAGAATTTAAACTGCTCCTTCATGAATTTTGAAGTATACATCGATTATTTCTGCCAAAATTAACTCATTCAGAGCTCGTTAAATTTGATAGTTTCCAAAAATAGTGGGGTGTTGAAACATGAACTTTGAGCCCGAACGACGTCTTAGATGAGAATTTGAATGTCTTTATAATTTGAAGTTACATCGAGATCTATTGCTTGCCAAAATTACTCATTCGGAGCTCGTTCAAATTTTGATAAGTTTCTAAAAACATGGGGGTGTTGAAACACGAACTTGACCCGAACGACGTTTAGGATGAGAATTTGAACTGGCTCCTCAGAATTTGAAGTATACATCGAGATTATTGTCTGCCAAAAATTAGCTCATTGAGCTCGTTTAAATTTGATGAGTTTCCAAAATAGGTGGGTGTTGAAACAGAACTTTGAGCCCCGAACGGACGTTTAGGATGAGAATTGAACTGGCTCCTTTTATGAATTATGAAGTTACACGAGATCTATTGTGCAAAAATTAGCCATTCGGAGTCGTTAAATTTGATGAGTTTCCTAAAAAATGGTGGGGTTTGAAACAGACTTTGATCCCGAACGGACGTCTTAGGATGAGAATTTGAACTGGCTCCTATGAATTTGAAGTATACATCGAGATCTATTGTTGCCAAAAATTAGCTCATTGAGCTCGTTTAAATTTGATGAGTTTCCAAAAAAGTGGGTGTTGAAACTGAACTTTGAGCCCCGAACGACGTCTTAGGATGAGAATTGAACTGGCTCCTTATAATTGAATGTTACATCGAGATCTATTGTGCCAAAAATTGTCATTGGAGCTCGTTCAAATTTGATAGTTTCTAAAAACATGGGGGTGTTGAAACACGAATTGAGCCCCGAACGACGTCTTAGGATGAGAATTTAACTGCTCCTCATGAATTTTGAAGTTACATCAGATTATTGTTGCCAAAATTACTCATTCAGAGCTCGTTTAAATTTTGAGTTTCCAAAAAAAGGTGGGTGTTGAAACAGAACTTGAGCCCCGAACGGACGTCTTAGGATGAGAATTTGAATGCTCCTTTTATAAATTATGAATGTTACATCGAGATCTAGTTGCTGCAAAAATTACTCATTCGAGCTCGTTCAAATTTTGATAAGTTTCTAAAAATGGTGGGGTGTTGAAACACGAACTTTGACCCGGACGACGTTTTAGGATGAGAATTGAACTGGCTCCTTCTGAATTTTGAAGTATACATCAGATCTATTGTCTGCAAAATTACTCATTTGAGCTCGTTCAATTTGATGAGTTCCTAAAAAATGTGTGGGTGTTGAAACAAACTTTGAGCCCCGAACGGACGCTTAGGATGAGAATTTGAACTGCTCCTTTATGAATTATGAATTACAAGAGATTATTGTGCCAAAAATTAGCTCATTTGAGCTCGTTTAAATTTGATAGTTTCCAAAAAAGGGTGGGTTTGAAACAGAACTTTGAGCCCGAACGACGTTTAGGATGAGAATTTAATGCTCTTTTATAATTTGAATATCAGATCTATTGTTGCCAAAAATAACTCTTGAGCTGTTAAATTTGATAGTTTCCTAAAACATGGTGGTGTTGAACACAACTTTAGCCCGAACGGACTTTAGATGAGAATTGAACGGCTCCTTCATGAATTTGAAGTTACATCGATTATTGTGCCAAAAAATTAGCTCATTTGAGCTAGTTAAATTTTGATGAGTTTTCCTAAAAACATGTGTGGGTGTTGAAACTACGAACTTTTGACCTCGAACGGAGTCTTAGGATAGAATTTGAATTAGGATGAGAAGTTGAACTGGCTCCTTTTATAAAATATGAATTTACACTGAGATCATAGTTGCCTGCCAAAATTAGCTCATTCGGAGCTCGTTCAAATTTTGATAAGTTTCTTAAAAACATGGGTGGGGTGTTGAAACACGAAGTTTGAGCCCCCGAACGACGTCTTAGGATGAGAATTTAAAATGGCTTCCTTCATGAATTTTGAAGTATACATCGAATTAGTTGTCTGCCAAAAATTACTCATTCAGAGCTCGTTTAAATGTTGATGAGTTTCCCAAAAAATAAGGATGGGGTGTTGAAACATGAACTTTGAGCCCCCGAACGGACGTCTTAGGATGAGAATTGAACTGCTCTTTTTAAAATATGAATTTACATCGAGATCTAGTTGCTGCCAAAAATTAGCTCATTCGAGCTCGTTCAAATTTTGATAAGTTTCTAAAAAATGGTGGGGTGTTGAAACACGAACTTTGAGCCCCGAACGGACGTCTTAGGATGAGAATTTGAACTGGCTCCTTCATGAATTTTGAAGTATACATCGAATCTATTGTTGCCAAAAATTAGCTCATTAGAGCTCGTTTAAATTTGATGAGTTTCCAAAAATAAGGATGGGTTTGAAACATGAACTTTGAGCCCGAACGGACGTCTTAGGATGAGAATTTGAACTGGCTCTTTATAAATTATGAATGTTACATCGAGATCTATCTTGCCAAAAATTAGCTCATTCGGCTGTTTAAATTTTGATAAGTTTCCTAAAAAATGCTGGGTGTTGAAACACGAACTTTGAGACCCGAACGGATTTAGGATGAGAATTGAACTGGTCCTTCTGAATTTTGAAGTATACACGGATTACTTGTCTGCCAAAAATTAGCTCATTCGAGCTCGTTTAAATTTTGATAGTTTCCTAAAAAATGGTGGGTGTTGAAACAGAACTTTGAGCCCCCGAACGGACGTCTTAGGATGAGAATTTGAACTGGCTCCTTTCATGAATTATGAATGTTACAACGAGATCTATTGTGCCAAAAATTAGCTCATTCGAGCTCGTTTAAATTTTGATGAGTTTCCTAAAAACATGGTGGGGTGTTGAAACAGAACTTTGATCCTCGAACGGACGTCTTAGGATGAGAATTTGAACTGGCTCTTGAAATTTGAATGTATACATCGAGATCTAGTTGTCTGCCAAAAATTAGCTCATTAGAGCTCGTTTAAATTTGATAGAGTTTCCTAAAAAAAGGATGGGTGTTGAAACACGAACTTTGAGCCCGAACGGACGTTTAGGATGAGAATTGAACTGGCTCCTTTCATGAATTTGAATTTACATGGATCTATTGCCTGCCAAAAATTAGCTCATTGAGCTCGTTCAAATTTTGATGAGTTTCTAAAAACATGTGTGGGTGTTGAAACACGAATTTGAGCCCCCGAACGGACGTCTTAGGATGAGAATTTAAACTGGCTTCCTTCATGAATTTGAATGTACATCAGAATTTATTTGCCAAAAATTAACTCATTCAGAGCTCGTTTAAATGTTGATGAGTTTCCAAAAAATGGGGTGTTGAAACATGAACTTTGAGCCCCGAACGGACGTCTTAGGATGAGAATTTGAATTTGCTTTTTAATAATTATGAATGTTACATCGAGATTAGTTGCTGCCAAAAATTACTCATTCGAGCTCGTTAAATTTGATAGTTTCCTAAAAAATGGTGGGTGTTGAAACACGAACTTTAGACCCGAACGGACGTTTTAGGATGAGAATTTGAACTGGTCCCTTCATGAATTTGAAGTATACATCGAGATCTACTTGTCTGCCAAAAATTAGCTCATTTGGAGCTCGTTCAAATTTGATAGTTTCCTAAAAACATGTGTGGGTGTTGAAACACGAATTGACCGAGAGTAGTGTTAATGCCATTGATACAAATTCTAAAATTTTGACTTAATGATAGTTCCCTAATAACATGACTCACGATTATAGATTTTTATTATAATGATGTGGAAATACTTGGCGCATTTTGAATAAATGGTTAAAAATTTACAGATTAGAATTGACTGCTCAATTAGTACTGGTTTGCCATTTGCATGTTAATTTTAATTTTTTGAACACACTTGACCAACGGTAATGAATACCCCAAATTAACTTCATGATACTCATAGTCTAAAACCAAATAAGTTAACATGATTTGACGAATTTGATAAAACTTTAATGAATTAATGTATTTGAGTACTTGGACTTTATGAATTTCAAACTCGTTTTTGAATAACGGTGGAAAAGCCCTCTATGAAGAAACGGTCTTCAAATACATGACATTTGAGCAAAATTGGTTAACGTTCCCGCTATAATTATATATTAGAAGCTTGATAAAAATTGTCCTTATTTTTGATTTAATGTATGTTAACACATTGAGCCTTAAATTTGATAGTTATTGGTTGAATAACTGATTGTGTCAAATAGTTGTTAATGTAAGTTCAATAGGATACATTTGGGCCCAACGATGTCTGTGAGAATTTGAACTGGCTTTTACTTAGGATAGAATTTAATGCTCTTCAATTTTGTTATAATCGTAATTTTGAAATTTCTAAAACAGGTGGGTTTAAATTTGAAGTTTGCCCAAGAATAGGATGGATTAAACTGGATCTTAGATTTGAAAGACATAGATTTTTTTAAAATTAATCTTAATATTTAAATTGATAATTTCCCAAAATAATGTATTACTTAAACATGATTTTCCCAAAATCTGGTGAGATGAAATGATTTTATCAATTAGAAGTTCTCAGTAATTTTAAGTAACTTAAATTTTAGATCTCAATTTTTTTTAAAAACTTTGGTGGTTTAAAAGATTTTTCAAAAACCGGACAGAGTTTAAATGAAATTTGAACGGCTCTCTTATAATTTGAATATGTCTTTCTTTAAATTTATACATTGGGCTCGTTCAAATTTGTATTAAAAACTCTGTGGTTTGAAACACTAACTGACCGGGTTTAGGATAAAATTTTGAACTGGCTTTTAATGAAATTTATGTTCCACAACTTTGAGCTAATGTTCTTTCGTAAATTTGATAGTTTCCAAAAAGGGTGTTAAATTTTGATGTTT
>CM068303.1:22272519-22500967 GCA_034768395.1 Linum lewisii | reverse complement strand
AGGTTCCTTTGCAACCTTAGTGTTCATTTTACCCGTAGGAGGTTCGATTTCAACCTCAACTTCATCCGAAGGAGGATCTTTTAAACATCACATAACCATTAGATTAGGATCTTTACCTTTAGAGTAAATTAAGTAGGGGTTTATCTTGCAAGGGTCTTCCACTTCTCAGGTCACTCCTTGAAATGCCCGGCCTTTGGGGTTGTCCGGAAATTGGAAGGTAAAGTCCCAGGGTCGCTCCGAGAGTGCCTTAAAAATTTGTCCTAATTTTTCCCCCCAAATTGGAATTGAAGCTGTTGTTTCTTGAGAGTTGGATCATTCCCGCTTGGGGTGTTTTTGAGAGACGAAAAACCCACCCCCCTTTTTTTGAGGAGGCTTGTTAACCCCGGGGGTGGTCCTTCACCTCTAGGGTTTTACTTTCCCCCGGGGGGGGGCCCTTGGAAACCTTGCTTGGAGCCACTTTGATTCCATTGTTTCCCCCTTGGGTGCCCTTGCCCTTTGGGGGTCCCCTTGAGCCCGGGGCTACCTTGGTTTGGGTTTACTTCCTTGAGACCTTGGGGTTGCCTTGAAAACCCCCTAAACCTTGATAACCCCCTTTGTTTCCTTGGGGTTAAAACCCTTGCTAAACCACTACCTTGACTCCCTTCCCCTTGGAAACCCTTGGGTTAGATTTTTTGTACCAAGGGGGTTTTTAAGTTACCTTGATAGTTACCTTGGGGCTAAAATTACCATAAAAATTACCTTTAAGTTACCTCCTGGGGGCCCTTGGCCAAGTTCAGGAGTGGGGAAAAGGACAAGCACTAACATGGGGGCCGGGCCCCCAAAACCCCACAACAAAATAAAACCCCACCGGGGGTTACCCACATGAGATGTTAAACCTTGGAGGGATGCTTGGCATGCTTAGGTTTTTACTTGTGAACCATGGCGTCGATTAGACATAAGGAGAGCATCTTGGGAAAATCATCTTCATCTCGAGCCCCCGGGAATTTATGCTTCTTCCCATAGGGGGATGACCCCTTTTTGGGCCAACCTTACGGCCGAGAGTCAAAGTGCGTGTCACTTCCAAATTTTAACTTAGGAGTTTTGTCGAGACCAACTCCTTGTCTTGTTGGCCCTTTTCCCGCGAAGATTTTAGGCATTTTGGGGGAGTGAGCACCCTTTAAGTCACCTCGGCGGCTTTGGTTGATCATCCTTTGTATTCTCAAAAAAAAGGGCCTAGCAAAGAGTCCCCCAAAGCCCCTTCGGCGAAGTTGTGAGAGGACAAGACCAAAGAATGGCTTAAACCCTATTCCAAGTCCAGGAAGAGCTCTCCCTGTGTTGTATGAAGTGTTGATGCGGTCTCGGTTGCATCCGTCTATGGGGAAAAGAATTCTTAAAGGGGAAAACCGGCTGGGCCCCCATGTAGTGAATGCTACTAGGTTGGTTCCCAACCAAGATTTGGGCTCACCTTTGAGGAAAAGGGGGGAAAGTCGAGTCGTATGCAACCCGGGGGAACTTGATATTTTTAAAGTGTCCAAATCTCCAAAAGCCCTGAGATGCCTAGGGACATTCCCATCAATGCCATTGAAACACCCTCCTTTTAAACTTTGGATCATATTAGCCCTTAGCTCAAATTTCCTAGCAGGGGGGTCTTCGAACAATGCTAGGGTCCCCTTCAAGAGTAGGAAGCATAACCCCGCCAAGGTACGTCTTACCCCTTTGTGATTTCATCATATTAGTGTGGTGTGAATGACCGATTGGTCATCGTCATCCCCTGTTGAGACTTTTTTGGTGTGAGATCGATCAAATTTTCTTCTTCAAATTAGGAGGTGGGGAAGTGGTAGGGGTTGAGACTTGTTCTGCCTTGGTTTGTGTTGAAAGACGAGCTGAAAGCCTATGCACTAACCCCAAAATCTCCTTTTAAACAAGCACAACAAACACCCCGAGTAATACAAATGCGGAATAAAAAACCCAAACAACAAGGAACAAAAAGAAAGGGGGGGGAATGAAGATCGGTCCCTACTAATGCTTTTAAAAAAGGTTTTGAAATCCCCCGGGAACGGGGCCCAAAAAATTGATAAAAGCGGGGGTTTTCCAAGGGCGTTTTCCCGGGGTTCTCCCATGCCTACTCAATTCTCTAGACGGTCCCAAACATTTGAAAGGATTTGGTTTTAAAGGAAATTAAAAATAAAGGGAAAGACTAAAAAAGAAGGGGAAAAAAGGGGGGTCCAAAAAAAAGACAAAGGGCTCTCTTGGTGGGAGTTTTTATCATGCTCAAAAGACTAATTGAACAAAACAAGTCAAACAAGATCGAGTTTGCATTTGGATGACCGCATTTCACTTTTTAGACTCGATGCACTTCGAGACCTAATCCCTATCCCAATACCACTCAAATTAGGCTCTCGCTCTCAACTAAGTGAAAAAGATGCATCTAAGTGTTTGATGAAAAGCCAAGACACAAAAACCCTCTCTTAAAACTCTATGACCACAAGGCTAGGCACAACACTCTCAATCAATGCCCAAACATAAGGGAAATTTCCCCAAAAAAACCTTTTTAAACTCAATTAATGAAAATCCCATGCACACCAAGTGTTTGATAAAATGCCCAAGAGAGAAAACAAGTGAAAATGGTTGAAAAAAGATGATCTAATCTTTAGAAAAAAACCCCTTCAATCCCTAACCTACAAACATGAATCCAAGCATCTCATGCTCAAATCACAAAGAATGGACCAAATAAGCAAACATGGCATAAAAGGCATTTTTGAACAATCTAGATCATCCTATACAACCAAGATCAATCAGGCAAGTTCCCATACAATCACCCTCTATCATAGCACAACTAATCTAAACCCCTCCAAGTGAACCCTAGAAAATCAGCCACACATGGCCAAGGGAGTAAAGAGAAAAAAGAAGAATGGTCACCAAAACACCATGGATTAACCTGAATGACTTCCTTCTCCCCTTGTAAGCACTTCTCCCAAGTTTGTTTTGGGTTCAATCCTAGCTCCAATGGCTTCAAATTGCTCCAAAAATTTTCTAAGGGTTGAGGTTCGTGAGGTTTTTTTGGGGTTAAGAGAACAAGAATTCCCAAATGGGGCCCAAAACAAAAGTATTTATAGTGCAGGGACAGTGCACGGGTGACCCCTGCACGGCTCACTTGCACGGCGGCAACCCCCCGCACTATGCAGAAAACCCGTCTTGCCAAAGGGTCAAATCTCCCTGTCCGCCCATGACCTCCGTTTGCTCCTATGCGTCCTTGTCCTCCGTACTTTTAGCCCCAAAAAAGAAAATGGAAGAGGCAAAATCCATAGCCACAATTTTGGGTCCAAAGTGGCAACCGGACAAAAAAAATGACACTTGCACAAAAATTAATAAAAGCATATAAGGCAGTCATTTACGAATAAACAAAGGGATTTTCATAGGGATTCAAAGCTTAAAATGCACAATTAGAGTCCCCATTCAAAGGGGCTCCCCTTCAAATTTTGTGATTTCCTAAAAACATGGGTGGGGGGGTTGGAAAAACGAATTTGACCTCAACACTTATAGAAATTGAATGGCTACATAAAGTAATGTTAAAATTTATATTTCCCAAAAAAGACTATTAAAGTTAATTCCAACATAGATGGTTTAATAAGATGTGTACAAGAATCTAGCACAGAACAGCTTAATAAAATGAATATCAATCATTTTGAGTTCCTAAAAAATCATGCATGTCAATCACATTACTTAAGAATCTGTAAATTTAATTGGCCATTTAGATTGAAGTGTACTAGATTTTGTGCAATAATTAATGCACAAATTTAATGAGTCATAAGTCACTGCATGCTAAATTTGAGCGCAATTTTGAGTCAAAAAGATGGGTAAAATTTACCTAAGGCTTTGTCCAAATTAGCTCTTAAATCTTCATCCAAATTTTGGCTCTAAAAAATGGAGGTTAAACGTCATGATTTCAAAAGGTTAGGTGAGAAATTTAACTTACACGAATTAAGATTGAATGAGTTTTCAATAAACATCATTAGTTTAATTGAAAGTTTCCCAAAAAAATGGGTTTAAATGAAGTTTACAGGAGTTTGGAATTTATGGCTTAAAATATTAATTCATCGAATGTTATTGACTGGCGTTAAATGAGTCCAAAAATTGGTGAAAAGAATTGACCTTCAGGATTTATAGAATTGACTCCTATATTTGATAATTCAATATCAAATAATGTGAATCTAAAGGAGAGTTCAAAAATATGAGGTTAAAATGAATTACCACGAGTTAGAAAATAATCTAAATATAATTAGTGTAAAATTCGGGCAAATTTTATGATCAAAAAAGGTGGTGTGAAACAATTACTTCGAACGACTCTAGATGAGAATTTGAATGCTTTCATGAATTTTGAAATACATCAGATTAGTTGCTCAAACTTAGCTCTTCAAGCTCGTTTAAATGTGAGAGTTCCCAAAAATAGGAGTTAAATGATTAGCGACGAGTTGAGAATTTGATGTTAATATAAGTTCCAATTATGTTCCAAAATAGTGGTGTGAAATAATTGCCCCACACCTTGATGAGATTGAACTGCTCCTTATAATTATACATCATCTATCTCCAAATTACAACGGCTCTTTAATTAGTTAAAATAAGATGGTGTGTATTGAATTGCCAGAGCTTGATGATTAATTCATGAAGTAAAAGACTTTGCCCTCGGAGCTCGTTCAAATTATGAGTTCCTAAAAACATGGGTGGTGTAAACACGACTTGAGCCTTCACGGATCTGATGAAATTTGATGCCCTCTGATTTTGAATATACATCGAGATCTATTGCGCCAACTTAGCTCATTCAAGCTCGTTTAAATGTTAGATTTCCAAAAATAAGGATGGGTGTTGAAATAATTTGAGCCCCGACGACTTTAGATGAAATTTACCCCTTATGAATTTACCGAAGTTCCCAAAATCCATGAGCCGTAAATTTGATTCTAAAACAGGTGGTGTTGAAACACACTTTGACCTTCACGACTCTTGATGAAATTATGCTCCTTCTATTTGAATACATCAGATTAGTTCCAATACTCATTAGAGCTCTTAATGTTGATTCCAAAAATAGGAGGTGTTGAATATTTAGCCCATTCGAGCTCGTTCAAATTTTATGAGTTTCCTAAAAACATGGGTGGGGTTTGAAACACGAACTTTGAGCCTTCGAACGGACATCTTAGGATGAGAATTGAATGGCTCCTTCATAATTTTGAACTATACATCGAGATCTAGTTGTCTGCCAAACCTTAGCTCATTCAAGCTCGTTTAAATGTTGATGAGTTTCCCAAAAATAGGATGGGGTGTTGAAAAATGAAGTTTAGCCCCGACGGACGTCTTAGGTGAGAATTTGAACTGGTCCTTTTATAAATATGAATGTTACATCGAGATCTAGTTGCTTCCAAAAATTAGCACATTCGGAGCTCGTTCAAATTTTGATGAGTTTCCTAAAAACATGGGTGGGGTGTTGAAACACGAACTTTGAGCCTTCAACGGACGTCTTAGGATGAGAATTTGACTGGCTCACTCATAATTTTGAAGTATACATCAGATCTAGTTGTCTGCCAAACCTTAGCTCATTCAGAGCTCGTTTAAATGTTGAAGAGTTTCCCAAAAATAAGGATGGGGTGTTGAAAATGAACGTTTGAGCCCCCGAACGGACGTCTTAGGATGAGAATTTGAACTAGCTCCTAATTATGAATGTTACAACGAGATATAGTTGCCAGCCAAAAATTAGCTCATTCGAGCTCGTTCAAATTTTGATGAGTTTCCTAAAAACATGGGTGGGGTGTTGAAACACGAACTTTGAGCCTTCAAACGGACGTCTTAGGATGAGAATTTGAACTGGCTCCCTTCATTTTGAATATACATCGAGATCTAGTTGTCTGCCAAAACCTTAGCTCATTCAGAGCTCGTTTAAATGTTGAGAGTTTCCCAAAAATAAGGATGGGGTGTTGAAAAATGAAGTTTGAGCCCCCGAACGGACGTCTTAGGATGAGAATTTGAACTGCTCCTAATAAATATGAATGTTACATCGAGATCTAGTTGCCTCCAAAAATTAGCACATTCGGAGCTCGTTCAAATTTTGATGAGTTTCCTAAAAACATGGGTGGGGTGTTGAAACACGAACTTTGAGCCTCAAACGGACGTCTTAGGATGAGAATTTGACTGGCTCCCTTCATTAGTTTTGAAGTATACATCAGGATCTAGTTGTCTGCCAAAATTAGCTCATTCAGAGCTCGTTTAAATGTTGAAGAGTTCCCAAAAATAGGATGGGTGTTGAAACATGAATTTGAGCCCCCGAACGGACGTCTTAGGATGAAATTTGAACTGTCCTATTATGAATGTTACAACAGATCTAGTTGCCTCCAAAATTAGCTCATTCGGAGCTCGTTCAAATTTTAATGAGTTTCCTAAAAACAGGGTGGGGTGTTGAAACACGAACTTTGAGCCTTCGAACGGACTCTTAGATGAAATTTGAACTGGCTCCCTTCATATTTTGAATATACATCGAGATCTAGTTGTCTGCCAAACTTAGCTCATTCAGAGCTCGTTTAAATGTTGATGAGTTTCCAAAAATAAGGATGGGGTGTTGAAAATGAAGTTTGAGCCCCAACGGACGTCTTAGGATGAGAATTTGAACTGGTCCTTTTATAAAATATGAATGTTACATCGAGATCTAGTTGCCTTCCAAAAATTAGCACATTCGGAGCTCGTTCAAATTTTGATGAGTTTCCTAAAAACATGGGTGGGGTGTTGAAACACGAACTTTGAGCCTTTCGAACGGACATCTTAGGATGAGAATTTGAACTGGCTCCCTTCATATTTTGAAGTATACATCGAGATCTAGTTGTCTGCCAAAACCTTAGCTCATTCAGAGCTCGTTTAAATGTTGATGAGTTTCCCAAAAATAAGGATGGGGTGTTGAAAAATGAAGTTTGAGCCCCGAACGGACGTCTTAGGATGAGAATTTGAACTGGCTCCTATTATAAATATGATGTTACATCGAGAAACAGTTGCCTGCCAAAAATTAGCACATTCGGAGCTCGTTCAAATTTTGATGAGTTTCCTAAAAACATGGGTGGGTGTTGAAACACGAACTTTGAGCCTTCAAACGGACGTCTTGATGAGAATTTGACTGGCTCCCTTCATTAATTTTGAAGTATACATCAGGATCTAGTTGTCTGCCAAAAATTAGCTCATTCAGAGCTCGTTTAAATGTTGAAGAGTTTCCCAAAAAATAAGGATGGGGTGTTGAAAATGAACTTTGAGCCCCCGAACGGACGTCTTAGGATGAGAATTTGAACTAGCTCCTGAATTATGAATGTTACAACGAGATCTAGTTGCCATCCAAAAATTAGCTCATTCGGAGCTCGTTCAAATTTTAATGAGTTTCCTAAAAACATGGGTGGGGTGTTGAACACGAACTTTGAGCCTTCGAACGGACATCTTAGGATGAGAATTGAACTGGCTCCCTTCATAATTTTTGAACTATACATCGAGATCTAGTTGTCTGCCAAACCTTAGCTCATTCAGAGCTCGTTTAAATGTTGATGAGTTTCCCAAAAATAAGGATAGGGTGTTGAAAATGAAGTTTGAGCCCCCGAACGGACAGTCTTAGGATGAGAATTTGAACTGGCTCCTTTTATAAAATATGAATGTTACATCGAGATCTAGTTGCCTTCCAAAAATTAGCACATTCGAGCTCGTTCAAATTTGATGAGTTTCCTAAAAACATGGGTGGGGTGTTGAAACACGAACTTTGAGCCTTCGAACGGACATCTTAGGATGAGAATTTGAACTGGCTCCCTTCATAATTTTGAACTATACATCGAGATCTAGTTGTCTGCCAAACCTTAGCTCATCAGAGCTCGTTTAAATGTTGAAGAGTTTCCCAAAAATAAGGATGGGTGTTGAAAATGAAGTTTGAGCCCCCGAACGGACGTCTTAGGATGAGAATTTGAACTGGCTCCTTTATAAATATGAATGTTACATCGAGATCTAGTTGCCTTCCAAAAATTAGCACATTCGGAGCTCGTTCAAATTTTGATGAGTTTCCTAAAAACATGGGTGGGGTGTTGAAACACGAACTTTGAGCCTTCAAACGGACGTCTTAGGATGAGAATTTGAACTGGCTCCCTTCATTATTTTGAAGTATACATCGAGATCTAGTTGTCTGCCAAACCTTAGCTCATCAGAGCTCGTTTAAATGTTGAGAGTTTCCCAAAAATAAGGATGGGTGTTGAAAAATGAATTTGAGCCCCGAACGACGTCTTAGGATGAATTGAACTGCCCTTATAAAATTATGTCCGTAATTAAATGATTCAAATTCGAGATCCTATGTTGCCATCCAAAAATTTAGCTAACATTCGTGAATGCTGCTTCATATTTTTAATGATGTGTCCTCCAAAAAACCATTGGGGTGGGGTGTTGAAACACGAACTTTGAGCCTCCGAACGGACTCTTAGGATGAGAATTTGAACTGGCTCCCTTCATGAATTTTGAAGTATACATCGAGATCTAGTTGTCTGCCAAACATTAGCTCATTCAGAGCTCGTTTAAATGTTGATGAGTTTCCCAAAAATAAGGATGGGTGTTGAAACATGAATTTGAGCCTCCGAACGGACGTCTTAGGATGAGAATTTGAACTGGCTCCTTATAAATATTTGAATGTTACATCGAGATCTAGTTGCCTGCCAAAAATTAGCACATTCGAGCTCGTTCAAATTTGATGAGTTTCCTAAAAACATGGGTGGGGTGTTGAAACACGAACTTTGAGCCTTCAAACGGACGTCTTGATGAGAATTTGACTGGCTCCCTTCATTAGTTTTGAAGTATACATCAGGATCTAGTTGTCTGCCAAAAATTAGCTCATTCAGAGCTCGTTTAAATGTTGAAGAGTTTCCCAAAAATAAGGATGGGGTGTTGAAACATGAACTTTGAGCCCCCGAACGGACGTCTTAGGATGAGAATTTGAACTAGCTCCTGAATATGAATGTTACAACGAGATTAGTTGCATCCAAAAATTAGCTCATTCGAGCTCGTTCAAATTTGATGAGTTTCCTAAAAACATGGGTGGGGTGTTGAAACACGAACTTTGAGCCTTCGAACGGACGTCTTAGGATGAGAATTTGAACTGGCTCCCTTCATATTTTGAATATACATCGGATCTAGTTGTCTGCCAAAAACTTAGCTCATTCAGAGCTCGTTTAAATGTTGAAGAGTTTCCCAAAAATAAGGAGGGGTGTTGAAACATGAATTTGAGCCCCGAACGGACGTCTTAGGATGAAATTTGAACTAGCTCCTTATAAATATGAATGTTACAACGAGATCTAGTTGCCATCCAAAAATTAGCTCATTCGGAGCTCGTTCAAATTTTGATGAGTTTCCTAAAAACATGGGTGGGGTGTTGAACACGAACTTTGAGCCTTCAAACGGACATCTTAGGATGAGAATTTGAACTGGCTCCCTTCATAATTTTGAACTATACATCGAGATCTAGTTGTCTGCCAAACTTAGCTCATTCAGAGCTCGTTTAAATGTTGATGAGTTTCCCAAAAATAAGGATGAGGGTGTTGAAAATGAACTTTGAGCCCCGAACGGACGTCTTAGGATGAGAAATTTGAACTGGCTCCTTTGAAATATGAATGTTACAAGAGATCTAGTTGCCTTCCAAAAATTAGCACATTCGGAGCTCGTTCAAATTTTGATGAGTTTCCTAAAAACATGGGTGGGGTGTTGAAACACGAACTTTGAGCCTTCAAACGGACGTCTTGATGAGAATTTGACCTGGCTCCCTTCATTAGTTTTGAAGTATACATCAGGATCTAGTTCTCTGCCAAAAATTAGCTCATTCAGAGCTCGTTTAAATGTTGAAGAGTTTCCCAAAAAATAAGGATGGGGTGTTGAAACATGAACTTTGAGCCCCCGAACGGACGTCTTAGGATGAGAATTTGAACTAGCTCTTGAACACCTGAAGATTCCACATTTTCAATTGATTCTTGAGAGCTCTAAGCTTTCTGCTTAAACCAAGCAGGCCAGTGTCAGGAACAGGGAAGCTCGACCAAAAGTCCTCTAAAAACGGCTTGAAGGAGTCATGCTCCAACCACATATTCTCGAATCTCCAAGGCCTCCGGATACGGGGAACCGTCCTACAGTCAAAGATCAATGGCCTATGATCAGAGTTCGTTCTCGGCTTTGCGGAAAGACAGCATCCCGGGAAATGTTCTTCCCAATCAACCGAGACAAAAACCTGTCAATGCGTGAGAGAGACGGGGAGGCACGGAGGTTTGACCACGTAAACGAGGCGCCTCTCAGAGGAAGCTCAATCAAACCGATATCAGCACACCAATCATTAAACCAATGCATTTCTAACCTGTTTGGAGAAAGACTAGTAGTATCCTCCGGAGAGCGGACGAGGTTGAAATCACCAATGAAACATAGAGGGAGATTCCACCAGGTCGAGAAGGAACATAGCTCTTGAAGGAAAGCAAACTTGAGACGATGCTCACAAGGACCGTAGGCATTCACCAAGGCCCACCTAAAGTCGTCAGAACGAGACCTGAGAATAGTAACAAGTGCATAAGAACCCACCCATTCACCCTCTAATTCAAAATCAGAGTCTGACCAGGTAGTCAGAATACCCCCTGCCGCGCCGATGGCAGGTTTGTACGCCCAATTCCAATCCACAACTCCAATTAAACTACGAAGCAACCTCTCGTCAATCTCTTCCAATTTGGTTTCCTGAAGACAAATAATTTGAGGCCTCATGTTCCTAATCATCCGTTTAATACGATACCGTTTATCCGGAGTGGAAGGATGTTGAGGCGGCCGAGACACCCTCACATGATAGAACGAATTCCCAAAGCAAATGGGGATGGAATCCGGTAACTCCCCTCTGGGTAAAACCTTGATACGGACATAAGAGAGGGAGCCGGTGAGTTCGTAACCCAGGAATGAACCACAAAACTCGCCCAAGTGACGGAAAAGGTCTGTAAATCTCAGGTGAAGAGGAATACCGTTGATCGTTATCCAACTCACACCTTTACGCGCAAGAACGTTAGAGCTTCCTGCCTCTGGGATCCATTTGTCCATTTGGATCTGGATACCTTTGAAAATCCTTCGATCAAGAGTCAGTATCCGATTCACATGAGTTTGGGAACCACAAAAGAGAAGCCATAAACCATCGTCGAGCTTCTGTATTGGGGCATCAGGAGGAAGGGCCCAGTCCCGGACCATCCAGCTCCGAAAATGAGGCCAAACGATTTCGTCAAGAGAGCAAAATTGGAGTACTAAGCAGCTCCCCAAGTACGATAGACGGTCTAACGTTCCATCATCTTCCACCTTGATACTAGGCTTCCCGTCCCATGAAAAGTCGACGCATCTCCCCTGGAAGGAAAGTGAAGCACCCTTGACGATCGAGGCATAAGAAGACGGGACCTTCGAGGAGGAAAGGAGGGACACCGGAGGGGGCGGCGCTATGGCGGAGGCAATCCAATTTTGACATAAACCTAGGAGACTATTCCACCCCTCCCGATCTTGTGACGAAGGAATCAGGACAAAAAAGATTTTGCCATTGGAACAGTGTTCCAAAATCTTTAGCATCTTTCTAGCTCCCAAAACTAACGGAGAAATCTTCACAGATCGCCGAGAGGAGGACGACTCGCACTCGGTGGGAAAACTCCAGTCGTTTACGGAGGCAACCTGTAAAGCTCCCTCCAGCCATGTAACAGTAGTGTGATCGAGGAAGATGAAATGGGAAGAAGACCCCTTAGCAACCAGCAGCCTGCAAACCGAACCAAAGCGACCATCCGATGCTTCGATGGAGATTCGATAATTCTTGATCTGAATAGAACGGCAACATCGATCCGAAGACAAACCCACCCCTGAAACACTCACCGCCCTAGACTCTAAGCCCTCCCCCTCTCTGACTCTCTCTCTAACTCTCATCTCTCTAAAGATCACACTTTTCTTCCTCGAGCCAGATCCTTTGCCTCGAGCCTATGCTCCTCCTCTTCTTCCTTCTTCCCCCCCTCCCCCCCCCTCTTCTTCCAACCCTAAATCCTTGTGACCAGAAATGGCAACTAAACTAATCTAATAGTGAATGGCAACTCAACTCACCTTCCCCCTCTCTCTTCTTCCAACCCTAAATCTCTTCCTCTATGCTTGTTCTTCACCTTCCTCGCCTCCACTGCCGCCGCCGGACATTAGCGGTGGCCACGACGCAGCCGACGGAGAGAAGAAGGCCGGTCTCAACGGTGGAGGTAGGAGTCTGACGGGACGCGGTAACGGCGGAGATATCGGGGCATGGCTACATTAATCCATTTTCTTCATGTTCTTCTTCTTCCTGGTTTTTTCTCTTTGGTCCCTAGATCGAGATCGAGGAGAGGAGCGTGCGAATAAGAGATATCGAGCCTTAGAAGATTTCGAGCCAGAGCCCAGGCGGCGAACTAATCAGATGGCAAGCGGCGATGGAATTTGGGGGATTTGAATTTGAAGGAAGCGGAAGGGGAAGAAGAGAAGAGGAAGAGGATTGGGCTTGTTAGTACTACCGTTGTTGGTGGTGGTGGAGGTGCGACGACGGTGGTGATGGTGGTGGTGGAGGTGCGGCGGTACGGCGGCGGCGGCAGCTAGTACTGCCATCGCCAACTTAATTTTTTTTAAATATTTTATTTTATTTTGATTAAAAATTTTTTATTATTATTTTGAATTTAATAATGACATGGCATGTGACGTGGCTTCTAGTTGACCGATCAAGTGGATGACACATCAGCTCGGTTTGTACAGTCACTAACGGTGTTAAAATTTTAACGGACGTCGGCTAAATTTGTCCTAAAAAATAAAAATTTGGTCTAAAATGTGTGACGTAAATAGTTTTGGCTATGTTTGATATTTCCCGAAAAGGTTTGGCTACAAATTTGTTTTTGGCCTAAACTCAATAATGAAACATGTGGTTTGTCATATACAATACAAACTTGTAAATGCTAGGATAACTTGTTTTTTAGCTTGATGTTTTTTGTCGCACAAACTTCAAATTGGGCTAAAATTTGACGCATCAAGTGGTTTTAATAACCTAAGTTGGACTTGAACTCGAGTTTGGCTTGTCAAGTATAGTTAACGAGCCTGGCTCGACTATGCTCGAGCTCGTCACGAGCTTAAAAATTCTAGCTCGAGTTCGAGCTTGAGCTCGTCTAAAAATCAACGAACCAACCTTGAGCACAGTGAAGTTCGGCTCGGCTCGGCTCGTCAACACTCCTATATGAGTTTGTTCCCTGTAGATTAAAAAAATTCAAATACTTAAAACGTCCCGAAACTAAGGGTAGGTTACAAATTCGTCCTAAAACTTTAATCAATTACAGAGTGATCTTATTACTATGAAACGAGTTACAGAGTAGTCCTTTGTCGTCATCAGTGTACTTTTTCAGCCATTTTGTCATGTCACCATTGACATGTCATCAAAAATATAATTAAAATTCATCTTAAATTGATTTAAATATAAAATTATATCAATCTAACTTACTAGATTTAGTTTTGAACCAAAGTTCAAAGGTAGGTATGTGAGTTTAGATTTAGATTTGAATCATATTGTTGAATTTTGAATTATTGTTTTGATGAAATGTCAACGGTGACATGGCGAAATGACTGAAAAAGTACATTGATGATGTCATTAGGACTACTCTGTGACCCGCTTCTTACTAATAGGACCACTCTGTAACAGAGGTAAAGTTTGTAACCCGCCTTATAGTTTCGATACGTTTTAAGTATTTGACGCATTAGAAAAAGTACAATAACTAGAAAGTTGGATCTGTGTTCCTAGGCTGGATTTTGATGGGTAATCCCTTGGTTGGCACTGGCATTGGATCCCTAATAAACTGGTTGTCCGCACACATCTTCCAGGTAAACTGGGTTACGAGGTAATGAATAGTAACAAGGATTTCAACCTTTGCAAACTCATATCCTGGGCATATCCGAGCACCTCCTCCAAAAGGTATGTAGCAGTATGGCGGAAGTGAGGCTGTGTTCTCAAATCGCTCAGGTTTGAACTCGTCAGGTTCAGGGAATATGGTGTTGTCCATGTGAGTCATGGCTGAAGCCCAGAATATCTGTTAACACCACCAATAGACAAGACATAGTTTTACTAATACTAGTAGGAATATGCTAGGTAGATAGAAATGGGTTTGATTGAGCAGCAGTAACATATATACCTGCCATCCTTTGGGGATAAGGTATCCTTGGAAGTGAATGTCTTGAAGAGCAACTCTGAATCCAGCGAATATTGGTGGGTACATTCTCATAGTCTCTTGAGCTACCTTCCAAGTGTACTTCATCTTTCCAAGATCTTCCCATCTCAAGGCGGCTTCTTCTCCAAATCCATCAGTACCCTTGCTGTTTCTAATCTCATCCTGCTCCTCAACAAGAGTTGCATAAACATGAGGCTGATTTGACAAGAGGAGCATCATAAGAGTGATGACAGCAGATGAAGTGTCGTGCCCTGCTGTCATAACAAGCTTAATGTTGTCTACTATCTCCCTCTCGCTCATCATCATAGTATTCATGACCAATGAAGTGATTAGGTCATCTTGGTCATGGCATCTTGTTCTTCTCTTTTGGGATATAAGGTGATTGAGAATAGCATCAACTTTGGAGCTAGATGAGAGGCTGCTGTTGTAGCGGGTGAAGGGCAAATCAATTGGGATAGACCACATCCCAGATATCATGTCTTGGAAGTGGTTGACAAGCTCGTCTCTTTTGATTCCTCTTTCGATCCCAAACAGTAAGCTGCATATTATGTCAAATGTCAGAACCTTCATCAAGGGTAGTACCTTCACCTCCTCTTTCCCTTTCCAGTGAGTCTGAACATGTAACCTCACTTCCTCATCCATCTTCCCAACGTACTTCTTCAATGAATCTGCTTTTAAGAAGGAAACCAAAGCTCCCCTAATTCTCTTGTGCTCTTCTCCACTAAGCTCCATCAAGTTGTTCTCTCCCAATATACTCCTCACTGACTTGGTCTGACTATTCCCTAACCCACTCCCAGTGAACACTAGCTTGTTTGCAGCCTGGCCATGGATGAACACAGTCGGTTTCCCGAACAGGCTCAGCTTCGATATCGGACCGTACTTTGCAATCCTCTCTTCCAGAAACTTCTCTCCCGTGTTGGATCGCATCGCACATAGAAGTTGCAGGCTCTGCCCTATTACAGGAAATCCCAGCGACCCTGGAGGGAGCTTCCCGGAATTGGATGATTTTGGTCTGAATTTCGCAAGGAGAAGAGCGATGGAGAGGAGGGAGATCAAAATTGTAAGCAGTAGGGTCTCCATTTTTTCTTCTTCTTATTCTTCTTCCATTCCATCTTATTCTTTCTTCTTCTTAAAGTGCTTTCAAATGGAGGTTAGGTTTGTCCAAAAAGATAATAAATTCATAGGTAAGAAGACATTTCTGAATTTGATTTCAATATAATAATTGAAATTAGTGGATTGTTTAAATATTTTGACGGACGGCCTGCGACTGCAATTAATTGATTGGATGACCTGAATGGTTAAACGACAACTACCGAATCTTCTTATGGGAGGGAGGTTTTGCCTCATCAATCATCATACACTGATTCCCTTTGACTTTTATTTGATGGGAGCAAATTTAATTTTTTACAAGTGGTGAACGCTCCGGTGACGCGCGGCAGCGCGTCACCGGTGACGCCGACACGTGGCAGCGCGTGATTGGTCCACTTAAAACTAAACTTTTAGCTCATATTTAGTGTTCTAATTTTTCTGGATGAATCAAATGGTCACCCAATTCAATAAAATCGTCAATTCGATTTTCCCATCCTACATTCCATCCGTTAAGTTTAGTACATGTTTTTTTGGGAGTCTAACCTCGAAGCTCTCTGTATCAGATTAGAGAAGAACCACCATCATACGAATCTTCGGTCATGCAAAGATATGAGTCATTTGAAAATCCCATGGCTACGGCCGAGTCCTCCAGTTTCGGGTCCCACGATGAAGAACGTCGTTCCTCCAGAAATCCTCAATTTGGAACAGCGCTCTACGACTTTACTGCAGGCGGCGATGATGAGATAAGCAAATGAGAAGCAAGCTCTATTATTGATTTAGACATCATATGTATTTTGCCCACTTGAAATTGGGATGTGTTGCTTCAAAGTGAGTCAAGTCAACAGCAGGAGAAGAGGTTGAAATCGAGGATGAGGTTGATGGATGGTTCTATGTAAGTATTAGCAGGATATTGAATAAGCAACTAACATGCTTTGAATCGACTGTATTGAATCCTAGGATTGAAGTCTCGCAACATTAATGTAACAATTGCAGGTAAAGAAGAAGCGTCCTGGAAGAGATGGAAAGATGGCCGGTTTAGTTCCTGTTCTCTACGTCAATCAACGTTAAGAAGAACACTCAGTCCTCTGAAACTCAACTGTAACTGTGTATCCATTCATGTTATTTTTTGTGTTACATGAAGAGTTCCCGGGGAGTACTAGTATAGTATGAACCGTGAAGGCAAGATGGGTATCTGGACACTTGTGGCGTTGTCACTTATGAGTCGTTTGGAAACTGAGATTCTTGAGATTTGCACATAATCATTTTGCCAAAATTTGACTAGCTGTGATATTTGGCATCTGTTTTAGCAGTTATCTTGTAAGTTACATACCCGCGGCGTGCGTGCATTACGATTGTGTTGTGTAAATTGTGTGTTTCATATTTGGAGTTATCTTGTAGCAGTTATCTTGTAAGTTACATATTTGGAGTTGTTTGTCGGATACGGTTTTTTTGTAGAGATATGTTAGATAATTTCAATAAATTGTGTGTTTCAAACATGTACTAAATTTAACGGATGGAATGTAGGATGGGAAAATCGAATTGACGATTTTATTGAATTGGGTGACCATTTGATACATCCAGAAAAATTAGAACACTAAATATGAGCTAAAAAATTAGTTTTAAGTGGACCAATCACGCGCTGCCACGTGTCGGCGTCACCGGTGACGCGCGTCACCGGAGCGTTCACCTTTACGACTAACTAGTATTTTGCCCGCCCGTCTGCGGGTCCATGCTCCATATAATATATAATTCTATTTTTTTTTGAGAAAATAGCAAATAATATAGAATAAAATTATTATTATTAAGATAAATTACCTCAATCATCATAACTTAGAGCACCACTGAAGTCTTATTACTCAATTTTATAAAATTAGTATAATTAATATTAGTTATTGTTAGATTCTAAAACTTAGATTAACATAAAAGAAATTACATCAACATTGGAGGATATCTATAACATATATTATCTACTATTATCGAATAAATATTGTATGCTATAACAAATTTATGATAACATTTATATAAATTAGAAATTACCATTTATATATAAAATGTTATATATGTTATATATAACATATATGTTTAAAGCAAGTACCTTAGATTATAATGCCACCGAAATCCCTACGATGAAAGCTTGATACATGCTTTTTTACTTTAAATTATCATTTTCTTTTCTGAGAGGAACTCAGGTTCATACTAATACAAATCTACAATGCAAGAAAGCAAGACGTCCGGTAACATATTGGACTGGTCGATCAGACTGGTGAGCCAGTAGCGGAATGAAAATCAGATGAAATATCTGAGAAGTCGTCTACAGCCGACTGGAAATCCTCATCAGGATCCGCGACTGGTGAGCCAATAGCGGAATGAAAATCAGATGAAGTATCAGAAAAGTCGTCTATGGCCGACTGGAAATCCTCACACTACAAAAAAAAGGGGTTTAGCGTCGGTCAGACGCGCGTTATGGCGTCGGTCATCGACCGACGCTAAATATAATAACGTCGGTCGACAAAACCGACGCCAAATGTGGTGACATTAAAAGTTAGCGTCGGTTTTTGGTCGACCGACGCTAAGACACGGACCGACCGACGCTAAAGCCAACTGGAAATCACAAAAAAAAAGGAGCTGCAGCAGCAGCTACTTCCTTCTTCTTCTTTCTTCTTCTTCTTCTCCTCTGTTCTTCTTCATCCTTCTTCTTCTTCTTCTTCTTCCTTCTTCTTTTCTTCTTCCTTTCTTCTTCTTTTTTCTTCTTCTTCTTCTTCTTCTCCTCTGTTCTTCTTCATCATTCTTCTTCTTTCTTCTTCTCCTTTCTTCTTCTCCTGCGGAGGAAGGAGGCCGCTGGAGTGGAGCTTCGGCGGCGGAGGGCGTCGCGGGCGGAGGGCGTCGGCGGAGGAAGGAGGCCGCTGGAGTGGAGCTTCGGCGGGCGGAGGGCGTCGGCGGAGGAAGGAGGCCGCTGGAGAGGAAGAGAAGGAAGAAGAAGAAGAAGAAGAGAGGGAAAAGAGAGGTTTGGAGGTGGCTGGAAGAAGAAGATAGGGAAAAAGAGAGAATGAAGAAGAAGAAGAAGAAGAGAGGGAAAAAGAGAGGTTTGGAGGCGGCTGGAAGAAGAAGATAGGGAAAAAGAGAGAATGGAGGCGGCTGCATAGGGTTTCAGTGTATTTAGGGTTATTATTTAGCGTCGGTCGACCAAACGACCGACGCCAAAACGCGAGATTCCATTTAGCGTCGGTCGACCGGTCGACCGACGCTAAATACTTTCGTTTCAACCGACGCCAAAACGCTGTTTTTTTTTGTAGTGTCATCAGGATCTTGCTCTTGCGGACGTCAATAGTGTATCATCTTCACCGAAAGGATGGTCTCATACATGATAATAGAGACGCAGTTGCGTACCTGAAAAATTCATTTTAAATAATCTTAAATATTTTATTAGATAAAAGCATATTATTTTATTAATTTAAATTCAATACTAACCGTGTACAACTTGTTCCCGAGGATTGCATCCAATGCTAATGACATTATGTTTCCGACTAATCCGCATGTATTAGCCCACCATGATAATTTTGATATAATGTCGGCATACCATATTACCCTCTGAATCACATAAAAATTTGATTGTTAGGTAGTTGGAATGGGGTACATAAAAAAAACCCAACTACGTGATTTATTTTTCTTGCCGCATCGGGTAGAACGATACACACCTGGAGTATGGACCCAGCAATCGTCCAGTAGTCCACAAAATCAACTCGGGCCCTGTTCTTGAAGCGAATGCAAGAGATACACATCATTCCGAATGTGGCGATCAATGTGAGTGAAGAAATCACTCTAACATTGCGCTTCTTAGTCACATCCTCCAGATATGACTGTACTCTATATATGAAAGCAACCTCGGCTATCACCCGATACCGTATGCTATCGCAGAGCTGAGGTCGAAGGTAAACACTACGACTATATAATGTTATTTCACGGTATATAACATTCGATATGTTATATATAACATTCAGTATGTTATATATAACATTTAACTTGTAAATGTTATATAATATTTAGTCGATAATAGTAGATAATGCAATACATACAATATTCCTAATTCATGAAATAAATACAATATTCACATGTATATATCTTTATAATGAAATGGATAATAGCTCGCCAATAGGCGAGCAAAACAACTAGTTGTGCAAAATATAAGACATCATTTTAATGAACTAAAGTGGTGGCTAGTTCTAAACAAACCAAAATGAGTTTTTAAGAAAGAAAGTGATTTGAAAAGTGTCTAATTAAAATTATTTTGGTTCTCAGTTCTCTTAAGTCACGAAGTAACTAAACATACGATTCATAAAAAGTGTATATAAATGCATACCAGACCATGCTGGCGTAGTAGATGAAATTGGCCATGTGAGACCAAATCCCAACGTGTAGTACTGCTCTGTGTATGTGATGGCTAATGAGGGGTTAGTCCCCATCTGCCGAAACCCTCGTCTGCGAACAATGCAGTGTGTAGTTAGTATTTTATATTAGTGAAAGAAATAGATATATTATTGATTAATACTTACATTGGGTCACCTACAACACCCAATAGAGTGAATAAATTCGCGAACCAAGAGAGCAAGAGAATTGTCATTTGCCAATGCGGCTTATGAGCGAACTTAGGCATTGGGATTTACTTTCATTCTTGTATGTACCTACACAGTAATCAACTTATAAAATGAATAATGTTAGTATCGGTGGATTTAAACTTGAACAGCTACGTACTACTGATGTTTTTCATTAATTTAAACTAGTATTTAGTATAGAAAAAAATATATAATTCTAATTTTTTGAGAAAATAGCAAATAATATAGAAAAAAATCATTATTATTAAGATAAATTACCTCAATCATCATAACTTAGAGCACCACCGAAGTCTTATTACTCTAAATTTTATAAAATTAGTATAATTAATATTAGTTATTGTTAGATTCTAAAACTTAGATTAACATAAAAGAAATTACATCAACATTAGAGAATATATATAACATATATTATCTA
Source organism: Linum lewisii (assembly GCA_034768395.1). Classification (NCBI taxonomy): domain Eukaryota; kingdom Viridiplantae; phylum Streptophyta; class Magnoliopsida; order Malpighiales; family Linaceae; genus Linum; species Linum lewisii. Next base: position 22,480,625 of record CM068303.1, on the reverse strand, counting down.
CTATTATCGACTAAATATTGTATGCTATAACAAATTTACGATAATATATAACATATATAATTTAAATGTTATATATAACATATAAAATGTTATATATATATATTAGAAATTACCATTTATATATAAAATGTTATATCTATTATATATAACATATATGTTTAAAGCAAGTACCTTATATATTATAATGCCACCGAAATCCCCAAGATGAAAGCTTGATACATGCTTTTTTACTTTAAATTATCATTTTCTTTTCGGTTCTCTTCATATCAACTTTTGGTATTCATTGCTAAATGTATCTTTTGTTCTTTTAAAAATTTATAGTAACTATATTGAGTTAAATAAAATGCATAATTATCATTCAGTCACGTGTATAAAGTACGTGTAATCCTAAATGATAATTCTATATAACTAAAATAATATAGCTTTAGCAAGTCTAACAAATTTCATACCAACATGTAAAATATAATACAAAAACAAAGTTTACATTGAAATTGAACATGATAAAAAAAATCACAATATTGATCCCCAAAATTTATGACGAATATGAGGTATAAATGAGAAATTATAAGCGTGTTTTATGTAAATTGAGTGAAAGTGGTTGGAGAAATAAGTAAAATAGAAGATAATAGATTAAGGCCCCGTTTACTATAAATTATAAAAAATTATATAATAGGATGAATTATATAATTTAGATAATTATAATTCGTAATTGCAATTATGTTCACTTGGGCTTTGTAGATTATGAAATTAAATAATTATATAATAATAATCTTGTTCATTACTTAAAAGATGGATTAAAAATTGTGTATACTTCTTGAATACAATGGAATCACATATAACACTCGCCTAAACTCGACTAATTATTAGCACATTCATCACTCCACATCTGATTTGCAATCCCATCACGCGTAGAAGCCATTTCTCGCACCTGTGATGAAGACGTCAAAAATTCTATACGAGCCATAGATTCACTTGTTTCCGCTTGACCATCACTCTCTTCAAACTCTGCAAATAGGGTGTCCCCTTGTGCATGCATCCGAATAAAGTTGTGAATCGCACAACATACTAAAGTGGAGGATACAAGATGTCCCTTCTTCATTTCCTCAAGCATCATGTCAATCAAGAAATTTTTTCTGACTGGAGGCCATACCAATGATCCACCAATCTCTACACAGTCGTCGGATTGTTGTGATTCATGATTCATACTAAAGACTAATAATCACATTATAATGGACTAACAAATCCATAAATTTATAAATTTGAAACACATCTAAATCTATTCAAACCACGTGTTGGACACACCATGAACTATTGTACATGTGTCATTTGGAGTGAGAAGAAAGCTTACAATCCCACTTTATTCACTTTAGTGTCCAGGTGCATTCCATTGACACTTACAAACCCACTTTCCTCACTTTCATCGACAACCCAGTCCTTCTGTTTTAACTCTTCACCTTTTTATTCTTCTGCTTCCTCTTTTCTTTATTTTCCCGATCTCGTCTTTCTTAATGCTCGATTAAGTCCCACGACATCGATTAAGTAGAAGATAAGAGAACATATACCATCTTTCCCGATCTCATCTTTCTTTCTTCAGTTTCGATTAAGTCGGCGACAACAGATACCAGTAGATGAAGGAGAAGACAAGAGAAGAAGAAGACGAAGAAGAAGAAGAAGTAGAAGGAAAAGATACGTTGAAAGCAGCTATATTTAGCTGTAACTCGATGATGAGAAGGATTGTGTTAATTTTGTTTCCTGGTTGTTAGGAGGTAGTTGCGCGAGCTGAAGACTGGGTCTGTTTCAACGAAATATCCATAATCCCGGTCTTGCAATTGTAAAATCAATATTATATAATTTCTAAAAGCATCTTTTTTCCACTTATATAATTAGACTTGAATTATGAAATAATTATATAATTGTATTTTATAATTTTCCAACTGAACACCTATTTTGGTGTATTATGAAATTATTTCAGTGGATTATATAATTTATATAATAATTAGTAATAGTGAACAGGCCCTAAGAATGACAATTTTAACCTGGTCCTCCTGGATCAATCTAGTTCGACCTTTTTTGAGGCGGTTACACCTGACTCACAATGGACATGGTGTTGTAAGGATCTTTCTTATAGTTATTATGCTCACCTACACACCCTTTTATAGGCCCGTTCTATTGAAAATTATAGTTATATGAAATTTAATATTTTTTCATATCATACTAATGAAATTTTAAAGGTTTAAGCAACATTCTCTTATTGTATACATTCATCATATCATTAGTAAACTTTATAGTCTCGCTTCTACTATTCAGTCTGAACAAATTTTAGTTGGCATCCCTGAGACTTTGCATGAGACTATCCTTAAAACTGAATTAGTAACTAATATAATTTCCTGTTTACAAAAAATAAAAACTAAGTTAATAGTAATTTTGCTTCGACTAGTAATAACTAGTTTTCACTAACATTGCCTAAAGGCAGGAACTTAATTTGTTAATCTTGTATGTTAGCTATATTGGTAAGTTCGCTTGGGGTGAAATGGGGTTTCCCATAGTCACGTAGCTATTTTCCCTTGCTTGCTGGATTAGCATTGGTGGGAAAGGCATAAATCGTTGACAATGATCTCCTTGTCCGAATAAGCCTTTATAATTAACATGCAAGATGAATAAGTTAAAGTCCTTACTTCCGGGCAGTAGTAGTGATAGTAGTAGGAATAATAATAATAAAAAGAAAAATAAAGAAATCGTTTCTTATGAGAATATTGATAATAATCTTCAAAACTGGAAACTCCCATCTTCAAGTCCTTCAAAAATTTACAAATCTTCGGGTAGTTTCACTTCTAAATCTGATTATATTATAAAAACTATTGAAGAAGCTGTTCCCTTATATAAAGGATATGGACATTTTCCCTTACTTTCTCAAGACCTAATCTCCCCCCATAAACAAAATTTCAACTTTCTTCATATAGGGATGGTTCAAGTAGCCTTAAAGCCTACTACTAGGTTAGGATTAAATACTTCATCTATAATATGTGTAAGAGACAAAAGACATATGAAGTTTTTTGACAAATTATTTGGAGTTGTGGAATCAAGCTTAAGAGAAGGACTCGTATTCTTCACTTGTATTCCTAATATAGTCTTATCCCTCTCAGACCCTAATATTCATAAAGTTGCTGTACTTGATATTCAAACCCATGGATTTGACATGCTTCCTGGTTCTCAAAATGTAATCTTAATCTATAGGATTCATTATAAGGTGATGACTAGTACTATCCCTAATATGAAACCTATACCTCAAAATCTTGAGAATCAAAAGGATCAAACCACATTGTTTATAACCAATATGACTAATAATTTAATAGTTCCCAAACCTATTGCTTAGGAAAAATAACTTTTCCTGATAAATGGTTACATGAAGCGGCTAATCCTCCAATAAGAGAAGAACCATCTAAAATTCAAGAGATCGTAGAATTTGATGATGGGAATGTAGAACTTATTTTTAGTTCTTTTCGAAAGCTCGTATTAGTTTAGATCGTTCAAATTCTTATATTGAATGACCTAGATTCTCAGTTGATAAATCTAGGCTAAGTGTTTCTGATTCTAGATCAGAATCCATTAATTAATATAATAAAAACTAAAAATGAAGTAGCTCAGCCTAAATATCATGTTCAAACTCCAACCACCGTAGGTTCGAGTTCTCAACAAATTAAAAATGATAATTTTAGACTAGCCTCTCCAACTCCCTCAGATATGGGTTATACCCATAGTGATTTAGATACAAATATTTTTGGTCAAAAACGTCTTGGAAAAGATAATTTGACTATTTAAGACAAATGGTTTATGTTAAATCATTCTAAAACAGAGCAAATTCTGTGGAAAAATCATTTTCAATTATTTCCAGATTTTCAAGACAAATATATGATTTGTACTTTAGAAAGTGCCTTTGAAAATTATTTTACTTTAAAAGGTAAAACAATTAGAGGATTTCACCCTCTACTGTGTAATTTATCAATAAAGATTGATAATAATAATGAAATCAATGCTAATCCTTATAGGGCGGATGCTAGTTTAGAATGGTGTAGTAAACAACTTAACTATACCAATTTAACCTTACAATCAATTGGAAAGTAATTAATTCGTATAGAGAAGGGATTAATAATCCTATCCAAAACTCTAAAAACAAGCATATTCCTCAAGGTTGGGATTATCAACATTCTGCTCAAAGGGTTTTATTTAAACCCCCTCCTAAATTTGAAGGATACTTCAATTCTCTTGGGGTATACATATCTCCCCATTTTTCAAGAGTAATAATCTTCTTGATTTAGAATTTAGCATATGCCCATTCATTACTAGACCTGTCTCTTTGATAAGATTGAATTTCCACTGAACCAGTCTCAGTTAGAATTTCTTCATAATAACGAAAGTCCTTTGGATACATTCCAAAGTTAGCATTCTCCTTTATATATAAGGATGCAATTTAATAAACTTGTAGTGCAGCATACATTGGTTCAATTATCGTCATATACTGATAAGTGATTGGAATATATGGAAATTGGTATTCTAATGAGGAGGATCCCTCAATTGCAAGCTTATAAGCATCATCCCTCATTTTATCGATTTCTTCTGCGGCAATAGCCAACCTTTTCGATGATGTGGCAATAGCCTTTCCCTTCTCTTTATTTGGCAGTCTCATGGCCCTGCAAAAATTCTATTGTTAAGAAATCTAGAAGTGAATTAGCCTATCCTTTTATAATTTCAATATCAAAGTCAAATACATAAATAATAGCTTGCCATCGAGTAAATAATTGTTTGGATGCTAAATTTTTCACATCCTTCTCAAGTATACCCTTTGCTGCTTGACAATCAACTCTAATAAGAAATTATTTATTTATTAAATCAATTTCAAAATTTTGAACACAAAGGACAATGGCTAATACCTCTTTTTTCATAGTTGAAAAATTTACTCGAGGACCTTGCCATACACCCGATGTGTATCGCACTAATTGTTCTTTATTATTATGAATTTGTTTTAAGATTCCTCCATAACCTAAATTTGAATCATCAGTTTCAACAACCTTAAAAGCATCAGGGTGAGGAATAGAAAGACAAGGGAGTTCTTTAACTCGCATCTTAATCTTCCTCACTGCTCCAGTGTGGATCGAAGTCCATTCCAGAGGATTACTCCTTAACCTATCGAATAAAGGTTTAACATCATAAGCTAACTTTTTATAAAATTTTGCAATATAATTTAAACTTCATAAAAATCTCTGTAATTGAGTTTTATCCCTAATTTCATCAGGAAATTTATCTACAAATTGGAAAGCTCTATCAATTGGAATAATAGAGCCTTGATAAATATTATGTCCGAGAAATATAATCTTTGTTTGACAAAGTTTTAACTTTTTTGCTGATACCGCAAGACCTGCCTGAGTAGTGACCTTTAGAAATATTCTAAGATGTTTAAAATGTTGATCTATAGTCTTAGAAAATATTAAAACGTTATCAATATAGACTATAGTAAATTACTATAAGCATTGGAAATATCATTCATTATTATTTGAAATTCAGAGGGGGCAACATTCCATTCATAATGCCCGAAAGGCACCGTGATTGCAGTTTTATACCTATATGTTTTAGCATTTTGAATCTGCCAATATCCTGATTTCATATCGAATTTAGAAAATATTGTTGCATCATAAAGACGATTAAGTAAATTCCTTTTAGTAGGGAGAGGGTATCTAATCCATCTTAAAGCTTTATTCAAAAGTTTATAATTTATGACTAGTCTTGGAACTCCTCTTTCTAATTCGGCATTGCCTTCCACATAGAAAGCGGGACAACTCCAAGGGCTAGAACTTTATCTAATTAGACCTCTTTTTAAAAGCTCTGAAATCTCGGTTTTACAAAGTTGTAAATATCTCGGACCCATAGCTATGGGTCGAGCTTTTGTAGGTATCATTCGTTCATCAAAATCCGGTTCATAAGGTAAGGCAACAATATGCCTTTTTCTTTCCCAAAATGCGGTTGGAATTTCCGCACAAATTTGAGTTTCCATTTGTTGTTGAAAATATTGAATTTTCTCTTTTATATCATTTCTGTCAAAATTTTTCTCAATTTGTTTATAAATAATTTCTTGAGCTAAAGAGTTCATAAACTTTTCCTCAGCTTCTATTTGTTTCTTGATTTGTTTAATATTATGGTATTGAGGTGGTTCCAAGAAATCAAATTTAACCTCATAACCTTCTATAGAAGCAATTATACCATTTTTATCAATATGTTTTATAGGATATAACATTGCAAGAAAAGTTGTTCCTAAGATTACCTCATTAGATAATCCTTTGACCATAGTAAATGGTACTGTAAAGCAAGTTCCATTGTTACAAACAGCAGCGTCAGATAATTTATAATGAACTATAAGTTTACTATTATCCGCTGTATATAAAACTTGAGTAGTTTTACTAAAGTATTTAGAAGGAACAAGACCTTCATTTATGCAATTTAATTATGCTCCTAGTCAATTAGTGCAGTAGCACTAAAAATATATTCTTTATTAACAACTACTGTAATTTTTGTGTGTCATTTTTGGGTAATAACTGAAGGATTTATGTCCTTCGGTCCAAATCCGCATAGGAACTAGTTAAGTGTTGGACCTGATTAATAGAATTAATTCGGGCCGGTTAGGGATTAATATGTCTTGCTAGAGACCAATATTAATTAGTGGTTTGGGCCACGGCTAATCGGACCTGGTCCTACAAGGTCACACGCCTATAGTATGGACCGGATCATTTAATAGGCCCAATCCATGGTAAATTGGAACTACTGGGCTGGCGGCCCGTTAGGAAGGGATTATGGTTTCTGCCCTAATCCTATAAATAAGACTGCTAGGGTAGCAGTCAATCCTAAGCCGAATACACTTTCTCTCCGGAGAAAACCCTAGCCGCCATAACCCTAAAAGCCGTTCATCGACCAGGAGTTCTAGCAAGCTTTGGCGAGGAAGATCCGGTTCCCAGCTAGCGTGGACTAAGTAGAGGAGCTGCTCTTGGAGCTCTCTGATCGATCTAAAAGCTACGGGAGGTATTGGTTTTCGAGCTAATATCACGCTTCAAGAAGGTGAGTCACGATAACTTTGGTTATTGATTTATATGCAATCGAGATGATCTAGGTTGTTAGATGTTATCGTATTCCGCTACGATTATGTTGTTTGCATCTAATGTTTTCCTACATTGGTATCAGAGCCCCTCGTTTTGCGTATTTTTCATAACAAAACGAATTGCGTTCTTAATAAAATTATTCAATGCAAGGAGGGATTATCTCGTGTTAATATTCTTATTGAAAATCGTGTTTTCGAAAGTGTTCATGGATATTTTATTAAACTGATTTTAAATTATTTTTTTTTAATATACTGTTCCGTCGCCGCCGGCCACCGGCGGGGCAGTAGTCGACGGCAGGGGCGCAGCAGCGGACGGAAGCAGTGACTGAGTTCACGGCAGTTGCTGGGTTCGGAACCCAGCACTGTCTGTTGACAGCCCACCACTTCCCTGCTCGGCCCAAACCGGGTTGAACCATCTGGTTCACCCAGTTCAGCCCGACCGGTTTCGGTTCGGAATTAAATTTTTTTCCTGTTTGGAACAAATTTAATTCGAATCGATTTATGGGCAGTTTTTCGATTTTAATCATACGTTTGATTAAGTATTGAAAAGTTTTAAATTCATAATTAATTTCCTATCTAATTTTAATAATGAGTTATTAAATTGAGTGAGAGTTTTAATTGATGGAATTTGTGGGCAAATTTTGAAATCTAAATCCATGAAACTTTTAAATATTAGCGATAATTCCTATAATTGAATGAATTTTATTGTTGAAGCAATTATAATAAAGAATTTTATTATTAGGGTTTAATTAGAATAAAAATATTTTATTCATAATTAATTACCACCTTAAATAAAATTGGTTAATTAGGGTTAAATCTATCAAGCATGCTAGATTTAAGGTCATTCACTCATGCGGTAATGAATGAATGGATGTTTAATATACTTGTCTATATTGTGCGTTTTGTGGCAAAGCGTGCAGGTTCTTGGTGATCGGATAAAAGGCCCCACCCCAATTTAATTTATTATTATTTTATTTTGGGAAATACGGTCTGCGTACCGTTTATTTTGTTGTAATTTTATTATTTGTAAATTAATAAGATAGATTAGGAATCTTGTAATTAGTTTACAAAGCTATGTAATTACAACAAAGGAGGGATGGACGCTAGTCAAAGACTCAAGGATAGGAGATCCTTCGATGATGAACATGAAGCGCTTTTCCAAGATTAAAGGGGGCCAAGATCCGATCACCTACAAGCGTTTATTGTCTGAATGCTTAGAACCATATTTTAGGTTATTGTGTATGTCTCTTCCGTGATTACTTCACTAGCAAACATAGATAAAAACACATAACCTAAAATGTCTCTAAAGAAAATTGAGGCAATGCTTTACCTTAACGAGACCTGTGATGCCTTTACAAGAACTAGAGCCATTTTCTGCCAAAGTAGACTAGGTCCTATTATTGCATTGGATAGCAAGGGTGAATCTTAGAGGTTCATAACTTCATTTTTTGGTCGTACTCAACGAATTCAAAATGATTCATATATAAACTTACGGTGAACACTCCGGTGCACCCAGTGCACCGAGTGCACCCGCTTGCGTTTATGCTATCTAGAGTCGTATTTTCATTGAATTGAACTTTTAAATCAATAGATTTAATCTTAATAAGTCTAAATTGAGCTTAGTTGAAATTTTTAGTCATCATAGTATAAGATTATACCTAATGTTCTTTAGGTTTCCTTCTATAGCGGTATTTTTTCCTAATATGATAGATCATCAGGTCTACCAAATTAGTTTTTCGTTCAAATCGCTCTATGTATCTTTTAACGACATGTAGATACTTATCCTCGAAAAAACAAGATTTTAAAAACATATTTATCTATAAAAACGCAAGCGGGTGCACTCGGTGCACCGGAGTGTTTTCCATAGACTTATATATCTATTTATTTTTAATAATTAATTAAATATTTACTTAAAAAAACAAAAATTAGATAATTGGAATGAGTGAAGTTAAATTACCAAGTTATACAAATGATTATTTTATAATAATTTTTTACTATTTAAAATAATAGGATAAAATTTCATATAATTTTTATCCAAACCCCAAAACTTCTCAATTAATGTATGTTCAGTTTTGCAGTAATCTTAAAATATTTTAGTAACTCAAAGGGAAAGTGGAAATAAGTTATAAAGAGATAGTGGAAATAAGTTACTTTTTCATTCACTCAAATGTTCAACTCTAAATTATTTTTATAAAAAATATTTAATAATATTTATAAAAAATTATATCAAATGTTACCATAAATTTTTTGTAATTACCATAAAAGTCACACATTATTAGACTTTTATGGTAATTACAAAAAATTTATATACTAAATTGAAATGAATTAATTTATTTTATTCTTGTCCAATAATGTGTAGCCACATGTCAGCGTAACGGGTTGCGCGCGTCACCCGAGCGTTCATTGCATACATATATATGGCTAGCGCTCCAGTACCCACTGCCATGTGGAGCTATTTGATTGGTCGATTAAATTAATTTGTATTCTATGCCCATTTAAGTCCAAATTTTAAGTAAATAACTGTATGGTCCTTATAACTTTGGTAAAGTTAATTAACTTTATCATCCACTTCACCGTTTGTTTTCTTATCCACAATCATATTCATTTTGTTATAAAAATCTGAAGCTATTTTCTTATCCACATTTCTTCTTCTTTTCCCGATTCCCAAATCTGCCGATAGCCTTTCTCAATCTCCGGTGAGGCTTCCCTTCTCCAGATCATCTCGACTTCAATGCCGATGAATCCCCCTCTCTTTCTTTTCTGAAACCACCCATCATCGTCGTCTCCTAGTGTGTCCATTACAAGAGATGAGCTTCTTTCCATTTCATAGCTCGCTGTCATGCTCTCTCGTAAACCCTTTCCAAATTTTCAAACCTCTGTTTACCAATTTCCGGCGACGATATCTCCCTCTCCCCGGAATCCAACTTTTGCCCTCTTGATCGGCAGCGCCGATTTCAACTCCCTACTCTGTAGCTCCTCGATCCTTCCCCTCACAAATCCTAATTCTTTTTCCTGATGTTGTTCTGATGAAACTTTGAAAAGAAGTTGGGACATCTGACGAATTTGGAGATTACGAAGCCTGACGGAGACCGCAAGAGTGATTCCTGCTTTGAGGAAGACGTGTGCGAAATTCCTGTGCATTTTTTGTTTGGTTAGGTTTAGTTGTGGATTAAAGCTAAATTGTGAGAGATTATATGCCCTTTTTATGCAATCCCAACTAATGATGTGTTCTTCCTTGTGTAGCTTTTGGGTTCTAGTTTGTTGATACTAATGATGTTTGTTTTCCCTGTACAAGCCGAACCAACTAATGCTGAAGCAATGAAGGAGGCTCATGTGCTTAGCTGAAGATCTTTTATATTTCCGATTCATTTGTTACCTCTAGCTAAATCACTGCAAATCTTGCGTTATCATGCTGTTCTTCTGAGCACGAGTCATGCTCTTTTCTTATGTGTAATTAATTTTATGAATCTATCCTGAAGCAGCAGAGGATGATGTCAAAAGATATGAAAGATCCTATAGGAAGCTTTCACCTGCGCACAAGGTATTCTTCTTCACTGATACACTGACTGTTTAATCTGTCAACTGAAATCCGTGAGTTCCTTTCTTGTGAAGTGTGTGCCATCTAGACTATCAGTGATTCAGTTGGTTTATCATTTTTACCATGAAGATCATGATGCACGATTTGTTATGGCATCATCTGAATGATAATTTCTTGGTTTGTTTCCTTTTGAATGTCTTTGTTAGGCTTTACTGTCTCACTACCCATGAAGTTTCAATAACTAAGAAGGTACTTCTATCTTCACTTGCCGTTACTTTGTTCATTCAACTGTATGTGTATGGTCAACTGGTTTTCCAGTATATAATAGAACTTTGTACCAATAGGAATGTTATATAAGCGAATCATCAACCTCTCTGACAAATCAAGTTTTTAGAAGAAATGGTTCTCCACCGTGAACCTATGTTTAGAACTTGATATTCTGATCCTTACGTTTGACACTTTGAACAATAAGTTATGTTCATTGAGCTTAAAGGGTTTACATATCTTTGTTTCGATTGCTTATGTTTCAAACACTGGGTAAGTACCAATTCCTTGCAGGCGTTAACTATCGAATCAAGCATTGGTGTGAAAATGCAAGGTTTAACCATTCAGAACAGCCAGCAGATGAATTTTGTGATATCTCATTGTAACTCGGTTCGAATCACCGATGTGTTAGTCTCAGGTCCTGGAGATAGCCTGAATACAGATGGGATCCACATTACTGAGTCAACTAATGTTGTTATGCAAGATACCAAAATTGGAACAGGTTCTTCAACAATTCATTCTCAAGCTACCTTATTATAAGTCAAATGGGAAATGTTTCAAGCAACAGCAATGTTTTAAATGAAACTGTCGAAATTCTTTCCTCTCTGATGCTATTTCTAGGGAATGATTGTGTCTCGATTGTCAGCGGTAGCTCGAATATCAAAATAAAGAGGCTCTATTGTGGACCAGGACATGGTATTAGGTAAAAGGATATGCTAAACTGGGTTATTTTTATCCCAGAAAGAGCAAGAATTCAGCTTTATTCTTAACTGGGTTGTTGTTTCTGATCAATGCTTAAGGATTGGCAGCCTTGGAAAGGATAATTCAACCGGGTTTGTCTCGAAAGTGGTCGTCGACACAGCACTGCTCTGGGACACTACGAATGGCCTCAGGATCAAGACTTTGCAGGGTGGTCATGGTTATGTTCGAGGGATAGGATACGGAAATGTGCAGATGGCGAATGTTGCAAACCCAGATCATGTAGCGAAACATCAGCGGCACATCCAAGAGTGCAAAAGCCATGCAGTTTGCTTGTAGCAACACGGTTCCTTGCGGCAACATAGTCCTGACCAATTTCAACTTAGAAGGGAAAGATGGCATGGTTGAGACTTACTGCAACTCTGCTCAAGGGTCTGGATACGACGTTGTCCTTCGATCGACTGCCTAACCGCCAAAGACAAAGTAATCGTTCACACAGAGTTGTAATCCGTTTGCTTCCCCAGAAAAACCAAACTACAGTTATCATCATATATTTGTAACACATATGATAGTAACATCCTAATACACAGTAATCAGAATATAGGACCTGAGCTTACTACTAGTAGCTGATTTCTTGGGGGGGTTTTGTTTGTTTTTATATGATGTATAGCTTATACAGACAAATAATTCAACAATGAGATTGCTAAATATACATACTTTTTTCTAACATCATGAAGTGAAGTCGTTTGGATGCGGGAATTCGGAATTGAAATAGGGGTCTGATTCCCATTCTTCTCGGAATGTGCCCAATTCTATATTTGGATTGTAAAATATTTGTCCAACGAATTGGAATCTGAATTCCAAGAGAAATTAATATTCCTTATAGAGTGGGAATTAAGATTCCTTCACTTCTTTCTTGAGCATGAATTGATCACTGCCACTACTAGACCTCCGTCCCACCATACTATCACAGTTACGGTCTGAATTTCGCCGACGTCGGTGGACATTTGCCACTAGATTGTTGCCACATTTTTCGGACTTCCACCACGAGAATTTCATTAATAGATTTCCTCCGTCGGACTTCCACCAAAAGAATAGGACTAAGTTTGCCAAAAAAAAAAACTAGGCTAAATTTGTCACAAAAAGATGAGATAGATTTGTAAAAAACATGGCCTAAGCTTGTCAAATAAAGATGGACTAGATTTGTCAAAAAAATGGACTAGATTTGTCAAAATAAATAGGGCTAAATTTGTCAAAAAAAATGAGGTAGATTTGTCGTAGTAATTATTTGATTAGTTAATAGTGGGCACAATCATAAAAGGAGTGCATTTTATGTTTAGAACATTTACATTCAACTTTGCATATGATGTCGAGGGGTCTCGTCCCGGTTCATGGTGGTGTGAGATTAACTCATTCATAAACATGGAGCCTTACTCTCACACCTAGAACCCTACATATACCATTAACATAAACGTTTGACATAACCACGACATGAGTAACACATTAGTGGTCCTACCATGTAATCCTAATCTGATCATGATTACAGATTCTTATTCCCCATGCCAACCTTAATCCATTACCCTGCAGTGTGTGGTTTCATTGCTACCTACTAATCAACTAACTAGTTAAACATAACCACTTCGTCGTTACCGTAAACCTAAAATGCTAACCTACAAACTGAACCATATGACAGTGATCAATGATGTCATATTAGTATCATCGACATAAGTATGGTCACAAGCATTCATGCAGTGTTATTTACTGATCAAAGTGAGTAGTTTCGATGTGTGGTTTTATCCTACATAACGATCAACCAAAATCTCAAAATCTCAATATCTATCGTAGAACCTAGTAGAACCCATGCCACAAAACCTATTCATTACCCTTCCTATGAAACATGTGCATAATAATATGGATGGAGATGTAGTCCCCTAAAACACTAACACCATAAATTATGTCATTTTCGTTGAGTGATCAGTGTTGTCGTATAAGTATCATCTTCTAATGAGATCTTACCAATATCATAATTCCAAATCTCACAAGTAGAACCCTAACCGAACCGTATATCATTAACCTACGTTCGTAAACAGTCACGACATGAGACACACATTAGCTTGTAGTCCTTTTAGGTTCTACCTGATTTCCTTATATTGACTTAGGATTATACTGTCATTCAATTCCCATCAAAACCCCAATTCATGCATGAAATTGAGAGTGGTTTATAAAATTTCCTCCCTACAACGTACTAACATTTAAAAGCAAGAACTACGCCCCGAAATTTAGCCCAATTTTGATTAGTTAACGTCATTAGTCCTTGTATGTAATTTTATATAATTTTTAAATAAATTTGCTGACATAATAAAGTGGTGACTTGTTTAGAATATGTTTATGAGTCATAGTCATTTATTGGGTCATTTTAAATGACACAGATTGACATTATCAGCCGTTAGATTGATTTTAATCTTACGGCTGCCAATGGCCATCCGTGTCATTTCCCTTAACCATAACACCGATCTGACGCTCTTCACTTTTCAATTCCAATCTCTCTCCCATCTCCTTCCTTTGCACGCTCCTTCTCATAGCTCCTCCGACGCAGCTCCTTCGTCGAGCACCACCTCCAACGCTACTTCTTCGTCGAGCCACCACCTCCAACGATGCTTCTTCGTCGAGCCACCACCTCCAACAATGCTTTTTCGTAGTGCCACCACCGACGACGCCGCTTCTTTGTAGAGCCACCGACGATGCCGCTCCTCCGCGGATCTACTACCACCGACACAGCCGCTCCTCCGCAGATCTACTACAACCGACGATGCTGCTCCTCCGCAGATCGTCGGTTGGGGATAGGCTTGAGCTGCACGTTCAAAAAAGGTGTGGTAAAGCATCTGAGCTCGAAGTTGGGATCTTGATTTCTATTGTTTCAGTGTTAATTTATTAAATTTTCTGATAAAAGTTCTTCTTCTGAAGCTTTTCTTGAACTTCTGGAGAAGAAGGCATCAGCACATCATTTTGGAAATGTTCAGTCTCTTTTGCCACCTCGTCCTTGGCTAGGATTACACTTTGTTGTGCCAATAAGAACACATCATTGAAGAACTTCTCCGATTGGCTACTCAACATCATTGCGACGGGTGATCTCGACGCGTTCTTCCCTGCTGCAGTGCGTGAGTATGCTCCATTAGTCAAAGAGCTACTTGCTCTGAGTCAATCTAGGTTTAAACACTAGGTCACCTACTGGAAATGTGTTGATGATTTTGTAGCAGCTATGCCACTGCTTCTGCTGATTTATGTGAATGACTTGTTTTGTTCACAGTTATGTTCTTGATTTTGGTATAGGATCTTGCGGGATAGGGCTCTTTACAAAGTCACTTCTAATTTAGTTGATGCAGCAGTTAGCGGTGCTATCGGTGTCATCAGTAAATGCATACCTCCTATAAATCCAACTGATCCAGAGTGCTTCCATAAGTGAGTGCAACTCCATAGATAAGTTTCTGAGTTTATCTTGCTCTTTCAATGATGTTTTGTTGGGTAACTTTTAAAAGCTTACTTATACGCTGTTACCTTTCTGCCTTTTTGTTATAGGTATGTCCACAACAACATATTTTTCAGTTTTGCGCTTTATAATTTTATTACTTTGTGTTTATGTTGTAGAGAGGCGCCAAGCTGAAGCTTCTCGTATCAGGGAGAAGTATCCTGATAGAATTCCTTTCAGTACTGTCTACTTAACAGCTTCCTTTATGAACCCATTCATTTCATGGTTATGTTGTTTTTCCTCTATATTGATTAATTCTGCTATGTTCTTCATTTCAGTGTGGTTTTCTGTCTTATTGAGTACTCGATCTTGCAGCGGTTGGATGAATGGGTTTATTTGGCTGAGCGAGAGGAATGTGCACACAACCTTGGTCTCTCTCTTCCCCTGTAAATGGATTGCCGCGTATAGAGTACAACCAGTTTTATAAGGGTTTTTATTGCTGTTGGATTCTCAAGTTCCTACACTTGTATGATTAACTTAATTTTTTTTCTGGAAACAGGAGGTAAGAGGATGGAAGGGAAGATATAAAAGTTTCTCATGCACTGGTTAGTATCTGCCTATGTTCTGGATTTCATTACCTTTCAGTAATTAACATTGTTTGAGATCTTAATAATGCTAGATTTTGGATCAATTGAACAACTTCCCATAGTTAGTACATGTCTTTCTGTTGATGACCCCTCTATTTTTGTTGCTTGAAAGGAGAAGTCAAGGCAACCTAGGTTCTGGGAAGATGTGATGCACTTAGACGGGTGAGTTCGCTCTTAGTACCTATGCTTCATTATTGTCGACTGTCTTTTTAGTATATTCATCCCTTCTCCATGTGTAATAAGAAATGTCGGGGTCAAGGGGGTGAAGTGAGATAAATTAGATGTTGCGGATCATGTGGTTTAATTCAAGCCTATTCTGATTCGTGGAAGATTTACAACAGGTGCTTCATTGTTAACATTCGATCTATGATGGAGAGGTGGACATATAGCTTGTTTCGGTAACTTGCTTTCTTCTCTTTCCAATAACTCAAAGAACAACCCTTCTCTGATTGTTTGCTAATCTCTTTGCAGGTCCACCTTGCACCGAGTGATGCCAACGGTACAAGAACGTTACTCTGTAAGTGCAATCTTCTGTTCGCATTTCTTAAGCCATACCTAGCCTTTGTTTAAAAAAAAATCTCAAAACCACATGTTCCTTTATGTCTACTGGTGGCTTTCTGCTTGTCAATCTCATACATTGTTACTGCCCCAGTCGACATTCAGTTGCTGCTTCTTTTTAGTAATATGTTTTGGAAAGTTTTGAAGCAGGCGACTCAAAAGAGAGCTTGTACGTTGGTCCGATAGCTGCCACCAGTGATAGCCAAAATGAAGCCTTATCTGCATAACTCTTAAACACGGCCTTAGTTTTCAAACCCATCAAGTAAGTTTTAATTTACACTGTCTGCCTACATTCAGTTTATGTTACAAAGTTGCATTCTTTATGTATATTTGATTGGCCTAAGTTACCCAAAAAGAGACGACTTTCACTTGTTCCTATGATATGAGCAGATTAGCTCTCTCTTCTTCTTCTTCACTGTCACTCGCGAAAGCCACTCTTCTCCATAGATCCTTCATCCTCCGACTGAAACCAGCAAGAATGGCGTCCTCTGCAGCTGGAGATAACTCCTTCATAGCTGAGTTCCCGCTATCTGCATCCAGCTTCCTCAAGATCAACAAAGGGGACATCACCAAATGGTTCATCAATGGATCCTCCGATGCAACTGCACAAAATCCACTTTCCCAATTGATCTATGCATTTGCAGTTACTGATTCGATTTGAGAATAGGGTTTTGATTCATGGTTTCATTTGAAGTTTTGATTTTTGGGTTTTGACAGGCTAATCCAGCTAACAGAGAATGCTTGGAGGCGGAGGTGCAGATAGAGGTAAACCCTAGAACATTTCATCTGATAATGTACTCCAGAACTTCATTTCTTGTTTCAATGACGGTTTTTTATTAGCTGGTGCATTGTTGTTTAGCTATTAATAGAGCTACTAGGCCAGAGCTATGTGAAGTTTGCTTCAAGGTTCATGAAGTGATCTCTGGAATTCGTTGCCCAACACTACAAAAAACAGGGGAGTTGGCGTTGGTTGAAACGAAAGTGGATAGCGTCGGTCAGTCAAAGACCGACGCAAAATACGATGTGAATGTTGACCCGTGTATTTGGCGTCGGTTGTTCAAGGCCCGACGCTAAATGTACAAACCTAGGCCTACGCTAAATACAAAATCTGACCAGATTTGCTGGTCGAACCAACGGTAAGATTGTGTCGGTTGTGAGAAAGTAATTGGCGTCGGTCAGTGACCGACGCTATTTACACGGGTTTATAGCATCGGTCGACGACCGACGCCAATTACAGTTCATATAAAACCCCCTGATCGACGAAATCAACTCATTATTTGTTAAACCCTTCGACGATCTCTCTCTCCCTGGAAAACAAACCCACGCCGCCCCTTGTCTCGCCACCGGTCAGACGCCGCCGCTGGCACGCCGCCGGTCAGACGCCACCGCTCACCCGCCGCCGCCGCTCTCCTCTCCGATTTCTCTATCCGGTCAAATCTTGTAGGTTTATGAAATTTTATTTTTATGATTTCTTTGTGATATCTTGCTTCCTAAGATTGTGTAGCAATTCATAGTTCTTTGTTGGTATGCTAGTATGTGTGTTTCGTTTGGGTTGGGTTGATTTCAGGTCTAAGATTCGAATTTAGGGTGTTTGTTGATCTTGGGTTTGCTGGTGGGTTTTGGAGAATTCGGGATATAGGGTGTGTTTTCGGGTTGTTAATGTTTCGATGAATGATTATGAATATGATATATGAATGTCTGGGGTTTGTCTCGATTTTGCTCATTTTTCATATTGAATTTAAAATTCTGCCCTATTGTTTGTCTGGTTAGATGGTTTGTCGAATTAATGAAATTGTGGTTTGTCTGGTCAGATGTTGTACAATCTCCATTACTAGGAGCTCCCACTCAAGCATCAGTTCTCGTACTTAGAAGTCTACAGGTCAGTGATCTGAATGAATTTATGATTGAGTTTATGATTGAATCTTGATTGAATCTATGATTGAACTCTCTCCGACTCGATGTTCTGATTGAAGCTAGAATTACTCCGTATGTGGACTGGATCGGATTGATTTTACTCATCATTTCTTATGAACAGTCTCTGCATTTTGTGATGATCATTTGCTTTGGATGATGTCTGCAGAGGTTTCAAGTTGCCAGCTTCACATGTTATTCACACAGTAGGATCCTAACCCTGGAGCATCCCTGAAGATTAATTTGTACTTTGATTTTAATTGTAATTAGAACTATTAGTAATTTATGATTTTGTGGAAACCATTCCTAAATAGGAATACAATTTAATCTATAATATTCTGTTTATTTTAAATTTTCGTTTATTTGCTAGATTTTTTCCTGTTCTGAATAATTAACTATTTCTACACAGATTTCCTTTCCCTGCACTAATTTTCCTATTCTGATTTTTTTTGTATAAATAACTTATACCTGCAGAGTTTCATATCAACAAAAAAAAACACAATCTCTTTCCACAATTCCCATCACCCAAAAACAATATATCTGTCCGCATAATTTCTGTCCACAGCAGTTCCCATCACCTTAACACATCTGTCCACAGCAGTTCCCATCACCATAAAACATAACAAAATTCCAGCATTATTTTTGTGGTCAGCTTTCTCAGAATTCCTCTACAGTTTTTATCAGCATGAACAAGTAAGAATTATATCTACTTTTGTTACAAAGGTTTGTGTAATTTTTTGTAATGCTTCGTGTGCTTTATTTCTCCGTTTCATCTTTGAGCTTGTCGTCGATTTGCTATTTTATGTAATCTATAATTTTGCGTGATATTGAAGGTTCATCAACAAATTTGAATTATTTATGTCCAATCAGAGTGACATGTTTGTTGAATTAAAGGATGCGATAGTGTCATTGAAGCAAACATCTGAAGATAAGATCGATCAAGATTTGAAAGTCACCCCTCCATCTGATCGCGGTACTAAGAGACAACGAACTCTACCACGAACTGCAGATCTCACTGGTACACCTGTAGTTAACCTTGAATCTGATGATGAAACAAATTATCCAAACATTGTAGAGCGTACCACGCTCAGTAATCCAGATGAGGTAAGACATGAATGGTTTTCTAAAGTTTTTACTACATGAAGAAAAAAAAATCAAATATATGTGCGTGATTTGCTTCTGTTTTTTTCTACCAGGTTCGGAAATTGACATTCCCAATTCCACTAGAACTAAGACTTACGCATGAAGAAGCTGCTGTTTGTTGTTATATTTTTTCTGAAGGCTACTCTACCGAAGAAAAATTAATTATCGTTTATGGTATTACTTGTACTCGTAACGATCTACATAGTCTACTTCCAAAGACTTGGATTTGCGGCAATGTTAGTATTTCTCATAACTTCTAGAAATTTAAGTGTCAATATTCCTTTGTACATCAACTAATTTATTCAATTTATCGATGTGGTTCATACGTAGATCATTAATGCTGTAGCTGCCCAACAAACATACATGCAAGAAAGAAATAGAAAAGATGTTATTTGGTTCCTTCCTGTGGAATTTCAGGTTAGTATGCTGGTAAATACAATTAGAATGATTACAATATGCTTGTTCGCCACATGAACCATAATCTATTTCCGCACACAGTATTATAGCAGGAGCAATAGGATGACACATCGACAAGCTGTGGACAACTACATAAACACTTTTCTGTTCGTCTCTCCAAGGCGGAAGAAGGTAATATGGCGTTCTATGCGAGCTATGCAATATTTATTAATATTTTGCTAGTATCATGTTATTCTTTTTACTTTGTCATGCAGATTTACATTCCAATGAATCAAGCCAGTGAGCATTGGTACCTGGCTGTTGTTTTGATTGATGAGAAGACTGTACACATGGATTGATTGAAGATATTCGAGAAATGGTATGTTGTCAGTTTATCAATGCTTTAAAATTTTCCATATGTCATACTAATACATCTTTTCTTCGACCTCTCAATTCAGTTGCGTTTCCTATACATGGTCATGAGTCAATTATCAAAGGACATGGGAGATACTACAAGGGCTCCAAGAGTCATGGATTGGGAAATCGTCATTCTAAAAGGTGTTCCTAACCAAGAAAACTCGTGAGTACATTCATGACATTGTTTTCAATTCTAACTTATTATCGTAGTTACTTAACGATGACACTAATGTAACTAGGTACGATTGTGGGATGTGGGTTTGTCTATGGATGATATTTGCACATTATCCAAGAAATTATGCAGTGGTAAGAACACATTTCTTTAATTTTGTTTCAATCTGTCAGCAAAAGGACAACAACGTGTATCTTATAATTTTTTTGTTCGCTTGTAGCACTGTGGCTCACATGAACGCATGCGCCTGGCTAAAGATTTGATCATGGATCCTAGTAATTATGCATGGAGTATGATACACGAACGAGTATCTCATGACACACCCAAATTTGAGGACGTTATTAAACAATACAAGGAAAAGAAAATACAAAAAGATGAAGAGATCGAAAAAATGGCGCGTTTGTATATGCTTGCTAAGGGATGCGAGAATGACGTGGAATGACGTTGACGCATTGATGAGTTACCACTGTTAGAAAATATTCCATAGATTTTTTTAGTAATTTCCAATTTTTTTTTAATTTCATCTTCGATTAGTTTTTTTATGAATAGACAAGTGTCATGAACGATCTAAACAAGTAAGATTCGATGTTAAATTAATATTTGGTTCAAAATTGCTAGTTTCTTTAATAGTAATCGCGTTTATCTTTAAGATTCAGTCAAGTTGTATGCTTCGAATATATAGAACATTGGCAAGTTGCTCTAAATTTGTGCATTTTAGTGTAATTTAATCCCAACAACTAACCCCTCTCATGAACAACCCAAGTCTGCTGCCCCACTCGTTAATTCATCAGCATCACCTTCTAAACAAGAATTCAGCCAGCTACCCTTGTTTAGAAGAATGAGGCTTTTCATCATTTAGATGTGATGTTACACTGTTACAGATACAACGCTCAATCAATTTAGAAATAATGCTCAATCAATTTAGAAACAATGCTCAATCAATCATCACTGTGGTCATCAATACTCAGTACATCAATAACTATTGCATTACACCAAACCCAACAAAGCTAAGTACTTAATATGAAATGTAAGGTACTAAAGCAAATAGCTTTCAACAAAGAGTAATTGATTCAGAAGTGGAGGTTGCCAGGAATCTTCAGCTTGGGAATTGAGGACGGGGTTTAAGTTGCTGTTGTGCTATACCCAACAACCCAAATTGGCCAAATTGGGGGAACTGAGCATTAATGAAGTGAGGCAAGGAGCTGAACCAAAAAAGAAAAGAACATCAGTTACCCTTGACAACAATCTAACTAGTAAGGCCGATATCTTTTGCCGCGATTCGAACCGATAAAAGATCAGATATTCGTCATAACGCGTACAATGTCTACGGAAAGAATTGAAAAGAACGAAAGAACTTATAGAACATAGCCGACTCGGCCATCTAGTAGTACCATGGGGACCATCTACATTTCTGATGGCATCGGTCCTCTCCCGTATATCATAGGCTGTTGCAGAAAGATGTTAGTTTCGAACCCGATAAGTTTGATCTCACGGAAAAGTTTGAAACTTTACTGGCTGAAAACCGGAGTCTGCACCGAACCCGCCATCCATACTCCAAGTTTTAATTCGGATTGCTGTCTAGAAAAAGCTAGCAGAGCCGTTCCTGTAGGGTTGATCTTCTGGCACTGAAAGAAAAAGATAGCAGAGCAGTTCCTGTAGGGTTTACTTCAGATTGCTGTCTAGATCACTTCAAGGTGGTCTGAGAAATGACAGCAACAAGGCAAAGTTGCAAGATCAGATTGTAACTCATCTGCATTACATTTAACACTTATCCTATGAATAAAATCTGGGCTTCTGCATATGGGTTTTAATAGTTTCTACATATGATATTGTAACCCATTTGGGCTTCTGCATGTGGGCTTTCGGCCTAATGAACAGTGCAATTAGGGTACAGAGAACAAGCTTATTTAGGCTAATTGGATTATTTTTCAAGTCTCTGCATCTTAAATAGAGCAGTTTAGGGTAAAGAGAACAGGGAGTAGCAGGAAGTTCAAGGGAGTCGGGAAAAGCTGATTCAGTCAAGACTTGACATATTTGCTGCCTTTGCGGGAAATCGGCGGGGAAGAGGACTGGCAGGCGAAATTTCAAGAGCTTGAGACTCCTTCAGTTTTACTGCATAACTTCCCTTCTGATATTTGCGGTACTAAAGTCGTTGAGCCTGTTGTGAAAGTCGAGGGAAATTCTTCAGTTGTGGTGAATTTTGGAAATTGTTGTGTGATATCAGTGCTTAATGAACAGACCTATGACTTGAATTGTGTGATTCTGCATAAGCATTGTGGCATATGTGATACATTATGCATTGACCATTTTGTTTTGTTGATTGTTCATATATGTGTTGAGTGCGTATATGTGTGTACTTTCACTCTTTTCATGGAAGATGTTAGTTTCTAGTGGCAATTGCTGTATTGTAGGACGTTTATACATGTTATATTCATCTTTCATCTCCTGTTTTGTGCCTAGTACATTGACAGACTTAGTTAGCATGGTAACAACAACTTGGTAACTTTTTTTAATCGTATATGGTATATAACTTGAGCTTATGATGTGAAGAAACCAAAGACTCGGTGGATTTCTAAGATGTAATTGCTCTGATTTCTACTGTGAGGTCCTTCTATTTGGTCCATATTCTGTCAGTGGTGCAGCATTTGGTGTTTAGATCGTTGCTTGTTTTGGCACTGGATAGGTGATTCTATGGATTATGGTGAACTTTCTAAGCATATTTTTGTTCCTTTTTTTTAATATTTTTACAATTTTATGCTATTGACAGGAGCGGAGAATCGTTCTAAAGTAATGGTTGCAGATGATATTCCAGCAGGTGTTGACATTTACGACTACTTACAAAGAGAGTATGCACGTCTGCGTGCCCTAACCGAAGATGAGGTGGAAAATCTTTGATTCGAAAGTCATGACGAAGGCGTTGAATGGTACATCAAGTATGGCAAAGCTTGGAGATTTTCTGTTCGAAAAGACGACGTGAAAAGGGACAAAAATGATGTAATTACAGAGCGGAATATGGTGTGCAACGCGCAAGGAGAAAGAAGGCCATCGACTCTTAAGAGACAAAAAAACCCCTAGACGTATATCAAGATTTGGTTGCAAAGCATCTTGTATGTTTCAACTCGAGAAATCCTCCTCTAGGTATAAAATCACAAAGATAATAAACACACATAACCATGAGTTAACCCAAACACATCTATCACATCATATGCCAGCAAATTGAAATGTTGGAGAGGCAGACAAAGACACACTGAGGCATTATAGAGAAACCAGCTTAAGACCTAGTGAGGCATATGATCTCGAAGTCCATCACTCGGGAGGACATGCCAACGTGGGTTACACTAAAAGAGATGCTTTCAACCATTGCCACAGAGACGACATTGAGAAACTTTCCGAAGGTGATGCTGCAACAACACTTGCCTACTTGAAGTCTAAAACCAACGGTGATATGGATTTTTTCATGGAGTACACGGTGGACGAAGACAGAATGCTAGAAAAGGTGTTTTGGGCTGACAGCTCGAGCATTGCAGATTTCGAAGCTTTTGGCAACGTTTTGATGTTTGACACTACCTACAAGAAAAATAAATATAACCTTCCTTTTGTTATTTTTTATAGTACATGCTTCAACTTATTTTCCTTCATTATAATGTTTTCTTTTATTGCAACAAATATTTGGCCAATTACTACAACACTAAATATTTCTTGTGTTATATCACAGGTGTGAATCATCACTACAGTACTTGTATTTTTGGATGCGCATTACTGTAGCACGAGAAGGAAGATAACTATACTTGGGCATTGGACACACTAACAAAAGCCATGGGAGGGAAAAAGCCCACCTCAGTCATCACCGATGGAGACCATGCTATGTCAATTGCAATAACGAAGGTATTCACGAAAGCAACTCATCGTCTGTGCTCGTGGCATCTGGACAAGAATGTGGCACAACACGTGAAGGATACTCAGTTTAAATCAGGGTGGCCGAAGTTTGTGGATGCAGAGTACGAAGATAAGGAGTTTAGTGTCAAATGGAACGAGTTTGTGGAGAAGTGCTCCCTACAAACAAACAATTGGGTGAAGCACTTATTCGACAAACGACATGAATGGGCTCAGACTTATCGTGTGTTTTTTTTTTGCTGGGATGAAAACGACATTGAGATGCGAAGGATTGAATTCAAAACTGGGCAAATACGTCGAACATAACTACAGTCTACTTGAATTTTGTGTAAACTTCGATCGTTGGATGGAAGATATGAGGGAGGAGGAGAGAAGATTAGACTACGAGTCTATTCACCGGGCACCAGAACTCACATCAAAGACAATGAGGTCAGTGGAAAAAAGTGCATCTGATGTTTACACATTGAAAGCATTTGATAAATTAAAACATGAGCTAGAAAAATCTTCGATTTGGAGTAAGGAGAGCGAAGAGACAATTGGCGATTATCACATATACATACTGAAGAAGTATGATCCTAACAACAGCACAAGAGAGAAAGTTATATATGATGTTGAAAAGAAGTCAGCCGAGTGCATTTGCAAAGCCTTCAATAGTTTGGGAATACCGTGCCAACATATGATAGCTATCTTGAAAGAAGAAGCAATATTTGAGATTCCAGACAGCTTCGTGATTCAGAGGTTTACAAAGAAGCCAAAAAATAAAAAACGATCGAGGGTTCAGTCAAACTATACCGATGAGGCCTATCAGACTAGACTAAGACATGGAAATCTGCTGTCTTCCACCAGAGAATTTTTGAAGTTGGGGCATCATCGGCAGAGGCATATAAGGTTGCTCAAACTGGCATTGACGAAGTGAATGACAAGTTGCGGACAATAGAACACACTCCTACATCTGCTTCGACAGTGAAAGTACCAGAGGAACTTCAAGGAATAAAAGACCCCAAAAATGTAAAGTTTAAGGGATGTGCAGGAAAGAAGGGGAAAAAAGCAATCAAAACGAGAAAGTGTAGCAACTGTGGTGTGGTTGGATACTATTCAAATCATGGAAAATGTGCAACTAATAAAGCTTAACATTTTATCATGGTATTCTGCATGTGCATCATCACTAGTTCCTTATTTCATATTAATTCTTCTTTGTTGATGGTTGTTTATTATGAATTGAAGGGCGATTGAGATTGATTAATGGAGCATACGAAGCTGCAAGCTATTAGCGGGTGGAGTTAGGTTGCATGATTAGTTAAATGAGACTTGTAATTTAGTAGCTATTTTTCCGAGTATTGAACTAAATATGCTATTCTGAGTATTGAACTAAATTTACTATTCCGAATATTGATCACTATAATGATTAGTTAAATCAGCTTATCACTTTGTTTCATTTCAGATTATGAGTTCCATATATCAATAGCAAGAACACTACTACAAAGTTGTTGCTATATAAAATACAAAGCAGCTACTGTCAGAAACCTAAAGTCACAGTTTCAGCTTGTAGTATGCATTTGCCAGAATGTTTTTGTATACCTAACACTACTACAAAGTTGATGCTATATAAAATACAGACCAGCTACTATGAGAAACCTATAAAACTAACTACAACACCCTTCCCCTACATCTCTATCCGGCCAGCCATCCTTGCAGCTGCTATTCCATGACCACCACCGCTTAATTGGCACTGTGAATAATGGAAAAAGCAGCAAATTAAGAAGTCACCAACTAGTTTAGAAGAGAAGTAGAGACTCTGCAATTTTCCACCCATGCAGAAGTGCACTGATAATACTAAAGATAAAGATGTCAGGAGAGGGATGGTTTACTTTTCTTGCAACAACTTTTCAAGTCAAACTGCATCTTGTTGACTTGAAACTAGAGTAAACTTGGGAAGAAACTTCTTTACAGCAGGAGTGATAATGATATCAACACATTCCTTCCCAAGAGAGTTCTAATCATAGACACAATAGGGTTCATAGTAAAGAGAGGATTGACCTTGAGGGGAGCTAACAAGATATCTGAAACACACAATAAACACATCTCAAACATTCATTCCAGTTATAGATGTAAAATTAAATCTAACCAATTAGCTAAGAAACCCTCACCTATTTTCTAGTCGCTGCCAAGGAGGTCCCAATACTGGTCCAAAAGTGGCTTTCACATTCACATTGGAACCATTAATGACTTCAACTTCAGAGACTTGAGCTGGTTCCAAGTATGTGACCTGAAACAGTCTGAGCTCCTATCAGGGTTTGTATATGGAACCTGGATATATGATATTGTAGAGTCATAATGGTACAGTAGAGAAGGCACACTCAACTAAATTGAGAGCTTACATTGGTAAAGAGAGTGTCCAGCAATGGCTTGGAATTGGGCATGGCTATCACTCGAACATTGGGATACATCTATGAAAATGTCTTCAACATCTTCAAATGGCAATGTGCATCAAGGCTTTGTGTAATTAGTAAGCAGTCTACTTTAGGGAGATCGCCTAGCTGGATTCACATTACAATCAATATGTTGAATTAGTAAAAGTTCAGTGGAGCTTAAATGATTCTGTGAGAAGCAAAATTTTGAAAGGGAGAAAATAAAAAACCTGGAAACTTTTGAGGAACTTCTTGGCAGCATCGTAGAGCCATGGAATTCCGAAGGGAAGGACAGGTAAATAACTTTCCATGCAAGTAAGGAAGGTTACCCAGCCTTGTCTGTTTCCATACAAACTACTTATGCAAATCCAGAGAGTGCTTCCTTGGGATTCGACTCAACGAGACTTTTTCTACACATACAAACATGAACAAATGAGGTAAAGGGTTCAGTAAGGGTCAAAAACTGCCATAAAAAATATAAACAAAGTGAGAACGAACCAAGTGACAATGTTTTCGCAGACAACCGAAACGCATAGCATCATGACATTTGCAAAGATGCAGCTCAACAATAAGTAATCAATTCAGAAGATAAGTGTAAACAAGTGAATGATCTTAAAACCGTTACACGAACATGAAATTATGACACTGTATATGTGCCTTAGAACAAACTGCAAAAATTGTAGATTGATCCACTGCAGTTATGCCATTAGAACAGTTGTCTCCAACTGATTGCACCTATACACCATACACTTTCCCATCTCATTACTAACTAATTTCAACAAGTAAGGGTTGCTATGTGATAAGATACGCTCGAAGTACTGCAGGTATCTCTCCAAGAGAGCAGATGAATGTGTCGGATAATACTGAACCTGAAAGTAAGACTCCACATACTACATTCTTCAAACAAGCAGCAATAACTACTTACGATTTGGCTAGGAAGAACAAGCCCTTTTCCGTCAGTACATCTCTTCTGATTGTAGTAATTAATCAATTCTTCTGCTGTTGGAAAGAACTACAATAAGAAGAAACCTTTAAAAGATTGTAACAATTGTTTCCATCAATAAAGATGAAACTTTTCAACGTATAATTCGTCAAACTGTGACAAATTTGCCGCGACTTACTTTCAAGTACAGAAGAAGACTAGAAATCATGAGTCCAATTCTTGCCATGAAGAACCCTATCATTGCAGCACGACCTGAACAAACAGAAGCAATTACACCATGGTATAATCGAGGTGTTGAAGAGGATAGGTTTTTGATTGTTCGTCGATTCAAGCATTTACTTAGCTCCGAATTCAAACCTAATCAATTACACCATGATTCAAACCTAATCAATCCACTTACTAGCAACAGCAGTGCCTATAACTGCATGACCTGCTTCAAGGCGTGCAACAACAGACCTCTCACTCCCTTGCAGCTTTGCTGTCTTCTTCTCTATGTCCTACAAGAACCGGAAATTTTTGTTAAAGTTCAGATAAGATTTCTTACAAACTACTTAGGTTCTTACACACTTCATCATAATGATATGGCTGCTCGTTTTCATTTACCATATAATCACTATCTCAATTATTAACATGATGATTGAACTCAAGACCGACTAACAATCAATTGACTAGTCGTCGTTTTCTATAGAGGAAATTATACCTATTCTTATATATCCTTGTTTGTTTAGTAAGTGATGGAGCTATCGTGTAGAATTTGTAATTAACATTTAAAAAAAAATAATCGTTTCACTAGAAATTCAGACTTCTCTGGTTCTCTCAAACAAAGTTGTGAATCTCACTCTTCAGTCTTCCCTACTTTTCTTTATCATTTACACATACCGAACGAGATAATCTAACATCCCCAACTGCAAACTATCACTTTCCCACCATTACCCTATCCTTGTACATGATCTAATTTAACTTGTAAGATACACTTTCACATCATTCTCCATTCCCCTATCCTCGTACACCCTCTCATTTTAATCCTGTACGAATCCTATATCAATTTCCATAGCACATTTGTCAAAGTGAGCTGCCAGTTACCAACAGCAGTAATTTCCACGCCATAGACCAAACAAAACGAACCCATTAAGATAGCTAGCTTACCTTCAGGAGCAAAATAACAAACACCTTCAAGGCACAAAACAACTTAATTTCATTACCACTCTGAAAGGTTAAACTCAATCCACTTCCCTACCCACAACTAAATATCTCATCTTTCCAACCAGCGATGCTAACACATTTGCCAAATTTTCCATTTAAACACAGCAGCATCTTCTCGCTACCAACATGACAGAGCAAGTAAAAGAAAGCAATACGCAGGGGGGAGGGGGAATGAGAGCTGTACCCTTTTTGTAGCTGCCGAAGAAGAAGGAGAATAATGAAAGCTTGTACTAACGGTGTCTGTAAGCAAACAAGGAAAGATAGCAGGTTAGTGAGAAGGCTTAAAGTAGAAGCGGCAATTGGGAAATTACCCATGGTATAATCAAGGTGTCGAAGAGGATATGTTCTTGATTGTTCATCGATTCAAGGTTGTCCTGTAGCCATTTCCTCCTCCTGGCCTCTGGTACAGGATTACAGTCAACAAGTTAAGATTAGGGCACTGAAACAGGTGGAATTAAGCTCATAGAACTAACTTTTAATGACCTAATCACTCCACTTAGCTCCGAATGTGAGTTCCTTACCAGCGTCGATGATGGCATCCCAATCGGTGGTGGTCGTCGATCCGTCCTTGCGCAACTGCTTCAAGTCCCAAGTGCCTCCAATCCATCTACTATATGTGAACTTGTTAGCAAAACAGGCGTCGATTTCGTCTCTACTTCCGCAAAAGCTCCATTTCCGTCCTCAGAGCTAGCTTTCACTTTTGGCTCTGCGGGAGTAGCTGGCTTTGACGACTCAGCCTTTGACGACTCGGAGCTAGCAACCCATATGATGAATTTGCTATCTCACCCATTTCGATAATCGGCTCCTCGGTGGCATACTGAGTTCACCGGATAATCAGCAACAAAATGTAGCTCCGATTTAGAATCAGCTGCGATTGATGCCCATAAGACCCTACCATTAGCTGCCGGGGCAGCACCGCTACTTTCAACGAGAACCTAGGCTGACAGAGAGAAAAACCTCCCTTTCGACAGAGTCTAAGATTGATCGCAAATTCTTTTTTTTTTTGGTCGGAGAGATAGCAAATTCATTAATTCTCAGTCCCCAGGATAAGCTTCAGATTTTAATATATGAAAGATAAGTTTATAATATTTGGATGGTAAAGTTAAAGTATGGATGGTAAACTGAAATGAACTTTGTGAGAGTTATAATGATTAAATAGTTATGTACATTAAATTTAGGCCCAAATCTGCATATTTTTTGGACTAATTAGGTGGACCAATCATAAAGAGCCACGTGGCAGTGGGTACCAGAGTGTTTGCTAAGTTGGGACAATTTATAGAAGATTGGATAGACGTCTGACAGATATGAACTGGTTGGGTTGCTTTCCTTAGAGCACGGTTACTCTCCTTGCCCCTGGGCATTCTGATCATTGTGGGATTCTACTAGAAATTGATACTAGTCATGTCTCCCTCCCTAAGCAGTTCAAATTCTTTAATTGCTGGATTAAGCATCCAGACTATGGATAGTTTATTGAAGTAGCCTGGAATAAAGTGGATGTCCATGATGAGGAAAATGGCTTTTATAGAGTGTATGCTAGATTAAGGGAGGTGAAACTTGCTCTGAAACAGCTTAATAAAAGATGTTTTTCAGATATTTCTAATAGAGTGATTGAGGCTGAGAATAATTTGAAGACTGCTCAACTAAGTAATCTTGTAGACCCATCGAGGGTTAAGGTTTCAGATGTTCATTCCTTTCAGGAGATCTGGCTGAATCTCAAGGATGCTGAAGAGTCGATTTTAAGGCAGAAAGCTAGGGAGAACTGGCTTAGATTGGGAGATTCAAATTCTTCGTACTTTCATAAAGCCATTAAAATCAAACAGGCAAAGCAGCAGATAACTCGGTTGGATCTTGCTGATGGTAGTAGTACTACAGAGGTAAGTAAGATAGTTGCTGAAATTACAAACTACTATACCTCGTTACTTGGTGTTTTTAATCCAGAAATTAAGGACTCTACAGTTGATGACATGAAGAGTCTCCTTTGTAAGACTCTTGATCCAGAGAAAGCAGCCAAGTTATGTGATCCTGTGACTGAGGATGAAATAAGGAAGGCCATGTTTAGTATTTCGGGTGATAAAAGTCCTGGACCAGATGGATTTACATCAGAATTCTTCAAGAAGTCTTGGTCTCTGGTAAAAAGTGATGTGGTGCTGGCTGTCCAGACCTTGTTTAGGAATGGGAAACTTCATAGATCGGTAAACTCTACAATTCTCTCTCTTATTCCTAAGAAAATAAATGCCTCTAATATAAAAGAGTCATAGGCCTATTGCATGTTGTAATGTGTTATACAAGTGCATCACTAAGGTGTTAGCAGCTAGAATGGCAGACTGTCTTCCTGATGTTATCAGTTCAACCCAGTCAGCTTTTGTCAAGGGTCACCATATAGGGGATAACATCTTAATGGCGCATGAGCTTGTTAATGGCTATCATTTGAAGCATGTTTCTCCTAGATGTGCTCTTAAAATAGATTTGAGAAAAGCTTTTGATTCTGTGGATTTGAAGTATGTGATCACTGTGATGGAAGCTATGGGTTTTCCTACTCAATTCCTGAACTGGATAAGAGGATGCCTTGGTAGTGTTATGATTAGTATTGGCCTTAATGGTGGTTCGGTGGGATATTTCAAAGGGAAAAAAGGGGTAAGACAGGAGATCCACTATCTCCTGCCCTATTTGTTATAGCAATGGAACTGTTGCACTGTCTCTTTGTTAAAGCTGTTGCAGAAAAGAGAATTCAATATCATCGTCAATGCAGAAAACTCAAGATAGTGGAATTATGCTTCGCAGATGATCTGATGGTCTTCACCAATGGAACGAAAAATGGGGTTGCAGGCATACAGAAGGTCCTAAAAGACTTCTATAAGTTTTCAGGGTTGCAATTAAATCCGGGAAAAACTGAATTTTTTTTCAGTAGAACTATCCAGAAAAGTGACAGGGAGGATATCTGCAATGAGTCTAGATTCAAGGAAGGAAAGCTCCCAGTTGGATACTTGGGAGTGCCTCTGGTGTCAGGGAAGATTCAAGCTAAGGACTGCCATGTTTTCATAGAGAAAATTACAGCTAAAATAAGGGGTTGGAAGGTCAATACCCTTTCATATGCAGGAAGACTTCAGCTAGTCCAGTCAGTTCTTACTTCTATGTCTCAATACTGGATGGCAATCTTCCTTCTACCAAAATCGATAATAAAAGAGGTAAGAAGTTATGCAGCAACTTCTTATGGAATGTAAAAGATGAAGGAAGGAAAAAGGCCAAAGTAGTTTGGTCGAAATTGGCTTACCCCAAAGCTAAATGAGGGTTGGATATAAGAGATTTAGTTAGCTGGAATAAGGGTTGTATGATAAGGCATTTATGGGATATTCTTATGAAAGCTGGTTCAATCTGGGTAGCGTGGATTGAGAACTACAGATTAAAAGGAGAGAGTCTATGGACTGTGATAAGAAGACCTTACCATTCATGGTTCTGGAAATCAATTCTGAAAACAAGAAGTTGTGCAGCAGAGTATATCACTGAAGATAGTGAAGGCATCCCTTTATGGCAAGGAGAGAAGATGAGGAGGTATTCAGTTACAAAAGTTTGTGTTACACCCCGAATTTCGGAACCAAAATTTTTTTTTCCATACGTTTGAGAAACTTGACGTTTAAATGATTTCAAGACTGATTTATTTCACCAACGGAAGGTAGAGCGAGAGGTTAAGCGACCGACTCGACTCTTGCGGACCTGGGTTCTACTCGGAATGGACGCACAACCTTCCCGTTAAAATTTTGGTCATCTATGCCCGAATTTATTTAACCCCGGTATAGCGTGAAGTGTTCGATACGGTAGACCTCATAAATCCAATGGTTTTATAATTTGGTTTAAGCTCGGATTCCAAAGGAAGGCGGGTAAGGGTTAATGGAACCGAACCAACAACCTAAAGGTCACAGGTTCGAATCCCTACTCCAAGTAAATCCTTTATTTTTTTAGTCTTGAGAAATGATGACATCATAGTGACGTCACCACTAGGTCATCATCTTCTTCCATGAACAAGCCGCCGTTGCATTTCGGCAACTTCTCTACAGTTCCGGTGAGGACCCAAACCTCCATATTATTGATGTTTGTCGGATTTTGATGATTGTAAATCATCACCCCGTGAATCCACACCTCTCTAGCTCCATTATTGGTCCGAGTAACGCCAAAATGAAGTTACCCCGTCGACCACACTAACAACCGACATTTCACTCCTTTCTTTCTCGTGACCTTGACTTTTGGGTACTCCAGAGGGCAACGAGAGGCTTCGGAGTCGGCTATAAAAGCCAACAAGCCTTCGACTTTGAGTAACGAAACCTCACCGTCGAAGCTCCAACGAGAGTTACGGCGGAGCGTTCCAAACATACCCAACCCTTGAAAAATACAAACTCGACATCGTCTTAAGCATGGAAATCTTTTTCAACCTTCAAATGGTAGTTTCGTGCGAGAAATAGGGGACCGAAGCTATCACCAAATTGGAGAAGATGATGGCAAAGTTGCATTTTGGTCACCCAAATTCTATAGGTGACAGTCAGTCCTCCAATTTAATTTAATTACTATCGTGGTCCAAGCCTATTAGTCTTTGACAGTTTGGCCCCTCAGATATTCTATTCTCTTAGTTTAATCCTAAACTCTAAATGGTGACAGATTTGGCCACACTAACTTTTCAGTTAGTACAATTTGGCCCGAAAGTTACGAAAGTCCGTTAAGTTCTTATTTCGAACCGATTCGAGCTACAGAATCAATTTCCAAGTCAACCGACTCGATTTATAGGTGGGTTGGTTTAAGGGGGTAAATTCCTAATATTTTTATTAGTTAATTTACATTCCATTGACTAAAATTGTTTAATTAAATATTTCCATTCCAATTATTTTGGAAACGAGTTAAGGTAATTACCTTTTGATGGAACGTTGGATTTATCGGATGAATCCAATTGCTGGAATATCCGGTAAAGTGTTATACTCCTTTTGGAATATTAATCTCTTAAGTATGACGTGATAATGTTATTTCGAGGATTTATATATCACTCATAATCCCTACTCAAATTAGCTACGTTCCGAGGGTTAGATTTAACTCGGAATAAAACCGCATGATAAACGATGGGGCTTCGATTGCTCTGGGTTGTTAGTCAAATTAATGGATGACGTGATGGATTGTTAAATCCATATAGATTATAAATCTATTACTTGTAGTTACTATAATACCTTGATGATTTGGATGACTAACTATTGTTTGTTGGTTGTTCAGAGTAATGAGTGACACGGATCCTCATTAAATCCGGTTTATAAAGTTATGCCTAAGGTTAGAGGGACTTAAGTAGTCCGAGTGACTCCCCTACTTACCTTGAAATTAAGACGGAAAGTCTTGGTTTTGATAACAAGGTGTCGTTTCTACGAAAAGTTTCATCTTTCCGGAACCATTGGTTTTATACCTAATTATGTTAGATTGGACTATGGTTAAACCATGATGTTACCTAATGATATTTGGCACCTTGTGTATACAGGTGGAAAGAAAAGCCTCGCTAGCTAGTCCTCCGCCGGGAACATCGATGGATACGGGTTCCTACCGAGTGATGGGAGTTGGGTATTGTTAGCCCCAATCGATTCACGGTAGATGAGTACGGATAGCCCCAACCGGATGATAAGAGTTGGGTGGAATTAGCCTCGACCAGATGATGGAAGTTGGGTATTGATAGCCCCAATCGATTCATGGTAGTCGGGAAGAATAGCGACTCTTCCGAAGTCCCTATTACAGGCTCAGAAGTAAGCCTTATCGATGATGGCGTAGAGGTTAGCTAGGCGGCAAGAGGGGACACCCTGTTGATTGATGAAAGATGTTCGAGTTTGATCTCGATATTGTGTGGTGCTATTAGAATAGTTCATGTGATGTCTTATTGACTCGTGATTATGTGTGTTAATTTTTCACATATAGGTCGTGATTGGAATATTGAATTAATATTCCTTGACAGAAGTCATTCAATAGATGGTAACGGTAATCTCCGTTACGGAAAGATGATTATGGAATTACTGGTTTGCGTTGTTAATTCCATTAAATGTGTTTATTCGTGTTTATACGGAATAACCATGATAATGGACTGACCCCGAGCCACCCACTAGTTTTGCAGGAATTTCCTGGACAAGCAACGGGCCACCGGAGTTTCTTAAGGTGTGCCGGAGCAGTGGATCATGAGACGGTGTACTGGCGACTTGGAGAATTGCTCTCAAGTCGTTGGGCCCAATTCCGCTTTAAATGTTTTGATGGTTAATACCCTAGTTTTATGGTTGGTTTGAAAGTGGTTGGTCAAAGTTGTATTTTTCAACCTTTGAGTCATCGTCTGTCCCGGGATACGTTGTTGTTTTACATTTCATAAAATTGGGGTGTTGCATTTTGGTATCAGAGCCGGCTTCCTCCTGATTCTCGGGTTACCAGGAAACACTGGAAGATCGGTCTGGTGCGGGAGTTATTCTGGTGATTTTAAAAGAAAAGGGTATTAAGTTTTGACGGATTTTAAACCAAGGTTTAAAAGTGAAAGGTTTTTCACAGGCACCGGTCTCAGATCCCTGCATCATGGCACCAGCACAGAAACCTCCACGGTGAGACGTTTTTGAGTTCTATAACTAACGTTGTTGAAATAATTCATTATTATGACGATGGTGGGTGTGGCTGAAATAGATGTTGCATGATATAAGTAAGAATTTATTTCCTTATCACGCGAATTATAAGGGTTCCGACAAGGATACAAACAAAGGCAAGGACTACTAAGAAAATTTTGTAGGTAACTTCTATGTTTCCATTAAGAAAACAACTATTAGCCTTATTCCTGATGGAAGATGCAGATGACGCAGCAGTATCGGGAATAGTCTCTCTTGAAATTGCCTGTCTTTCACTTCCGAAGGTACGCTCGTAGATGTTTAATTTTTGTATGAGACCGTTGATCACTACTTTTGCTCGATGTTGCATCGGGGGATCTAACCATGCAAAGTAATTACAATGGTTGTTCATCCTCTGCCACAGACCAAGGGGATAGATGAGTTTCTCTCTGGTTAGTTTTAAATGATAGTCGAAACTCGTAAAACACTTTTGACTTACCGAGCGACGTCTTTTGCAGCTAAAGAACCTTCGCCCTGGATTTTCTTCCGTCCAGGATGTTGTAATAATCGTGGTTTCCCCACACTGGCAAATGGGAATCGTAGCCATTTCTTTGATATAAAAGGGATGAATGAGGTATTTCTTTTCTAACCTCTGTTGTGTTATCCAAAGCGTCCCGTTACCGTCTATTTAAAGGGACGAACCCTATCCACCTAGCCTTTGACTTATTGGACCCCTTTTCCTTTTCCATGCGTGCCGACATGAAATGAGTGGTGTCACCATTATTGTGACCACTCCCTTCTCGGATTTGGCTCCCATAAAAACCAGGTTTTGAAAACTTGACCACCATCACCATCTCTCTTTCGCTTTCCCTCCATTGCTTAGTAAACTCTCTCAATTCCGAGAATGTGCTATCGAGAGGATGGCAGTGTGCGTAACGTGGGATTGGTAATCTTTGCCTTGATTATCTTGTGTGGTAAAATTTTCGTTATCTGGAAGCTGACGTCAGAGACAGCTGAGGAACGACGTCGGGAACTCGATCGCAAGAACTTGCATGATGAGTAGACCATTTTAATTTCGTACAACTTTTGTTGTGGTAACTCATGTTTTAAGTTGTGATCTTGCGTTTTGAGTTAGTTTGAATGTCTAAAAGTGGAAGAGAAGTAGAAAATTATTATTATTAAGAAGGAACTGGGTACATGAACTGGTAGTACAAAATGGCTATTCGGGCCGTGTTTTTTTTTAGAACTAACTCCGTGAAAGATCCACTAACTCGATCGGACGCTCTCGCTTCTTCCCCTTGTCAGCCTCCAGTATCTTACTTGCCGTTTCTTGAACCTCGTCCCTAGACCGTTTCTTTCCACAACAAACTTGACTGTTCCCGCTTGGTCCGGTCTTCCTCTGATGGCAACTCCTGTCTGCGTAACATGAGCCATGTTAAGCGGAAAGCACCTGCCTACTTTTGGTACAGAAAGAAAAGGGTTTCCGAGCTGATAAAAAATGGTACACCACCCTCCCTTAAAAAGAAAGGAAAAATTCAGTTCCATAAGCTGGCTCATGCTGATGAAACTACCGGCAATGTTAGACATCAGTAACACGTCCGGTATGATCAAGGGACCCAACCTAACAGAACCCTTCCCTTTGGACTTTGCCTTGGAACCCCTTCCAAAGGAAACGAGTTGGTTAAAGCTACGATCTAGAGAAATGAAAGAGTTTTCATTCGAAGTCATGTGATTAGGGAAGCTGCTATCTAGTGTCCATTCTATTTTGACAGAATCACAAAAGGGACATAAATCGGTCAAGTAAGGATTACCAGAAGGGACTGGCGGTCTCTCAGTGGTGGGGAAAAAGTGGAGGAATGGAGTCGCTCCTGCATTTTTCCTTCCTTCACCGAAAACTTCCATCCGAACCTCCCGTAAGTATTGACGGAATCCCCTCAGAGCACCGTGTGGGTGACACTTGGAACCGAGCTTCATCCGGGTTAAATACCCAAGTGAAGGAAACGTTGATCTCCGACACAAGATCTACGTAAATCTCTCACTTTTTGCGAAGACACGTGAACGGCTGAGAATCATCCACCGCATCAGCTCTACTTTTGAGGCTCCGTTAAAGCCTGAACCTGTGTTGTCATGTCGTTCTTTTTGCTTTTGACTTTCGAGTCCGAACGGTGGCTTTTTGGCCAAGCTAACCGTAACCTTTTCTCTTTTAAATCTACCCCCTTCCTCTAAGTCATTCTCTAAAGAAAAATGACTTGCTCTGATGAAACGGAAACCTTGAGTGGGATAAATTTCATCCTTCTGATAGTCATTCTTCTCTTCGTGGCTATCACCTTCATCCTAAAATTATGCAAACACATAGACCAATGAAGGCGTCAAGAAAATCCTCCGGAAGGACCAATTCAGCGGAGTCGAACAGAAGTCCCATTCCGCATGCCTTAGTATTTCTTCAAATTTATGTTGTAACCTTATTCTCTTTCTTGTGGTTTTTGCCTGGGACATAAGCATGTATTGTCTCAGACGGTGCATATGTTCTTTAATCACTGGCTAGTTGGTAAGAATTCTGTTTCTCAAAATCCCTACGGATGACAGGTGAACCAAGAGATGCCAATAGATTGTATTGATACTTTATCTAGCAAATTTAAGACGATCTCGTAATTCACACTTGTTTACCCGTACTTGCTGACACTCCCAAGTGGGCAAGGCTCAATGATGGCACCTCCCCTTCCCCTTCTCTTAAGGACCCCCTCTCTTCTCTTCTTTCTCTCGACAGCCGAATCACCGGTGGAAATCTTGAAGTCCTCCATCACAGTCGCTTCAAGAATGGAAAGGGTTTACGACGAGGAACTACGCCATGAAGAAGGCTATCATCCTCGGAACAGGATGCCTCCTTCTCATTGTCTCTTTCTTTTACTTTTTATGTATAGGTAATCGTAGAGGCTCTTCGATGGACCCGTGGAAGCATTCGAGAAAACGGCGATCATCATCTGTTTAGTGATCTTGTTTTTTGGCTTGCCTTCCTTTTAGTTTTCTCGAATGAAAAATTAAGTTTTCTCACGTTTGTGAATTGCTCTGGTTTTGACACCGTCAAAGTTAACTGTCGCCTGATTTCGGGGACGAAATCTTTTTAAGGAGGGGAGAAGTGTTACACCCCGAATTTCGGAACCAAAATTTTTTTTTCCATACGTTAGAGAAACTTGACGTTCAAATGATTTCAAGACGGATTTATTTCACCAACGGAAGGTAAAGCGAGAGGTTAAGCAACCGACTGACTCTTGCGGACATGGGTTCGACTCGAATTGGACGCACGACCTTCCGTTAAAATTTTGGTCATCTATGCCCGAATTTATTTAACCCGGTATAGCGTGAAGTGTTCGATACGGTAGACCTCATAAATCCAATGGTTTTATAATTTGGGTTAAGCTCGGATTCCAAAGGAAGGCGGGTAAGGGTTAATGGAACCGAACCAATAACCTAAAGGTCACAGGTTCGAATCCCTGCTCCAGCAAATCCTTTATTTTTTAGTCTTGAGAAATGATGACATCATAGTGACGTCACCACTAGGTCATCATCTTCTTCCATGAACAAGCCGTCGTTGCATTTCAGCAACTTCTCTACAGTTCCGGTGAGGACCAAAACCTCCATATTATTGATGTTTGTCAGGTTTTGATGATTGTAAATCATCACCCCGTGAATCCACACCCCTCC
Source organism: Linum lewisii (assembly GCA_034768395.1). Classification (NCBI taxonomy): domain Eukaryota; kingdom Viridiplantae; phylum Streptophyta; class Magnoliopsida; order Malpighiales; family Linaceae; genus Linum; species Linum lewisii. The sequence goes on along the minus strand of CM068303.1, from coordinate 22,441,533 downwards.
AGCTCCATTATTGGCCTGAGTAACGCCAAAACGAAGTTACCCCGTCGACCACACTAACAACCGACATTTCACTCCTTTCTTTCTCGTGACCTTGACTTTTGGGTACTCCAGAGGGCAACGAGAGGCTTCGGAGTCGGCTATAAAAGCCAACAACCCTTCGACTTTGAGTAACGAAACCTCACCGTCGAAACTCCGACGAGAGTTATGGCGGAGCATTCCAAACATACCCAACCCTTGAAAAATACAAACCCGACATCGTCTTAAGCATGGAAATCTTTTCCAACCCTCAAAAGGTAGTTTCGTGCGAGAAAAGGGGAAGCCAAGCTTCACCGGAGCTTCATCGAGTTTCACCAAAATGAGGGTGTTGTCTCCTGCAAATTGGAGAAGATGATGGCAAAGTTGCATTTTGGTCACCCAAATTCTATAGGTGACAGTCAGTCCTCCAATTTAATTTAATTACTATCATGGTCCAAGCCTATTAGTCTTTGACAGTTTGGCCCCTCAGATATTCTATTCTCTTAGTTTAATCATAAACTCTAAATGGTGACAGATTTGGCCCAACTAACTTTTCAGTTAGTACAATTTGGCCCGGAAGTTACGAAAGTCCGTTAAGTTCTTATTTCGAACCGATTCGAGCTACGGAATCGATTTCCAAGTCAACCGACACGATTTATAGGTGGGTTGATTTAAGGGGGTAAATTCCTAATATTTTTATTAGTTAATTTACTTTCCATTGACTAAAATTGTTTAATTAAATATTTCCATTCCAATTATTTTGGAAACGAGTTCCGGTAATTACCTTTTCACGGAACGTTGGATTTATCGGATGAATCGAATTGCTGGAATATCCGGTAAAGTGTTATACTCCTTATGGAATATTAATCTTTTAAGTATGACGTGATAATGTTATTTCGAGGATTTATATATCACTCATAATCCCTACTCAAATTAGCTACGTTCCGACGGTTAGATTTAACTCGGAATAAAACCGCATGATAAACGATGGGGCTTCGATTGCTCTGGGTTGTTAGTCAAATTAATGGATGACGTGATGGATTGTTAAATCAATATAGATTATAAATCTATTACTTGTAGTTACTATAATACCTTGATGATTTGGATGACTAACTGTTGTTTGTTGGTTGTTCAGAGTAATCAGTGACACGGATCCTCATTAAATCCGGTTTATAAAGTTATGATGCCTGAGGTTAGAGGGACTTACTTAGTCCGAGTGACTCCCCTACTTACCTGGAAATTAAGACGGAAAGTCTTGGTTTTGACAACAAGGTGTCGTTTCTACGGAAAGTTTCATCTTTCGGAACCATTGGTTTTATACCTAATTATGTTATATTCGACTATGGTTAAACCGTGATGTTACCTAATGATGTTTGGCACCTTGTGTATACAGGTGGAAAGAAAAGCCTCGCTAGCTAGTCCTCCGCCGGGAACATCGATGAATACGGGTTCCTACCGGGTGATGGGAGTTGGGTATTGTTAGCCCCAATCGATTCACGGTAGATGAGTACGAATAGCCCCAACCGGATGATAAGAGTTGGGTGGAATTAGCCTCGACCGGATGATGGAAGTTGGGTATTGATAGCCCCAATCGATTCGTGGTAGTCGGGAAGAATAGCGACTCTCTCGAAGTCCCTATTACAGGCTCAGAAGTAAGCCTTATCGATGATGGCGTAGAGGTTAGCTAGGCGGGAAGAGGGGACGCCCTTTTGATTGATGAAAGCTGTTCAAGTTTGATCTCGATATTGTGTGGTGCTATTAGAATAGTTCATGTGATGTCTTATTGACTCGTGATTATGTGTGTTCATGTTTCACATATAGGTCGTGATTGGAATATTGGATTAATATTCCTTGACACAAGTCATTCAATAGATGGTAACGGTAATCTCCGTTACGGAAAGATGATTATGGAATTACTGGTTTGCGTTGTTAATTCCATTAAATGTGTTTATTCATGTTTATACGGAATAACCATGATAATGGACTGACCCCGAGCCACCCACCAGTTTTGCAGGAATTTCCTAGACAAGCAACGGGCCACCGGAGTTTCTTAAGGCGTGCCGGAGCAGTGGATCATGAGACGGTGTAATGGCGACTTGGAGAATTGCTCTCAAGTTGTTGGGCCCAATTCCGCTGTAAATGTTTTGACGGTTAATACCCTAGTTTTATGGTTGGTTTGAAAGTGGTTGGTCAAAGTTGTATTTTTCAACCTTTGAGTCATCGTCTGTCCCGGGACACGTTGTCGTTTTACATTTCATAAAATTGGGGTGTTGCAGTTTGGCAGACTATCCGTCCTAAAGAGGAGCCTGTGATCTGGAATGACCTGATTTGGAGAGGACCAAGTATACATAAGCACTACATGATATCTTGGCTGGCGGTTAGAGGAAGGTTAATTACAAAGTTGTCTCACATTGGGGGTTGCCTATAGACATTTCCTGTTTGATATGTGATAATGGAGTTGATGAGATAAATCATATAATGATAGAGTGTTCTTATACTGCTAAAGTAAGGAGTTTTATCAAACTGCAGCCTTGTGCTAGCTGGGAAGATGAGATTAATTGCCTTGCAAATGGTACAATGGGGGTGCTTGTATAGCTAGGTGGAAAAGACTGTGTTGGAGAGCATTGATCAGTAATATTTGGTATGAAAGGTGCAACAGAAATGCAGGAGCTGATAAAAGAAAGCCTGAGGAGCTGGCAGAAGTATAAAGTTTGAGTGTTCTCAGTTTTAGCATCTAAAGGAGTGTTCTCAGTTCCATTTCTTTTGTTAGTTTGAGTTAGACTGATTGATTTGGATAGTTTGTTTTTGAAGTTTGTTTGGTTGTGGTCAGCTGTGTTTCTAGTTAGGGTTGCTCCCTACTAGTACTTGATGAATAAAATTGATTAATTATTCATAAAAAAATATATATATATGTAACACTTTAGTATCTCGGGTTATCGGTACCCTAGCACTAAAATTTCATCATATTTGTGTTCGAACTTTAAAGTTTGAGAGCTTTACTTTAGTGTTCAGGGGTTAGGATATAGTGTTAGGGATTTCTGGTTGATTAGTCTTGAACAATGGGGAGATATGTATACCCCAAGAGAATTGAAGTATCCTTCAAATCCAAAAGCTCATACTTATTGTTATGTAGATTATATTCACGCTTGGAATGATGCTTTATATTATGAAAATAAGCATCGTAAATTTAGTTGGTGGATACAAATCAATTTATCCGAAGAAACGTCGGTTATACCGAGTTCGTTTCTTCAATGGTTTTGGGATTGGGGAATATTTCCTATCTATATGCCAAACAAGGTTTGTACTGTTTATGAACAGTCTGTTGAAGCAAATCCATGACTTCAAAACCCAAGGTTCATATTTGCAAAAATTTACCATGTACCATGGGTAGTTCATTGGGACTATGTGAAGACTCCAAAGGTAAATGCGGAAAAATTTGGTGAACAGATTTCAGCAATTCCATGGTTGGGACGAAGAATTCTACTTTGTTGGTGAAATAATTGTGATTTCTTTAATAAGGAATCTACCACTACAAGAAACTATGTCCGTTGTAAGGGTTATGGATTGACACCTGTAGGGCTATAACCCCTACAACGATCGTTGTAGCGGTTATTCACAACCACTGCTAAATCGTCTGGTTTAAACGGCCAGTTATAACGGTTAAGGAACCGCTACATGAATAGCTTCATCTGAATCTTCTCTTGCAACCTCCGCATCTGAATCTTCTCTCAATCTCCCTTCTCCATAAACAGCTTCATCGCAACTTCCCTTAGGACAGAGGACCGACTTCACGCCTTCTGAAGAACACATGGTCTTCTTTCATGGCGGATGCGACGGAAAAGACACATGAGGATTGACGAGATCTTTTAGAAGGAATGTCACCGATTTGTTTCTTCGGATTGGGGGAAGGGAGGGATGGATTGGATTAGGGTTAAGAGGAAGGAGATGACAATGTTGGTGTCGGAAGAGGAGTGGCCGACTGTCGGCGGAGGGATGCCGGCGAAGAATATGAACAGAGAGGGGCTTAGAGGAGGAGGCGGAAATATGAACAAAATAGGTTTTGGGTCTCATTAATTTTTAGAAGAAAAATAGAGAAGAAAATGTGAGGAGGGAGTGTTTTTAAAATTTAATGGTTGTGATGAGTGGAAAGTGTGTTTGTTTGATTTAGATATAATGGTTGTGCTTCTTTGATCCGTGTGAAGTTAAAAGAACCAATAGAAGAGGAGAAATGATTTTGGGGTTATTTTATTAGTCATTCAATGGAACAAACCTGGATCGTAAATCTAAAATGTCCGTTGTAGGGGTTCCGTTGTAGCTGTTAAATGCATTTGTAGCGGTTTCCGTTATAGCTGTTTTTAATAACCACTACAAACAACCCATTTTCAGAATCCTTTGTAGCAGTTAGTAAACCCCTACAATGGAACCCCCACAACGGACCCTATTTCTTGTAGTGTACTTATGCTAAAAGGGGAATGATTAAGGTGGTACCACCCAAAAAGCAATTACCTCCTAATGAGGAGAAACATTCACTTCCTGATCTTATAAAAAATCTCTTAAAAGATGTTCCAAAAGATGTTTTTAAAAGTGAACTCTTAAAAGCTCTTGAAGATGGAAGCATGGAGGCAGAAATGAGTAATGATCACTCCGAGAATTCGGTCAACAAAGATGATGAAGATGGGTCATTAAATGATGATTTGTGGGATGAGGACCAACCATATGAAGACATGGAGACTAACAATATGGGAGATGATGCTTAGTTATGGCTTATGAACATGAAGTACGACACCTAGCTTATTCTAAGCCTAGATGAAGGACACCTATCTTTCTTTCATGTCTCCAAGTGTCATCCCTTGTGACTTGTGAGACTAGTATGTTTGTCATGTTTGTTCTTGTTACTTGTGTTGTTAGAGTTTGTCTCCTATGTCATTTAGTTTAATTGTGTTAGTTGTCATCTTTGTAGTTTGTCTCCCTTGTCATTTAGCTTGATTGTGAGTGTTGTCTTTGGTTCCCCTTACCCCTATATAAAGGAGGAGGGATGTCTTTGTATGAACAAGTCTAGAAAATAAGAGAGAAAGAATAGAATGCTTTCCTTTGTAGCAAAAAATCTGCACTACTCCTTGTTTTATCTTAGTCTTTTGCTCCTTCTTCTCTTCAAGCTTCTGCCTCACCATAATCCATCATTCCCCTACTCAACCATAACCATAACCATCACCATCACCATCCACCTCTGGAATTCCAAGCTTGGTGCTTGCATGTTCGGTGCATGCAAGCCAAGGACGTTGCATGCATCGCCATCACATCAGGATTGGTATCAGAGACTAACAGAGAAGGTATATATGTTATGTGATTATGTAGATAGGTGTTATTATGAGTTTCTATAGTAATGATAAGTTTGCGTCTAGCTTGGAAGTATTAAATCTTTCTAGTATTTCTCACATTGATCGTCTCATTAGTAAACTTTCTAGTCTTACTTCTACTATTCAGTCTGAACAAATTTTAGTTGGCATCCCTGAGAATTTGCATGAGACTATCCTTAAAACTGAATTAGTAACTAATATAATTTTCTGTTTACAAAAAATAAAAACTAAGTTAGATAGTAATTTTACTTCGACTAGTAATAACTAGTTTTCACTAACATTGCCTAAAGGCAGGAACTTAATTTGTTAATCTTGTATATTAGCTATATTGGTAAATTCGGTTGGGGTTAAACGAGGTTTCCCATAGTCACGTAGCTATTTTCCCTTGCTTGCTGGATTAGTGATGACACTCGATTTTACGTGATTATTAGCCTCATTTAAGCTTCATTTCCTTGCTTGAATCTCGGGTTTTAGGGTGATTTAGCATGTTTTCATCTAAATGCTCTAATTCCTGCCATTTTGGTTACTTTGGCCCGTTATGGGTCTATTTGATGGTTTTCTAGTGCTTTTGAGAATGCACGGATTTTTGCCGTCAAATACGTAGCCACGGACAAGCTCGGAAAGCAAAGGAACCTCAAGGAACGGCCCGAGATCAATCCAGAAATCAACCAAGCCAGAAGAAATCACTGCCCGGCTATAACTGAAGTTTTCGGCGAGAAGTCTGAAGTCTTCGCTGAAAACTATGCAAGAGATTCACAGTCGAAGACAGGATAATCCAGCCAAAGTGTCATCTGAAGTCTTCGGCGAAAACTCTCAAGTTTTGCCGAAAACTAATCCCTTTTTTTCGGCTGGAATCCTAAACCCTATAAATACTAAACCGGCGGCCACAATCAGATACACATATTCCGTGGATTAAGTTCCAGACCTAAAAAGTTCAAAAGAGAGTTTAGAGAGTTCGAGGAGCAAGGAAGAGATCATGACGCCATCCTTCCATCTCGGAGAACTCGGTGCTAGGAGTTGAAGATCCAGGAAATTGAAGCTTCACAGATTCGTCTGAAATTAGGTTTTACAGTTCTTCAACGTCCTTCCTGGTTAAAGATGTATTCTTTGTTTGTCTTTGATTCTTTTGTTTCGAATATGAGTAGCTAAACTCATAGAGCTTAGACTAGATGAACCCTAAGTGACCCAGGACTTTAAAGTGGTCACGGATCGGAGGTAATTAAATCCAGTTTCAATCAGTTTCTCTTGCATGTTTGGTTTGTTCTTAATTGCTTTTGTGTTTCTTTTCTAGCTTGATCGCCTAGTTAAGATTCTAGTTAAGCTGAGGATAGTAGCGAACGTTCGCCTCACTTCAAAACACCAAATCAACAGTTAACATATTCATTGGAACAATTTCTTTGTAGGAACCAGTTAGGGTTAATCCACTGCTAGAGTAACTCATTAATCACTAGAAATCGCGCCAGTTAGTTTTCCGTTGCAGAAGTGAACGCGCGGGCGGTCAATTAATCTTGGGAGTTAGATCGGATAGAGCGAACGTTCGCCAGTCTTAAACCTAAGGGTCATGATTTATGGTGGTGTTTGAGAACTGAATGATTCGGGATTGAAAACCGCTGGTCTTGTGATATCCAATGTTCTGGTGATCTTAGGGGGATTCGAAATCTAAGCTTGTCTGTCGTATTGTTAAGTCAACCAAGCTTTCAATTGTTTTTTGTTTTCATTTCTTGTTCTTGCTTTATAGTCTAGAAGTCGTGGAACTCACACCACGCACAACTTGTGTTTAAACTTGAGTAATTTGCCTTCATATTTGAGTAGACGATTAGAAGAGACACTACAACATAACATAGCTACGGAGGCACATAAAATATTTGCCTCTAAATATACTTTTAAAGAACAAATACTATATGTGCCTCTATAGATGAATATATCTGCCTCTAATTGTATTTTATTTATTTATTTTAATATTAATAAATAATTTTTATAGTTTTAGAGGCAGATAGTTTATAATTGCCTTTATAAGTCAATACGATTACATCTTTTAGAGGCAGATAATTTATAAGTGCCTCTATAAGTTTATATGAAAGCTCTTTTAGAGGCAGATAATTTGTAACTGCCTCTATAAGTTTTTTGTCTTACACACAAAAACTCTTTTTGAGGCAGATAATTTATAACTGCCTCTATAGGTTGTATGATTAGCTTAGAGACAAATAATTCATCTATCTCTATATGATGAATGATTAAAATTTGTAAAGGTAGATAACTTGTAAACTTTGTGTTATTTTGTATCGAAAATGTTAGATAATATGTAATTAATTATATATATAATAAACGCTAACGATTTTCTTTTCTAATAATGAGTAAGAAAAAAATTTCATTTTTTCAATTTTGATTTCTTTTCTTGGCATAGTTTCTCCATATCATTGAGTTTTATAATTTATATTTAAAAACTACGCAAGAAGTATTAGTAAGTACTCCGGAGCCAAGTGGTAAGAACTAAGAACTTAATGTATTTCCTTGAATCACCCGGGTTCAAATCCCATAGATAGCAAAATAATAGAGAGTAATATATGTAAATAGTGGAAGAGTCCAATAAAGGAAAATGCCCTGGTAGGAGTAAATTCTTTTAAAATATACCAGCAACAAAATAAGTGTCTCTCAAAGGTGGCTAAGATGACAGATAAGTGTTGTTTAAAGATGCAATTGCCAACAATTATATCTGCTATTAAAGATACAACAACTATTGAAGAAGCTGTTCCCTTATATAAAGGATATGGACATTTTCCCTTACTTTCTCAAGACCTAATCTCCCTCCATAAACAGAATTTCAACTTTCTTCATATAGGGATGGTTCAAGTAGCCTTAAAGCCTACTACTAGGGATTAAATACTTCATCTATAATATGTGTAAGAGACAAAAGACATATGAAGTTTTTTTTACTCATTATTTGGAGTTGTGGAATCAAGCTTAAGAGAAGGACCCATATTCCTCACTTGTATTCCTAATATAGTCTTATCCCTCTCAGACCCTAATATTCATCAAGTTGTTGTACTTGATATTCAAACCCAAGGTTTTGACATGCTTCCTGGTTCTCAAAATGTAATCTTAATCTATAGGATTCATTATAAGGTGATGACTAGTACTATCCCTAATATGAAACCTATACCTCAAAATCTTGCGACTCATAAGGGTCAAACCACATTGTTTATAACCAATCTTTCTTGTTGTGCTGGCTGTCTGTGTCACTCCGTAAGGAGCTGTCTATGCCAAAAAAAAAAGACTAATAATTTAATATTTCTCAAACCTATTGCTTGGGAGAAAATCACTTTTCCTGATAAATGGTTACTTAATCGGCTAATCCTCCAATAAGAGAAGAACCGTCTAAAATTCAAGAGATTGTAGAATTTGATGATGGGAATGTAGAACTTATTTTAGTTCTTTTCGAAAAGCTCATATTAGTTAAGATCGCTCAAATTATTATATTGAACGACCTAGATTCTCGGTTGATAAATCTAGGTGATGAACTGCAGAACAGGGTATCAAATAACTGTCAAGCACAAAGCAGGACAAATCGTATTCCACGGGCCTCTTCTACTTGCTTACTCAAATGTGTTGGCAATTTTTATTCAGGATAAAACAGTTTGTGCGTGGTGTGAGTTCCACGACTTTTATACTAGGATGCAAGATAAACTGGAATGAAATTAAAATGCAGAATGATTGGTTGTTTGACTTAGACAGACGACAGGCAAGCTTAGACTTTGAATCCCCCTTAGATCACCAGAGCATTGGCAATCAACAGACCAACGGTTTTCAATTCTAATTCATTCAGTTCACAGACACCACCATAACTCCTTACCCTTAGGTTTAAGACTGGCGAACGTTCGCCCTATCCGATCTAACTGCCAAGATTAATTAGACGCCCGAGTACGGTCGCTTCTTGCGACGACAAAACTTACTGGCGCAATTACTAGTGATTCATGAGTTACTCTTGAAGCGGATTAACCCTAATTGGTTCCTACGAAAGGCACACTCCAATGAATAGGTTAATTGTTGATTTGGTGTTTTAAAGTGAGGCGAACATTCGCTACTATCCTCAACTTAACAAGAATCTAATCTAGGTGGCCAAACCAGAAAAGAAACACAGAGAACAAAGAACAAATCAAACATGAAGGAGAAACTAAATGAACTTCGAATCTAATCACCGCCGATCCGTGACTACTTTAAAGCCCTAGGTCACTTAGGGTTCATCTAATCTAAACTCTACGAGTTTAGCTACTCATATTCAATACAGGATAATCAAAGACGGACAAGGAATACATCTCAGATAGGAAAGACAGAGAAGAACTGTAAAACCTAATTTCGACGAATCCGTGAGGCTTCGATCTGCTGGATCTTCAACTCCTAGCACTGGCTCTCCGAGATGGAAGGATGACGTCACGATCCTTTCCTATCTCCTCGAACTCTTTTCACTCTTTCTCCCTCTGGTCTAAGTCTTGGAATTTTCGTCCAAAAAAGTAAGTATGAAGTCCTCTCTTCAACCGACGATTTCTTCTTTTATACATGTTCGTGTTCAGCTGGGAAACAACTTAGTTTTCGCCGAAAACTTGGGAAGTTTTCGGCGAAAACTTCCTTTAAAAACTCTAGCTCGCTTCGATTATTTCTTCTGTTCTGAATTCACCTACTCATATTCAATACAGGATAATCAAAGACGGACAAGGAATACATCTCAGATAGGAAAGACAGAGAAGAACTGTAAAACCTAATTTCGACGAATCCGTGAAGCTTCGATCTGCTGGATCTTCAACTCCTAGCACTGGCTCTCCGAGATGGAAGGATGACGTCACGATCCTTTCCTATCTCCTCGAACTCTTTTCACTCTTTCTCCCTCTGGTCTAAGTCTTGGAATTTTCGTCCAAAAAAGTAAGTATGAAGTCCTCTCTTCAACCGACGATTTCTTCTTTTATACATGTCCGTGTTCAGCTGGGAAACAGCTTAGTTTTCGCCGAAAACTTGGGAAGTTTTCGGCGAAAACTTCCTTTAAAAACTCTAGCTCGCTTCGATTATTTCTTCTGTTCTGAATTCACCTAGAGTTTTCGGCGAGAACTCGGACTTCTCGCCGAAAACTTCTCTTTTAAAACTCTGACGATTCTTTCTTGGATTTTCGGTGAAAACTCTAGGCCTTTCGCCGAAAACTCCTTTGTAGAACGGGGCAGGGAATGTGTTGACTTGATTGACTCCATGGATCGATTCTGGTGCAGTTCCTTGGTTCCAATGTGATGCACTCAAATATTGGTGTATCCAATCCCTCATTAGACGACAATTTTTTATACTTACTTGACCATTTTGCATGATTTTGCGTGAATTTTGTTTCCTTTCGGTCTTAGGACCGTTTTACGTCGTTTGTATGTTTTTGATATATTTCAGGATACATACGATGTTCGATCAAATTAATAAATACACATTTAGAGCATTAATAAAATATCTCTTATATCAATGTGTTTTGCTTCATCATCGGGTCATATGACTAATCCCCTTTGAATTAATATTGAGTGGGCTGTTATTAAGGCCACTTTCTTTTCACGTGGGATTTGAGTATGGATGAGGAAAGTTAAGTGGGGCCACTTAAATAATTATCATCATCATTCGTCTGGGGGGAATTAATTGGGCCTTTTGGCCATTAACAAGTGGAGAGGGGAGAAAAAAAGAGGGAGGCAGACGAGATGAAAGTTGGCTGACTTAAATACACCGGATATTACTGAACTTTTTAAAACCAGTCACACTGACCACTAAACTTTTTTTCGTACATCGGATACCACTAAACTCGATTTATTATCCACGATTTACCATTCCATTCTTAAAACGGATGAAAAATGACGTGGCAGTTAACGGCGTTAGCCTAATCACATATACTGATGACGTGGCTGCTGACTGTACGAAAACTTAAATGTAAAGAAGAAAGAAAGTTTAGAAGCGGCGTTTTTTGTCAAGAACCAAATGAGGGGAATAAAAGGAAAAGAAGAATCTTACCATTTTTTTTTCTTGCTGCTACCTCTTCCACATCTCCATATTTCAGCACCTTCTCTCCTCCAAGTGACCCATCATCTAAAGCTCATCCTCTCCATTCCCTTCTTCATGGCACTCATCCATTCCATTGATCTCTTCCCTAGGAATGATGCCGCCCCTGCACATAATACACATATTAACTCAATTCTCAAGTTTTTGTGATCTGAAATTGAGAGACCATAGTTGTTCATATCTCTTACCATGGAAGTCTTGTGGTGTACAGGAAGGGAGGATTGGATTGAGAGAAGCAGGAGGTTATTGTTGTTGGTGATGATTGTGATCTTCTTCATGAAAGGATTAAAGCATGAAGTTTGAATGGAAAAAAGCCATCCATTACAAATCATCAACTATAGTATCTATAATTGCAGAAGATGCAGAATATATAGCTCTTCCCAGAAAGGAAGAATTGATACAGGACAAAGAAGAAATCTGTCCAAGGACTGACAGAGAATGAGAGATGCTTATAGGGAAGTATATTGGGGTTGATATAGACAACTTAAGTTCTCTGTCATAGTGTATACTCTCATAGTGTATATTATCAGCTTAAGTTCTCTATCATAGCGTGGCTCAGCAATTGGATTCAGGATAGCAATACTATACCAGCTATTGTCCGCCATACTTGATTGAATCAATAAGATTCCATCTGGTAATCTGCTTTAGTCTTGATTCAGAAGAAAAAAAGAGGATCAAACTTTCCAGGAACGAAGTCTCAGGAACAGAGTTTGCAGGTTTAATTCTTTGTTTAGGAAGAAGAAGAGTTGGAGCATTAAAGGGGAAAGAGATTTTCTGAAATAAAAAAATACCTAAATTGGTCCCTCACATAAACGCCTAACACAATGGGAAATCTTAATATTTAATTTATCGTCCAGCCAGCATCCACGTAGGCACTATAATATGACTAGGATAACACCGTTTGTTGCCATGTCAGCTTTCCATTCATCTTTTAGATGGAGTGGTAAATCGTGGATAATAAATCGAGTTTAGTGGTATCCGGTGTACGAAAAAAAATTTAGTGGTCAGTGTGACTGATTTTAAAAAGTTTAGTGGTATCCGATGTATTTAAATCCAGAATATATAGCTCTTCCCAGAAAGGAAGAATTGATACAGGACAAAGAAGAAATCTGTCCAAGGACTGACAGAGAATGAGAGATGCTTATAGGGAAGTATATTGGGGTTGATATAGACAACTTAAGTTCTCTGTCATAGTGTATACTCTCATAGTGTATATTATCAGCTTAAGTTCTCTATCATAGCGTGGCTCAGCAATTGGATTCAGGATAGCAATACTATACCAGCAATTGGCCGCCACACTTGATTGAATCAATAAGATTCCATCTGGTAATCTGCTTCAGTCTTGATTCAGAAGAAAAAAAGAGGATGAAACTTTCCAGGAATGAAGTCTCAGGAACAGAGTTTCTAGGTTTAATTTTTTGTTTAGGAAGAAGAGTTGGAGCATTAAAGGGGAAAGAGATTTTCTGAAATAAAAAAATACCTAAATTGGTCCCTCACATAAACGCCTAACACAATGGGAAATCTTAATATTTAATTTATCGTCCAACCAGCATCCACGTAGGCACTATAATATGACTAGGATAACACCGTTTGTTGCCATGTCAGCTTTCCATTCATCTTTTGGATGGAGTGGTAAATCGTGGATAATAAATTGAGTTTAGTGGTATCCGGTGTACGAAAAAAAGTTTAGTGGTCAGTGTGAATGGTTTTAAAAAGTTTAGTGGTATCCGATGTATTTAAGTCAAAGTTGGCTTCGGCCAGGGAAAATTATAGTAGACGACGAGCTGGAGGCAGCGAGCGGGAAGGGAAAAAAGAGTCTGGATTTAATTTCCAGTTCGATAACTTGGAATTGAAGACGACGATGGATACAAGCGAGAGAGTTAATTGTTTGAAGATCAGCTCGTTAATAGCAGAGGAATCAAGACCAACCTTGATGAATCGGTGGTTTGCAGCTTTCTTTCTGATTAATCTCATGAGTAGCTAGGTTTTCTTTTCTTACTTGGGTTTTGTTGAATTCTTTGAGATTATGAGTTGATACTTTGAATACATGTTTTGGATTGTGGATTAATGATGATTGATAATCTATTTTGTTATCTTGTCGTCCCGTTCTTAGACTTTCCTGTAATTCGAGGTTTTCTGCAGTTTACCTGTTTTAAGTTTTCTGTTCAGTTTGCTATTGGATTGTTGGCTGAATGCGAGTTAGGGTGTGTTGCAGGTGGTTCTTGGTTGTAGAGTTGACTGACCCAACCCTTAGAACCTGAAACTGATTGTCATCCATGCCCTGCCAGTTCTGTAGCTGCATTTTCTCATAATTTCTTAGAAGGATACAAACTCAAGCAAGACCTTTCCCCACCGTTGATCCTACTTGTTAATTTGTGTTTTAGTTATTAGTTAGTTTTTACATTTTTCTAAATTAATCAAATCTTCGAACAAAACGATTTCGCTGATTAGCAGAACTAAACTGAGTAAGGTAGCTTGAGTAGACCTGTGGCTTATTTGGTGTTGGGGCCTAAAAACCTCGTCATCACAATGCCTTAGACACGTCCCTGGTTACATTATTTCACGGCAAAAACCCGTGCTATCATGAAAACACTAGAAAACCATCAAATAGACACGAAACGGGCCAAAGTAACACAAATGGCACGAGATAGAGCAGTTGAGTAAATATTCGCTGTTCTGCCCTAAAAACCACATCTTAAGACAAGAATTGTGCTTAAATGAGGCTGATAATCATGTCAAATCGAGTGTCATCAAATACCCCACACTTAAGCTTTTGCTTGTCCTCAAGCAAACTGAATAGAAAACGCTCATGTTCATAAATGATAAGATCGATTAAATTGAAGTTCAAGCTCGCACAATGAATTATTAGACAGCTACTTCTAGAATAAGAAACCTAACATGCATACTGATTAGCCAAACAACCTGGTCTCACTAAAACTGCACACAACAAGAAGTAGTAACCAATCATGCACAAATTTAACCTAACCGACCAGACTCCTCACACAGATAATATTTTAGTACAAGGGAAACTCTCATTCTCTGTGTTTAGGGACGTGTTCCTGCTCTCAATCATTTTCTGTTACTGAATTCTGTCATAAGTTTGCAATTCGACCACATCTCCACCACTGTGACAACACGAGAACTAGTCAAGAAGGACTTCCCTGCTTAGGAATGTAACGACTTCTACACTACAAGGGTTAAGATGGATGGATGATGGGAATGTATGATGATGGCTTTGGTGCAGTGTAGCTTTCGACTAACTTCCCTCGAATCTAGCCTCTAGCTTCCTACCGTCTAACCTGACACAGGTGGAATAGTGTACGCTCGTCCTATGATACCCTCAAGCAACCTAGCACTTTATTCTGTTTAACACATTTTTTCTGAATTTTCTTTTGACTTCGTTCTTCCATATGTAGGGAGAAGAACGTTATTGAACTGAACTATAAACTTACAACTTTGAACTTTTTTTTATTTTTTTGAATTTTCTTCCTTTTTCTTCTTCTCTTTTTATTTTGTGCCGATTTTCTTTTAGTTGTTAGAGGGGTTTACACGTCCAGACAAAATAGCTAAGACCACTTGTTTAATGGCTATAGGCAGGTTACCATAAACCGACTTTCGGTAGGCTAATCTAGACTACAACTGCATGGGTTCAACGGGGAATGAAGAATGAGAATTGGTTGTAATGTATATCGAACCAAAAGAACAGGTCAAGCTTAAGGGATGGATTTAACGTTAGGTAGGCTATCTGGATTAGTAGCTGAATCTAGGTGCCCCTATCATTCTAGAGCTCGTGTCATCGTGTGGTCTGGAATAGGTCTCATGCAAATTCTAACTCATTCAAGCAAACAGAAAACCAGTCAAAAAGAATTGAAATTGCAAGATACGTGCAATGGATCAAAAGCTCACAGTTGGTTTGCTAGTCGGATTCAGTCATTTTCATGCAATCAAGGCGACAAACTACAAGTGTGATTATAAAAATCTGTTCTGACCAGGCAATTTAGCATTAAAGTATACACGTCGGTTCTCAGGTTCTAGGTTAAGTAGTCTAACATCATTATGACAATTTGAACAACATTTTAACATCACAAATCAAGAACTGAGCAATTCTACTGCTAGAGAAATTGGACAAGGCACCACGAAACATAATAAGGGAAATCAAGATCATGCATAGTTCTTTAACACCCTACCCCACACTTAGACTGTTCTGTGTCCTCACAGGACTAAAATGAGATTGAGAGTCACGAGAAACCTGGAACAGGGGGCGGTGTAGCGGATGGTCGGAGAGCGTGTCGTGGAGCGGAGTCGAGTAGAATAGCTATCAAGAGAGACGTACAAAACAAAAACAACCAAAAGATCAAAAGGGAACCGGGACAAGCGTCCCGGTACCACACATAAAAAAGATGGATCAAAATCTGAAAAGAAGAAAGAAAAACAAAGGGAAAGGATAGAAACAACCTGATCACTGTCCCTCGGGTGGTGGTGGAGGTGGAGTCGGGAAAGGGGAAATGCCAAAACGCTGCTCAATCTGCTGTCGCCATGCGAGCTCAACCCTGTATCGAGTGTCCTGGTCGGCCATGAACTGTTGTAGAACGACCCATTGCGCTTTCTAGGTCTCCTCGTACTCCACCTGATCCCTTTCCCGTATATGAGCGCCAGAGGAGTAGTCTTGTTGCCAAAGATCAATGCGAGTCAGCTGCTCACCTCGTGGGTCGGGGGTCCGCGATGTACGTGGAGGGGGCGGATCTCTGGCAGGGGTGGTAGTCGGTGTATAGAGGTCGAGACTGACCGAGAGGTTGAGGCCACGAGCAACGGCGAGCTCCGCTCCGACGTGTTCAATCATAGTGCGGGGGAGGCTGAGATCCCACTTGTCACCGATCTGGAGGGATTCGATTAGGCAAGAGACGAAGGGGCCGCCAGGGATGGTGAGGGGCGCTTCTTGGTGGTGGTACGCTTATGGAAGAAGCAGGCTAGCCACCATCCCGTTTGGAGTCTACTAAATTTCTCGATGGCACGGAAGAGAATGAATTCCTCCAAAGAGATGTGGTGGCGAGCCTCCTTACTGCAGTAGCACAAAGAGCGAGTCCAAACATAATGGAAAAACTTGAAAAGGGGATGAGCAATGTTACCAACAGTGTCATTCTCCGGTTTTGCTTCGGACGCCCCGGAGATGAATCGCTAGACTTCAGGGTATGGATCTTGAGTGACGAAGCTCATCTCTTCAAAGCCGAGGGAGGCATCGATAGTGGTGGCAGTGGCATCGAGGAGAAGAGCGAACTCGTCAAGAGTCTTCTCGTACTGCACTCCCCTGAGACTGAAGCGCACACACTTGAGGAGGCGATGGGGTCTCTGAGTTGTCCATTCAAACGAACACCAGAACTCCTGGAGGGCGACCAGAGGGCATGTGGTAAGAGCTCGCAGACCGGTTTGCTCAAGAGCTCGGTCGACGCTGGCATGCCATCCCGGGTTGTGGCTTCTGAGGCTATCGAGGGAAAGGATTGCCACCTTCGCCGAAGGGATGTCCTTGATCTTCATGTATACCTCCAGTTGGTGCGGGGAAAGGGCAGTGATGAATGGGTGCAGGGCCCCGGTGGCGGGTGCTGGAGCACTCGAAGTAGGGATCACAAGGGGCGGTGCAGCTTGTGGAACCAAGTTCACGGTCACAGGTACTGTGGCAGATGGCGTGGGTGGACGGGAGGACTGACCCTTGTCCTGTCGAGCCCTGGATCGGTTCTCTCTATCTGCACTGGTGGTCTTGAAACACTTAGCATTCCTGCAATTCGAAACTCAGAGTAGACCATAATTATATGACAAGAATCCTACCCCACACTTAGTTTGAAACCTCGGTTCGGAGATGAACGAAACGGGCAGGTGGGGTAACAAAATTAGCCGAGAGATCACAATGGCAAAGCATAGCAGAAAAGACACAGCCATCATGCAGGGGAAAAAATGGCATTCAATCACCAAGTATGAGAAACCACGCAATTGACAGTCGACAGAGCATAAGACAATTTATCGGCACAAGACTATCAAAAATCATCTACGAGGGGGATGAACCTAAGATCGTTTTGCGGGTTCAAACAAATAACTAACAAAGCTAACAAGCTAGGGTAGATCGTATTCCACAGTCCTTCTAATGATTGACTACTCAAATAAGCTAGCAAATTACTCAGATTACACACTTCGTGCGTGGTGTGAGTTCCACGACTTCTAATTCTAAGAAATGCAGAGAAATTAAGAAATTGAAACTAAGAACAAATTGGAAATTAGGGTTGAAAACAGAGATGAATGACGAACTTAGACTTTGAATTTCCCTTCGTTCCCCAGAGCATTGGCAATCAACAGATCAGCGGATTTCGATTCTCATTCAATCAATTCTAAGACACTACCATAACTCCTGACCCTTAGGTTTAAGACCGGCGAACGTTCACTCTATCCGTTCTAGCTACCAAGATTAATTAGTCGCCCGGGTACGGTCGCCTCTCGCAACAACTTAACTTAACTGGTGCGATTACTAATGATTTATGAGTTACTCTTGCAGTGGATTAACCCTAACCGGTTCCTACGAAAGGCACACTCCAATTATAAGGTTAATTATTTGATTTGATGTTTTAAAGTAAGGCGAGCGTTCGCTTCTATCCTTAGCTTAACCAGAATCTAATCTAGGTGATCAATCCAGACAAGAAACATGAACAATGAAGAACAAATCAAACACGAAAGAGAAACTGATTGAACTTTAAATCTAATCACCGCCGATCCGTGACCGCTTTAAAGCCCTGGGTCACTTAGGGTTCATCTAGTCTAAGCTCTAACGAGTTTAGCTACTCATGTTTATCACCAAAGAATCAAAGACAAAGAAAGAGTTCATCATCCAGAGGAAGAACAGAAAAGAATCTGAAAAACCTAATTTAGATGACTCTGGCAGACTTCGATCTTCAGTAAACTGCAATCCTAGCTCCGAGCTCTTTGAGATGGAAGGGATGGCGTCACGATCTCTTTCCGGCTCTTCGAACTCTAAACTCTGCTTCAGAACTTTGAGAGAATTCTGAAGTTCGGTATTAGTTGGTAATTCTGATATATCTTGATAATGGGCCGCCGGTTAAGTATTTATACTTAACCCTAATACCGCCGGATTTGGCTTGATATTTTCGCCGAAAATACTGGGAGATTTTCGCCGAAAATCTTAGTGCAAATGGACAGCCCGCCTGTTGATTTCTTCTGTGATTTTTGGACAATTGGTTCTCGGCGAAAACTTGGTGTTTTCGCCGAAAACTTGGTGTTTTCGCCGAAAACTTCCTTCGGTTGGCATCAGTGGATTTGTGCATGTATTTTTGCCGAAAACACTAAGGTATTTTCGGCGAAAACTCCTTCGTAAACTGGGGCATGAATTATTTCGACTTGATTGGCTCCTTTGATCGATTCCGGTGTGATTCCTCGAAGTTCCAACGCCTTAGACACGTCCTTGGTTACTTATTCGATGGCAAAAACCTGTGCTAACATAAAAACACTAGAAAACCATCAAATAGACCCGAAACGGGCCAAAGTAACACAGATGGCACGAGATAGGGCAATTGATTGAATATTCGCTATTCTACCCTAAAAACCATGTCTTAATCAAGGAAATGTCGCTTAAATGAGGCTGATAATCACGTCAATTCGAGTGTCATCAAAATACCCCACACTTAAGCTTTTGCTTGTCCTCAAGCAAACTGAATAGAAACGCTTATGTTCACAAATGATAAGATCGATTAAATTGGAGCTCAATCAAACACAATGAATTATTAGACAGATCGATCCTAGAACAAGAAACCTAACATGCATACTGATCAGCCAAACTACCTGGTCTCACTAATAAACTGCACACGACAAGTAATTAGCAACCAATTATCCACGAATTTGACCTGACCGACCAGACTCCTCACACGGGATATATATAGTACAATGGAAACTCTCACTCTCTGTGTTTAAGGGCGTGTTTATGCTCTCAATCATTTTCTGTCTCTGAATTCTGTCATAAGTTTGCATTTCGACCACATCTCCACCACTGTGACAACACGAGTAACTAGTCAAGAAGGACTTCCCTGCTAGGACTGTAACGAATTCTACACTACTTGGGTTTATGATGAGATGGATAATGGGAATGTATGATGATGGCTTTGTGCGGTGTAGCTTTCGACTAACTTCCCTCGAATCTAGCCTATGGCTTCCTACCGTCTAACCAGACACGGGTGGAATAGTGAACGCTCGTCCTATGATACCCTCAAGCAACCTAGCACTTTATTATTTTTCTTTACACAATTTTTTTTCTTTTCTTTTCAACTTTTCTTTTGACTTCGTTCTTCCATTTGTAGGGAGAAGAACGTTTTATTGAACTAAAAACTTGAAACTTTTCTCTTTTTCTTCTTTTTCATTTTTTTTCGAAACTTGTTTCTTTTCTTCTTTTTCTATTTTTTCTTTTGTGCCGATTTTTTTTCTTTTAGTTGCTAGAGGGGTTTACACGTCTGGACATAATAGCTAAGACCACCTGTTTAATGGCTATAGGCAGGTTACCACAAACCGACTTCCGGTAGGTCAATCTAGAACTACAACCACAGGGGATCAACGGGGAATGAAAGAGTGGGAAATGGTTGTAATGTATTATCGAACCGAAAGAACAGGCCAAGCTCAAGGGTCTACACCTAATGGATTTTATCGTTAGGTAGGCTATCTAGCTTAGTAGCTGAATCTAGGTGCCCCTATCATTCTAGAACTCGTGTTATCGTGTGGTCTCGAGTAGGTCTCATGCAAATTCTAACTCATTTAAGTAAACAGAAAACCACTCAGAAAGAATTAAAATTGCAAGTTAAGTGCAATGGATCAAAAGCTCACAGTTGGTTTCCTAGTCGGATTCGGTCATTTTCATGCAATCAAGGCTACAAACTACAAGTGTGATTTTTTTAAAATTCTGTTCTGACCAGGCAATTTAGCATCAAAGTATACAAGTTGGTTCTCAAGTTCTAGGTTAAGCAGTCTAAGCATCATTATGAAAGTTTGAACAGCAACTTAACATCAAAAATCAAGAACTGAGCTATTCTAATACTAGAGAGACTGGAATGGAATCACGAGGCACACAAAAACACAATCAAGGGCAATCAAGTTCATGCAAGGTTCTCTAGCATCCTACCCCACACTTAAATCGGATTGTGTCCTCACGGGACTTAAATTAGAGTTCAGAGTGAAGTAGAAGAACCTGGACCGCGATGGTTGGTGTAGGGGATGAGCACGGTTCCTCGGAGCGGAGGGAGTCTACCCAAGCGAAGCAAAGGGAATCTCACTACTACCTACAAAATAAAAACAAATGAAACATAAAAAGGTAACCGGGACAAGTGTCCCGGATCCACACATAAAAAAGTTGGATCGAAATCCGAAAAGAAGAAATAAAAAGAAGGGACAAGAAAGAGGAAACAACCCGGTCACTGTTGGCCATGTGGGCCGGGAGGTGGAAAGTGGAGGAAATCGCCGAGCTAACGTTGCCACGCCAGCTGTGCCTCATACCGCTCGTTAGCGCGGCGCATATGCTGCTGCATAATAGTCCATCTCGCCTCTTGGGTGGCGTTGTCGGTGATGCGCCACTCCTGAAGTCGCTCATACAGCTCTCCAACATCCGCGCGGTGCGGGTGGTGCTGAGGGTGAGGCGCCTGATATGGATCTGGGATGGCCGGCGACGACTGGTGGGCAGACCCTGCCTGATGGTGTGGCGAGGGTATAGGATCACGGAACTCTGGCTCTACTGAGGCTGAGGCACCTCAGTATCATCTTCTTCCTCCGACTCCACCACATGTTGAAGGGGAGGATCTGCTACTACCTGGGGATTGAGGTCCAGCTCTAAGTCGTACTCAACCGCCAAATCTCCTCCAACGGTCCGTACTCGGCGTCGTGGGATGTTCGGGCAATATTCCTGGCTGAGGCCGAAGGAGATGATGAGCTGGCCTATGAAGTTACCTCCCAGTAGTGAGCGAGGGAGCTTCCACCTCTTGGTCTTCTGGCGGAAGATGCGAGCAAGCACCCATCCAGGGTGAAGAGGGTAGCTCTCCCGGATGGCGCGATGAAGCATAAGTTCCTCCTTACTGATATGGTGGCGGTCCTTCTCTGGAGCATATAAAAGCGATCTACGCCAAACCATATGAATAAACTTATAGAGAGGGTGAGAGAGAGACTTAACTGAGTTGTGGTCCGTGAGGCGATCGTCGGGCACTCCAGTCATATGGCTCCAGAGTGCATGGTACTCCTCCTCGTCATCATCGTCGCCCCATCCGAGGTGATGTCCATGGTAGTGCTCGTAGGGGATGCCTAGATGAGCGGCAAACTCATCATAGGTGAGCGTCCTGTACACCCCGCCAAGATAGAAGGAAACAACCTTCTTGCCCTGCCTCCTCTTGTGCTCGTCCAGATCAAAGGTCGCCCAGAACTCCTGGAGAGCGATGTCTGGGAAGTCACAAGCTATGGTGGTCAGCTCTAGGAGGCCGGCCGGTGCCAGGGCGTCGTGCACGTTCCGGTGGTAGTCCTCATCGTGATTGAAGAGGGACTCCATGGAAAGCGGGCGAACATTGGCTCCAGGAACGTGCTCGAGCCTCTGGTAGCACTTGAAGTAGAAGTCTGGTAGACGAGCAATAGTGCGATGGTACCCCGCACGGCCAGGGAATGCTGGTGGAGGGCCCTGGACAGCGGGTGTGACGGGAGCGGGGGCTCTGGAGCTCGAGGCGGTGTTAAGTCTCTGCTTGGTCCTGCGCTCATAAGTGGTGTTCCTAAAACCAGAACGAAACCAGATTAGTCAAACTAAAACCCTACCCCACACTTAGTAGAAAAACTCAATTTCACAAAGAAATGAGGAAAACCGAGTGGGGGTAAGCAAAGCAGATTAACCGGTAATCACAAACAATAAAATACATGCTTAGGAACAGCCAGAATTGATTAGCACAATCAGAGTTCATAAGTCAAACCGACATTAGAAAGTCAACATCATAGCATATTGAACCCTAATCATGGCAACACTATCACAAAGCGAAAAATGACGGTATAATATGATCTCAGATGGCAAACACAATAATATGAACGTAACTGAGCACATAAGGCAGCCAAATGATCAAAAACAGTTCATGGTCAAACCGATATTTCTCGAAAGACAACACTACACAGAATCTGTCTTAGGCATAGCAACACATGATCAAACGATATGAAAATTAAGCACAACACTCCCTAATCATGCTAGAATAGTCCAAATAGTTCAGCTAACCTAGTTCACACGAAATCAGTCGGCACGCAAATCGGGGCAACCGAAAAGTCAACCAAAAGTCAACCCCGACAAAATTCAGCATTCAATATGTCAAAAGATTCGTAATGAAAAGTTCTACAACTTACCTTGAGGCCATGGATGCTAAAAATGAACGGATTGGGAGGAATCAGTGAAAAATCGAAAGTTTTAGGGTTTGGGTGAACTGGAGCTATAAAGCTCCGATTCGGCTGTTCTAGGGCTCAAGACGATCGGAAATGGAAGGGAAGAGAGCGGCGATGGCGGTGGTGGCGGTCGGCAACGGCGGCGGCAATGAAAAATGGTGGTGGAGGCGACGGTTTTCGGGAAACAGAGGGGGAGGGTTTTGGTTTCTTAAGAAATTTTCGAAATGGGAAAGTGAGGAGAGAGGATGAGTGACCGAGAATTAAAAGGGATAAGGTCCGAAATTTGCCTTGCATTTTCGGCGAAAATATGTGCAAGTTTTCGCCGAAAATATCAGTTAAAATCACTGCCAGTTTTTCAAAAGAATTTTCGCCGAAAACTACAAGTAGTTTTCACCAAAAATTTGAGTTAAAATCGTCTGGAAACACAGTGGGATTTCAAAGGGCGTTTTCGCCGAAAATGGGGTGTATTTTCGCCAAAAATTTTGAACTGCTCGATTGAAAATATTTTCGCAAATCCGGCAAACTTCAGAAAATGACAATTAAATCCACAAAAATCGGAACAACCTCAATCAACTTGCGAATGACACTACGACACACAGACTACACACGAAAAATAAGGAATCAAAAAAACTGACACTTTTGGCTCCCCCGAACCGACTCTAAAACACTAAGGTTGACACAAATGAAAAACTGACTCCAGCCGTGGGTTGCCTCCCACGAAGTGCTCTTTTATTAACGTCCTTGAGCTGGACGATACCTGGACTGTGTTAGGAGACATCCCAACTCAGGCTCTCCTTAACGCTAGCGTCGGAGTTCATGAAGTAGAGTTTCGGGGCATCTCCGTTAAGCGTAAATCTCTTCCCGTTAGCGTGTATGAGCTTGGTACGTCCATCGGGAAGATGATCGATGAACTTGAACAGTCCGAACAGTTCTCTGGAGAGGTAATCCTTCTTGAGTGTTACAATGGAAGGAATGAGGACTGTCGGCTTCGTCTTCTTCGTATCCCCGACTTGATATCACCAGGATCGATGATCGTCAGTATTTCCTTAGGAGATGCTTTTGGCTTCTCCTTCCATACTTGTTCCGGCGCCGGTTGCTTGTCGGGAACTGGTGGTGTGGCTGGTTCGGAAGAAGACGGCGGAGCTTTTGGCCTCCAGACCGTTTGAGTCTTCTTCTTTTGATGATTCTACCTCCGTGACCTGCCAGACTCCTTGCTCGGCTGTTTAGAAGAGGCTTGCAGTTCCTTCTTCTTTGGTGGCTGAAGAACAGATTTTGGTTTCTGCTTGATAACCTGTCCAGCACCTGTAACAGCAATTGATCTAGGAACACTAGAAGAGACATCAGTAATGAAGTTGACCGAGGCCAACTCCACAGTTTCTACAGTTAAACAATGTAATTCTCCCTCAGGAATGTATTTCATATTGTCCTTGAGACAGAATGTTGCAGTATCCTTTCCAACCCTTAATGTTAACAAACCATTTGGGACATTAATGTTAATGACGGCTGTTGCCATGAACGGTCGACCTAGGATAAGGGTAGAGTATGCCCCTTGAGTATCCATTACTACATAATCAGCGAAAAACCAGAAAGGGCCACAACAAGTGATTACATCTTTGATTATTCCTCTAGGTTCTTTTAAAGTTTTGTCAGCGAACACTAAATGCATGCTAGCAGGTTGTAGTTCACCTAAGTTCAGTTTCTTATATAAACACATAGGCATAACATTTATAGATGCACCTTGATCAACCAAACTACGCTCAATTTTGATGCCATTAATGATTATAGGTAATGTAAAAGGGTCAGGATCAGAGCACTTAGCTGGGATAGGTATGGGTGGTGATTGAGAGATGATAGCTGAGCACTCTCCCGTAGAGGGAGTAGAAAGTGCTTCCTTCTTCTGCTCCAGGCTGTTCTGCTCAATGCTCCTGATGGTGATGGCTTTAGCATGCTCGTTCTTCATGGTGGAGTTGTTTTGAGGCGGTGCCTGATTGGAGAGTGGAAGGTTGGACAACATGTTAGCAACTTTATTTACCATACTCTCTATTCTCTGCCCTTGTGCGATCTGTCCTTGGTTAAAATCATCTTGGGCTTTAAACCTTTCTTCGTGATCATCGAGCCTTGCCGCAATCAGATCAAACTTCTTGGCTATCTTCCTCTCCCAAATGTTCTCATATGTAAAATTCTGAGGTTGCTGTGCTCCGGCGAATCTGGGAGGATCTTGATAACTATTGTCCCAGCATTGATTCTGACTCTGGTTGAATCCGAAGTTGTGAGGAGGACGGTCAAGGAGGCTTCCCTGTTGTTGAGGAGGTGTTCTGAACTGTCGGTAGTCGGGGTAGCCTCTTTGATCATTGGTGAAGCCTTGATCAATGAAATTAACTTCCTCTCTAGACCAGTTATTAGCTGTACCGAAGATCTCCTCCATGTGTTTATGCACCTCGATCTTGATCTGCTCTTCACAGCTTGGTTGGCTCTTGGTTGCTCCAAACTGTCTCTCCCAATTTCTGGACTTAGATGCGCAATCTGCAAAGTGAAGAAGAGCAGCTTCTGGTTCGAGTGCTGTGTAGTTGCCATTAGCTAAAGTGTTGACCCATTCAGCCGTTTCTTCATTCATACCTTGGGCAAAGATTTCGGCTAGTTGTCCCTGGTTGAATCCATGATGAGGGCATTCAGAGAGAAGCTCTTGGAATTCGTTCCAAGCATCGTATAAGCTTACTCCTTCCTTCTGAGAGAATCTAGCGATGCTATCCTTGTAGAATGTTGTTCTTGAAGGGGGATAGTAGTCCTCTATGAAGTCCTGAGCTAGATTATCGCAGTCGGTGTAGTAGCCAGGTGGTTTCAAGCTGAGCCATATCTTGGCGTTGCCTTTAAGAGAGAATGGGAATACTCGTAAGCAAAGATTGTTCTTACCTAGATTCTCGCTCTTAAACGTCTCGCACATGTCAAGAAAGTTCGCCAAATGTGTGCAGGGGTTTTCTTGCGGCTTCCCTTCGAATTGAAGATCCCTAGAAACCATGTTCAGGAAGGAAATTGTGATCTCATAGTCAGGGTCGTCATCGTTGTGCGGCATAACAACGCTAGCTCGGAAGTTAGTCGCACTTGGTCTACAGTAATCCGCCATGGTGCGTTGAGCAACCATTACGGGAGGAGAAGGTGGTGGTGAATCTGAAGTAGTGGATGAAATAGACGAAAATGAGGAGTTCTCCTTCAACTCCTTGATCTTTTCAGGGATAGGTGGTGTAGGCGGAGTGGTTATGACTTGCTTCTGAGCTCGCGGTTTCTTCGGTGGAGTAGAATTACCCGGCTTAAACTGAGAATGAGCGATCGAGCGGTTCATAAACCTGTAGAACAACCTACAACAACAAAAGCAAACATACCGGCGTAAAATCGAAGTGGATGGAAAAGTGAAAGATGGAAAGTAGAAGAATAAATTGCCAGTTTTTCTTTCAAACTATCAAAAGAATTCCTCGGCAACGGCGCCAATTTGATGAACCTAAGATCGTTGTGCGGGTTCAAACAAATAACTAACAAAGCTAACAAGCTAGGGTAGATCATATTCCACGGGCCTTCTAATGATTGACTACTCAAATAAGCTAGCAAATTACTCAGGTTACACACTTCGTGCGTGGTGTGAGTTCCACGACTTCTAATTCTAAGAAATGCAGAGAAATTAAAAAATTGAAACTAAGAACAAATTGGAAATTAGGGTTGAAAACAGAGATGACAAACGAACTTAGACTTTGAATCCCCCTTCGTTCCCCAGAGCATTGGCAATCAACAGATCAGCGGATTTCGATTCTCATTCAATCAATTCTAAGACACTACCATAACTCATGACCCTTAGGTTTAAGACCGGCGAACGTTCGCTCTACCCGTTCTAGCTACCAAGATTAATTAGTCGCCCGGGTACGGTCGCCTCTCGCAACGACTTAACTTAACTGGTGCGATTACTAATGATTTATGAGTTACTCTTGCAGTGGATTAACCCTAACTGTTTCCTACGAAAGGCACGCTCCAATTATAAGGTTAATTGTTTGATTTGATGTTTTAAAGTAAGGCGAGCATTCGCTTCTATCCTTAGCTTAACCAGAATCTAATCTAGGTGATCAATCCAGACAAGAAACATGAACAATGAAGAACAAATCAAACACGAAAGAGAAACTGATTGAACTTTGAATCTAATCACCACCGATCCTTGACCGCTTTAAAGCCCTGGGTCACTTAGGGTTCATCTAGTCTAAGCTCTAACGAGTTTAGCTACTCATGTTTATCACCAAATAATCAAAGACAAAGAAAGAGTTCATCATCCAGAGGAAGAACAGAAAAGAATCTGAAAAACCTAATTTAGACGACTCTGGCAGACTTCGATCTTCAGTAAACTGCAATCCTAGCTCCGAGCTCTTCGAGATGGAAGGGATGGCGTCACGATCTCTTTCCGGCTCTTCGAACTCTAAACTCTGCTTCATAACTTTGAGAGAATTCTGAAGTTCGGTATTAGTTGGTAATTCTGATATATCTTAATAATGGGCCACCGGTTAAGTATTTATACTTAACCCTAATACCGCTGGATTTGGCTTGATATTTTCGCCGAAAATACTGGGAGATTTTTGCCGAAAATCTTAGTGCAAATGCACAGCCCGCCGGTTGATTTCTTCTGTGATTTTTGGACAATTGGTTCTCGGCGAAAACTTGGTGTTTCCGCCGAAAATTTCCTTCGGTTGGCATCAGTGGATTTGTGCATGTATTTTTGCCGAAAACACTAAGGTATTTTCGGCGAAAACTCCTTTATAAACCGGGGCATGAATTGTTTCGACTTGATTGGCTCCTTTGATTGATTCCGGTGTGATTCCTCGAAGTTCCAACACCTTAGACACGTCCTTGGTTACTTATTCGATGGCAAAAACCTGTGCTAACATAAAAACACTAGAAAACCATCAAATAGACCCGAAACGGGCCAAAGTAACACAGATAGCACGAGATAGGGCAATTGATTGAATATTCGCTATTCTACCCTAAAAACCATGTCTTAAGCAAGGAAATGTCGCTTAAATGAGGCTGATAATCACGTCAATTCGAGTGTCATCAGAGGGAAATAAAGATCATACATGCCGAAATCTGAAGCTCAACACGCCAGAAGATTCAAAATCGAGGGCTGAAAAACTAATCGTGAAGACATGACGCGAGAAAATGGTTGGAAATCCGAGAAATCGACCAAAAGCTTGAAAACTTGTTTCGAGTGGAACCGGAGCTACAGGGCTCCGATTCAGGAGAGCTAGGTGCATTCAACAAAGGAGGAAGAGAGAGAGGATTGGCTGGCGGCGACCGGGCGGCGGAGCGACAACGACGAAGAGAGGAACGAGCGATCGGGCGCGAACAGGGAGAGAGAGATGGCGGCGAGGTTGGGTTTTTCGGGAGGGGTCTCGTGAAAAAAACAAGTCCGAAGAGGGCTTTAAAGCAGGCCAAAAGACTCAAAATTTTCGGCGAAAAGGGTGAAGATTTTTCGCCAAAAACTCCCCTAGAAAAACAAAAACGACGCCGGTTGGAAAGAGGGAGTTCTCACCGCGAAGTCAAGTTTTTGGCGGGGACTTTTCGAAAAAGAGAAATAGGAGGAACCTGGGGTTTTTAAAACCAAAGTTTTCGGCAAAAACTGAAGGAGTTTTTTCGCCGAAAACTCGTTTGAAAAATGAGTTTTGACAGTTTGTTTTTTGAAAGGGGGTTTAAAAGAGACGACTCTAAATAAACACAAACTGACTCCAACCGTGGGTTGCCTCCCACAAAGCGCTCTTGCTTAACGTCTGTGAGTTGGACGATACCTGGATCGGAGTTACTGGGTGGACGTGAAGTAATGCACGTCGATGAGGGAGACAGCCAATCTCTGTAGGTACTTCTTGAGTCTATTTCCATTGACCATAAAAGGTTCTTGACCGTGGCCTTTAATTAGGATGCTCCTAAGCGACGTCTGCCTAACCACGGTGTAGGGGCCGGACCAACAGGATTTCAACTTACCTGGGAAAAGCTTCAGACGAGAGTTGTAGAGAAGGACTTCATCTCCGGGGTAAAATTGTTTGACCCCCTTCAATTGAGCGTCATGGATCCTCTTGGTGCGTTCTTTATAGAGTTTCGTGCTCTCGTACGCGTGAAGACGATGCTCCTCAAGCTCAGCAATCTGATCGTGGCGCACATTCCCTACTACTGCATATTTCATGTTTAACTCTTTAGTAGCCCAACGCCTTGTGCTCAAGCTCAACCGGCAAATGGCATGCCTTGCCATAAACTAGTTGATACGGTGAGGTACCGATGGAAGTTTTGTAGGCAGTTCGATATGCCCATAAGGCATCATTGAGCTTATATGACCAGTCCTTGCGAGACCGTCCAACTGTCCTATCAAGAATCCGCTTGAGCTCACGGTTTGTCACTTCCGCTTGACCGTTAGCTTGAGGGTGATAAGCAGTGGACATTCGGTGGGTGACGCCAAAGCGTTTGCACACCCGATCGAAGTGTCCGTGGAAGTGGGTACCCCTATCACTCATGATGAAGCGTGGTGAACCAAAACGCGTGAAGAGACGTGTAGGGAACCGTCCCACCACTCTTGAATCGTTGGTGGGTAAAGCTTCAGCCTCAGCCCACTTAGAAACATAATCAACGGCCACAAGAATGTACTTGTTTCCGTTGGAGGGTGTGAATGGCCCCATGAAATTAATTCCCCAAACATCGAAAATTTCAACAGTTAAAGAAACAATTTGAGGCATCTCATTACGGTTAGAAATGTTACCTGATCGTTGGCATGCATCACACTGACGAGCAAAAGTGTCGCAATCACTAAAGATAGAAGGCCAGTAAAATCCAGTTTCGAGTACCTTTCTTGCAGTGCGATTGCCGCCGAAGTGTCCTCCAAGCTGACTTTCATGGCACTTACGCATGATGTCAGCGGCCTCAATGTAAGAGACGCACTTCCGGATCATCCCGTCAATTCCAATGCGGTACAAGAATGGCTCGTCCCAGAAGTAAGACTTGGCTTCTTTAATGAGCTTTTTATGCGCATTATAATCCAATCTGGGAGGTATTATATCGCGAGATAGATAATTAGCTACGGTGGCATACCAGGCTCATCCGGTGTTGTTGCATTACTCAGCTCTTGAGCATGAGCAATCGCCCAAGGCTCGATGGCTATGCTGTTGACCTGTTCATAGATTTCAAGATGCAACAACTCGTCAGGGAAAGAATCATTAATAGGAGTAGTAGTAGACTTACCTGTTTGTGACTCCTCGAGTCGGGAGAGGTGATCGGCTGCTAGGTTCTCAGCTCCCTTCTTGTCCTTGATCTCTATGTCGAACTCTTGGAGAAGGAGAACCCATTGAATAAGCCGTGGCTTCGAATCCTGCTTTGCTAGGAGATGGCGCAGAGCAGCATGGTCGGTGTAGACAATGGTATGAAAGAGGACCAGGTACTGCCTGAACTTATTGAAGGAGAAGACGATAGCCAGGAGCTCCTTTTCTGTGGTAGTGTAGTTCCTCTGAGCTTCGTTAAGCATCTTGCTAGCAAAATAAATGGGATGGAATCTTTTCTCTTTTCTTTGTCCCAGAACAGCACCAACGACAAAGTCGCTAGCATCGCACATTATCTCAAATGGGAGATCCCAATCTGGTGCCATGAGAATTGGTGTGGTGGTAAGCTTGGTCTTCATGATCTCAAAGGCTTCAAGGCATGGCTTGTCAAAAACGAAAGGGACGTCTTTCTCTAGAAGCTTGGTCATTGGAAGAGTGATCTTGGAGAAGTCTTTGATGAACCTCCGGTGGAATCCAGCATGACCGAGGAAGTTTCAAACTGTCTTGACTGAGGTTGGCGGTGGAAGACTGGCGATGGTTTCAAGCTTGGCACGATCAACTTCTATCCCGAGCTTGGAGATCCTATGGCCAAGAACGATGCCTTCGATAACCATAAAGTGACATTTCTCCCAACTAAGAGCTAAGTTGGTTTCCTCATAACGGGCTAGTACCTTGTCCAGGTTGGCTAGGCACTTAGAAAATGAGTCTCCATAGACAGAGAAGTCGTCCATGAATACTTCTACCACATTCTCTACTAGATCTCCGAATATAGCAAGCATGCATCTTTGAAAAGTAGCGGGAGCATTACACAAACCAAAGGGGATACGACAATAAGCAAACGTACCAAAAGGGCAGGTGAAGGTCGTCTTTTCTTGGTCGTTGAGCTCGATGGGAATCTGAAAGTAACCAGACATGCCATCTAAGAAACAGTAGTACTCATGGCCAGCTAGCCTCTCTAGCATCTGATCAATGAATGGTAGTGGGAAGTGATCTTTCTTAGTAGCGTCATTAAGGCGTCTGTAGTCGATGCAGACTCTCCACCCGGTAACCGTACGAGTGGGGATGAGCTCGCCCTTCTGATTAGGGATGACTGTGATTCCTCCTTTCTTTGGAAAAACCTGAGTTGGACTAACCCAAGGACTGTCGGCAATAGGGTAAATGATACCGGCATCCAAGAGCTTAAGGACTTCCTTCTTCACAACTTCCTGCATCAGAGGATTTAGTCAGCGTTGCGGCTGCCTAACTGGCTTGAATTCTTCATATACAACTATCCAATGTTTGCAGAAGGTCTCGGAGATGCACCTTATGTCGGCTAATTGCCAGGCTATAGCTCGGACGTGCTTCTTGAGTAATATGATCAGTTGCTCTTTCTGCTTGGGAGATAAAGCTGAGTTGATGATGACTGTCAACTGACATTCCTTCCCCAGAAATGCATACTCTAGGTGGTGGGGGAGTTCCTTCAATGCGAGTTTTGGAGGGTTCTCGTATGAAGTGGTGATCCGACTTGAAACTGGTTCAATATGGGGTGGTGCAGAAGTAGTTGTGGATGTCATCTTTCGGTCGTCTAATTCGTCTTGCCATAGGCGCTGCTCTTGATCTTCTAACGCGTTTTCAACTCCTGAAATCAAACACAACTCTAGTGGATCACTAGATAAAGCATTAGTTATGAAGTTGGCCGAGGCCAACTCCATAGCATCAACAGTATAACATTTATCATCTTGAGCTGCAGAATATCTCATGCTATCCCTAATGCGGAAAGTGACGCTATCATGTCCTACACTTAAAGTTAACAAGCCTTGTTTACAATTTATATTTCCACCGGCAATTGTCAAGAAAGGTCGACCCAAGATAAGCGTTCCATCTAATTCACGGGTATCCAGAAAAACGAAATCTGCAATAATAGTAAAAGGGCCACAGCGAACAGCTACATCTTCTATTATACCCCTAGGCAGTTTGACAGACCTATCGGCTAACGCGAGATGCAGAGTAAGTGGTTTTAGTTTTCCTAGGTTTAACTTCTCATAAAGATAAACATGCATAACATTAATGGAAGCACCGGAGTCAGCTAGAATATGCTCAGTTTTAATATCATTTACTATGCACGGTAATGTAAAAGGGCTGGGATCAGAACACTTAACTGGCGGTGGCTGTCGCATGGGCTACCGAAGAGAGAAGCACATTCATTGGGAGGGTGACAGAGTACGCCTCTCCATTCTTCACCTTCTTCACGAGATCTTTAAAGAATTTTCCAAGTGGTGGTATGATCTCTACAGCTTCAGTTACTGGTATCTTGATCTCTGCATTCTTGAGAACGTTATACCACTTCTTATACTGGGTGTCGTGATCCTTGGCTTTGCTCATCGCAACTTTTGGAAAAGGAATCTGAGGTATATATGGTGCTAAGACAGGCTCAGGAGCTGTCTTGGGAGGAGGAGTCGGTGTTACTTCTTCCTCTTCTGTGATATCTTCAATCTCTGCATATCTATGGCAGTAGCATCTGGTATCATGTCTGGTTCTGGAGCCTTCGGATCAGCTGTCTGCTTGCCACTCTTGGTGGTGATGGCTTGAGCTTGTTCGCTCTTAACACTGAGGTCGCCTTGAAATGCTGCTTGATTAAGGAAAAGGTTGATAGTCAGTAACTTAGTCACATTGTTTATTGCATCTTCCACTCTTTGGCTCTGAGCCACTTGTCCTTGATTGAGTGCAGCTTGAGCTTTGAATTGATTGTCATGATTGTCGAGTCTGCTCATGATTTGGTCGAACTTCTTCTCGTAGTCCTCGTCTTTATAGAAATACGGCTTTGCTCGAGACTGTGGCTGTCCTCCAATGAATCCAGGAGGTCTTTGGTATGATTTTGGGAATCGGTTGTTTTGGTTCTGACCCTGCGGTTGGTAGTTCTTGTAATTGGTGTAGCCTTTCTGATTGTTGGTGAAGCCTTGACTAATGAAGTTCACCTCTTCTGAAGACCAGTCCTCTGTTTTACCAAAGTTAAGGCAGCTTCCACCGTTATGAGCACATGTTCCGTACCATCCACAGTCAGCCGAAAAGATGGTTGCTGACAGGGGATCGAGGGATACATCAATTGTCTTTAGATGCTTTTGAACTTCTGCTTTGACTTGATCTGCGATGCTCATCTGACTCTTGGTACTTTTTCTTTGTCTCTCCCAATTTCTTGACTTTGAAGCACAACTAGCAAAATGAAGAAGAGCGTTCTGAGGTTTAAGAGCAGTGCAATCTCCCCCAGCTAGGGAGTTGACCACTTTGCAGATTCCGCACGCATACCGCGAGCAAAGAATTCAGCCAGCTGCCTTTGTTCATACCCATGGTGAGGACAGTTAAGAGAAGTTCTTGGAATTCATTCCAAGTGTCGTATAAGCTTGCATCTTCTTTCTGAGTAAACCTGGAGATGTTATCCTTGTAGGCAGTTGTCCTTGATGGAGGTAAGTATTCATCAACGAAATCTTGAGCTAAAGTCTCCCAATCAGTGTAATGACCGGGTGGCTTGCCACTAAGCCATCTCTTAGCTGCACCTCTGAGAGAGAACGGAAAGGCTCGAAGGCATAGAGCATTCTTGTTGAGGTTCCCAGTCTTGAAAGTTTCACAGACAGCCAGAAAGTCAGATATGTGTGCAAGGATTATCATCTGGCTTTCATTCAAATTGCATGTCCCTAGAGATTAGTCCCAGGAAGGGGATCTTGATCTCAGTCAGGATCGTCGTCATTATAAGGTACGCTGATGGAAGATCGAACGTTAGTTGCGCTCGTCTTACTATAGTCCGCAAGACTCTTTGAAGCAGCCATTGCGGTAGGGAAGGATGAAACGGAAGTGATTTGATTCTATACCTGCTATAATCTGCAAGGGACAAAAACAAACACAACCGGTGTAAAATCGAAGTGTGATGGAAAATTAAATATGGAAAGGTAGAAGAACAAAAATGCCAACTCTTCTTTCAACTAAATAGAAGAGAGTCCCCGGCAACGGCGCAAATTTGATGAACTGTAGAACAGGGTATCAAATAACTGTCAAGCACAAAGCAGGACAGATCGTATTCCACGGGCCTCTTCTACTTGCTTACTCAAATGTGTTGGCAATTTTTATTCAGGATCAAACAGTTTGTGCGTGGTGTGAGTTCCATGACTTCTATACTAGGATGCAAGATAAACTGAAATGAAATTAAAATGCAGAATGATTGGTTGTTTGACTTAGATAGACGACAGGAAAGCTTAGACTTCGAATCCCCCTTAAATCACTAGAGCACTGGCAATCAACAGACCAGCGGTTTTCAATTCTAATTCATTCAGTTCACAGACACCACCATAACTCCTTACCCTTAGGTTTAAGATTGGTGAACGTTCGCTCTATCCAATCTAACTACCAAGATTAATTAGTCGTCCGAGTACGGTCACTTCTTGCGACGATAAAACTAACTGGTGCAATTACTAGTGATTCATGAGTTACTCTTGAAGCGGATTAACCCTAACTCGTTCCTACGAAAGGCACGCTCCAATGAATATGTTAATTGTTGATTTGGTGTTTTAAAGTGAGGCAAACATTCGCTACTATCCTCAACTTAACAAGAATCTAATATAGGTGGCCAAACCAGAAAAGAAACACAGAGAACAAAGAATAAATCAAACATGAAGGAGAAACTGAATGAACTTCGAATCTAATCACCGCCGATCCGTGACCGCTTTAAAGCCCTGGGTCACTTAGGGTTCATCTAATCTAAACTCTACGAGTTTAGCTACTCATATTCAATACAGGAGAATCAAAGACGGACACGGAATACATATCAGGTAGGAAAGACAGAGAAGAACTGTAAAACCTAATTTCGACGAATCCGTGAAGCTTCGATCTGCTGGATCTTCAACTCCTAGCACTGACTCTCCGAGATGGAAGGATGGCGTCACGATCCTTTCCTAGCTCCTCAAACTCTTTTCACTCTTTCTCCCTCTGGTCTAAGTCTTGGAATTTTGGTCCAAAAAAGTAAGTATGAAGTCCTCTCTTCAACCGGTGATTTCTTCTTTTATACCTGTCCGTGTTCAGCTGGGAAACAGCGTAGTTTTCGCCGAAAACTTGGGAAGTTTTCGGCGAAAACTTGGGAAGTTTTCGGCGAAAACTTCCTTTAAAAACTCTGGCTCGCTTTGACTGTTTCTTCTGTTCCAAATTCACCTAGATTTTTCGGCGAGAACTCGGACTTCTCGCCGAAAACTTCTCTTTTAAAACTCTGACGATTCTGTCATGAACGTTTCCGTCCGCGGCGGGCCGACACCTCCGAAGCTTTTCGAGTTTATTTTTGGTTATGGAGTCGCCACCAATCGTTAGAGCGGATTGGATGCTTAGGTGTCCAAATCGGGTTATCCAACCGAATTTGGACTAGATCTGCGAAACAGAGAACGAGATTCGGGGACGGTTACGTGTGGGGAAGGATTAGCATCCCCACAACGCCCGGAAAAACCGGTACTACCGATCACGATAAGGTTATTTTCTTGACGGCTTGATTAAGGAGATAGGCGTTCACGCTCCCTATTTAGGGATTGCGTTACTAATTCAGATTTTTATATTTTATTGATTTAGTTTATAAAATTTTAACGGAGGGGGGATTTTAAAATCGGACTCGAGTCGAGTGACTGCATACGTATCCGGAGGCCGGAATCAAAGTCCACGTAGTTCGTCGTTTTAAAAATCGGGTTGGTTTGAGGTATTTTTTATCTTTCAAAGTTTTACTGCTTTTTATATATATAAGCTTAAGGAGCAATTTACTTTTTAAGATTTTATTATCTTATTTAGCGTTATTTATATTTAAAGGGGAGGATTTTCACGGGTCATCTTTCGTTACTAATTCCAAGGGTTTTTGTTATGGTTTCGGGTAATTTAGGCTAGGGATTCCCACGGTGTTTTGCGAGTGCGAAATGATATCGACTTTGATTTTAAATGCTTGGATTGTTTGTTTTTGGCTCGGGATTTCCACAATACTTTACGAATGTAAAGTAGTCGTTACTAATTCCTAATGACAAGCACAATGGACAGACTTGAATCTTATCGGTGGATTAGCATACAATCCACGGAGACGATCGAATTTTGATATGAAATTAGTTAAGAGATTTTATTAAACCAAATTCTTTGATTAACAAAATATTTGAATTTAAACATTAAAGGATTTCTTTGTCCTTAATTAATCTATTCCACTTTAATTGTAGACAAATTTACATCAACATGGGCTAAAAAAAGATTAGTATTACAATTAGGGCCTATTTTAATTAAATAGATCAAAAGCGGAAATGGGCTCAACAAATTTCGGTCCAAAAGGCAGAAAAATCGGCCAGCCCAGCAGTTCATTAATGGCAAAATCGTAAATAGATGGATGGTGGCAATTCCGTAAAATTGAAAAACCCTAATGCGCCATATAAAAGGAAAAGGGGCTGAAAAAATCAACCCTCCTTATCACTGTTCATGCACCGTTCCTCTCTTCTCTCTCTCTCAATTTTTTTCTGAAATCAACTCCTCTCTTCTTCTTTCCTCTTCTCTTAACAAAAACGAAAACCCTAATCTAATCACCATCAGCCGCCGCCGACGACATCCAACCAAGGAGAGTCGGCCACAACTAAACAACATCTCCCACCCCCGCTGACGGAAGGGAGGATGTCGGCGGGACGAGCTCCGACTATCTCCGCGAAGAACCGCGATGGCGAGTCGCTCCGACGGCCGTCCGACGAACATGCAAGTTAAGATCCTTACCTCTTTATGCACGTTCCTTCGTTTTCTTTTCTTTGACAGGATTTTAAGCTACTAAAACGAAAATAAAGATCTACCTCTTGTTATGACAGGAACTTTAGATCTAAACCTATCTTTTTCTATTTTTGCTTTTCTTACTGATTTTGACTATCTTCTCCCCCCCCCCCTCCAGACATCGGACCGGAGGAAGGACGGTAGCATCGGCGAGGCGATGGCTCGGCGGAGACGACGACGCGGCTGCGCGGCGACGCGGTGGCGATGGCGACGGCGCGGTGGCGATGGCGACGGCGCGGCGGCACGGCGACGACCTGGTAAAAAGACTCCTCCCCTTTTTTTAAAAATAAACTTTAAGACCTTTTTCTTTTGCTTCTTTCTTATTTATTTATTTATTACACGTCCTTATTTTTTAGGAACAGAACGGCGGCGGGACCAACACGACGGCGGCGGCAAGACGCCGGCGTGGTGACGGCACGACGGCGCCGGACGAAGATAGGACAGAAACAGAGGTAAGAAAAAAAAATCGGAACCTTATATTTTGAACAAGAATCGTATGAATAACACCAAGAAAAATGATTATTGATGCTCATCTTTTATAGTAGGTCAAAAACTCCAACATAAAGAGTCAAGGAGAGCAACTCAAAGATAAGTACAAATAGATTTCCAAACTTCTCTTTTTGTGTCTCATCTGCTACTTTAAAAAAGGATTGACTTAGATTAATACATGTTTTAGTGTCCAAAGTTATAAGGTGATGAATTTGTGCTTAAGAATAGAAAGTCAAGACAAGCTTAATGAACCCAACATATATACTGAAAGTACCACACATCTAGGAAGGTTTAGAACAAGAAAACTTGAACATAACATTTTTACATCTTGAAAGTTTAACAACTCAGAATATGTGTACAATATGTTTAATATGAATGTTTGTGGTGCAGGTGCATAAATGGAGAAATAAAGTTAAAGAGGATTGAAGTTCTGAAGAAGTGGGTATGCTCACTTTGATTTTTGTAGAACTTAGTGGTAGGATGAGAGGATGAGTGAGCCTTGAACTCCTTGCTTGATGCTTCTCTCTTGCTTTTGGTATTGTGATTTCTGTGTATGAACTTTGGACCCTTCCCTATTTTGGAACTTTTCTATTTCTGGGATTTTTGGATTGGAGTAAGAAAAGTACAGAAAAAGTAATCTTGGAGAGATTTCCTCTTTTGGTGTCTTTCTTTTTTCTGCTCTTTCCTTTTCTGCTCTTATCTTTCTGCCCCTTTTTTCTTCCCTTCCTCTTTTGTCCCCTCTTGGGACCTCCAATCTTTCCTTTTATAGCAAAATGAAACCCTAAACACCAAATTTACCACCTTGGGTAAAATCCTGCCAGCCCCAAAAATGGGTAACAAAAATCTGGATTTTAAGTGGTAAAATGGCTGGGCCTTCAAGCCCACATCTCCATTCTTTGTTTGATTTCAAGAAGCAAATAAGTTACGGGCCTAAAACATGTATTTCTAACGAACGGGCTTAAAGCCCAATTTGAGTACCTTTAACCTTGTTGGCTGGGCCCAAAGCCCAAATCGTTGAACACATGAGCTGAAAACCCAATCTTGAAACCGACTAAAGCTAGAAAACTTCGAGACACGAACGCAAAACCCTAAGTTAATCTAGCTGAAAGACATACTACTGATTATTCGAGATCAATAAACAATGGCCCACTGGTCATCCGGTAATTTGCGAGCCCGGACAAAATTTGGTTACTACAGTTGCCCCCCTTTGTACTACTTTTGTTTGTAACATAAAGTTGTACAAAGGTATCAACCAAATTTTGAGAGGAACTGGCGAAATTAGGACAAAGGCTAAACAAAATGGGGCACCAATTACGATATATATAAAAAACAGGCTACCTATTCACAAATAACATTAAAGCAAATGTACTAGGGTTTCAGCTTGACTTATTACCTGTTCCAAAAGCGCGATCCATTCTGCCCCTGGATGCCGAGGGTTTGTGTACTAGGGTCTCAGCTTGACTTATCACCCATTCCAAAAGCGCGATCCATTCTGCCCCTGGATGCCGAGGGTTTGTGTACTAGGGTCTCAGCTTGACTTATCACCCGTTCCAAAAGTGCGATCCATTCTGCCCCTGGATGCCGAGGGTTTGTGTACTAGGGTCTCAGCTTGACTTATCACCCGTTCCAAAAGTGCGATCCATACTGCCCCTGGATGCCGAGGGTTTGTGTACT
Organism: Linum lewisii; assembly: GCA_034768395.1. Lineage (NCBI taxonomy): Eukaryota > Viridiplantae > Streptophyta > Magnoliopsida > Malpighiales > Linaceae > Linum > Linum lewisii. The sequence goes on along the minus strand of CM068303.1, from coordinate 22,402,385 downwards.
AGGGTTTCAGATTGATTTATCACTCGTTCCAAAAGTGCGATCCATTCTGCCCCTGGATGCCGAGGGTTTGTGTACTAGGGTCTCAGCTTGACTTATCACCCGTTCCAAAAATGCGATCCATTCTGCCCCTGGATGCTGAGGGTTTGTGTACTAGGGTCTCAGCTTGACTTATCACCCGTTCCAAAAGTGCGATCCATTCTGCCCCTAGATGCCGAGGGTTTGTGTACTAGGGTCTCAGCTTGACTTATCACCCGTTCCAAAAATGTGATCTATTCTGCCCCTGGATGCCGAGGGTTGGTGTATTAATCCTCCAAGTCATTTGGTGTGAATGTCATGATGCATGATTTTCAAATTCTGTATGAACAATAAAGATTTCATCGTGCGGGATGAAAATCACATGTGATGTCATGATGCATGGCGTTGCAAAACGTGATAACATACTGTAAAAAAGAGTTTTTTTTTTACACCTCCTAACAAAACAGGCTCGTGACACGTATGGCATTGGCGACTCTCGCATGCTTTCCTCATGGTTGACATCCTTCTCAGGTCCTCCTAGGGATCCATTACATTGAGCTACACGCCTTATAAATTTCGTCCTTCGTTTAGCCTCTGGTCCTTTTCACAAATTTTCATAAGCTTCCAAACGTCATATCCTCTAACTCCCGCATGATTAACAACTGCATGGTGATGATAACTCAGAGAAGACCTCCTCGAATTAAACCCGGAAGAAAATCAAGAATAAAACACATGGAGTGTCCCTGCCTTCGAACTCTCTCCTCTCTTAGCCTCTTTTGCGAATACCTCCTCAAGAATTTCTTATTTATTATTGTCATTTTTTTTACTCCCATTTTTTTTACAGATGTAACCATGTGAATGCATTGGCACGTTTAAAACCTTATAAGAAAATGACATTTATGGTGTGTAGTGTAGGGTGATCTATCTAAACACTCTGTCTAAGCTAAAATCTGACCACGAGAGATATTTTTGGGAGGAAACAACAAAGATTTTTCCACAATTTACCAGGTGACTAAAACCTTCGTTTTTATTAATGGAAACCGGTATTAACGCATCACATCGAGAATCATTAAGTATAGTACTTTTTTACTGAATCTGAATTAACGGGATGTGGCAATTCATCGCCATCCATATCTATCAAGACTAACGCCCCTCCTGAAAATGCCTTCTTCACCACGTAAGGGCCTTCATAGTTTGGAGTCCATTTTCCTCTTGGATAGCCTTGTCGGATGGATAGCTTCTTGATCACGAGCTCCCCCTCATGAAACTTTCGAGGTTTAACCATCTTTTCAAAAGCTCCTATCAACCTACGTTGGTACATTTGGCCATGGTGAATTGCCGCCAGCCTCTTCTCTTCAATTAGGTTCAGCTGGCCATATATGGATTTTACCCATTCTGACTCTTCCAGTTCTACTTCCATAATGACCCTTAGTGAGGGGATTTCTACTTCAATGGGTAAAACTGCTTCCATGCCGTAGACTAACTGGAAAGGGGTTGATCTTGTTGAGGTTCTTACTGACGTTCTATAGCCATGTAGGGCGAATGGTAACATGTCATGCCAATCGCGGTAAGTGACGACCATCTTCTGGACAATTTTCTTGATATTTTTGTTCGCTGCTTCCACTGCCCCATTCATTTTTGGTCTATATGGCACAGAATTGTGATGCTTAATCTTGAATTGGTCACATAACTCGTCCATCATTTTGTTGTTTAAATTTTTCGCATTGTCGGTTATCAACCTCTCCGGCAGATATCGGCATATGATGTCCTTCTTGATGAATCTTGTCACTACACTCTTAGTAATGCTCACATATGATGCAGCTTCAACCCATTTAGTGAAATAATCAATGGCCACAAGGATGAAGCGGTGCCCGTTGGAAGCTTTTGGCCATGACGTCAATTCCCCATTGCGGCGAATGGCCATGGCGAAGCCATAACATGCAATGATGAAGGTGGTGCGTGAAGCTCATCAGCGTATATCTGGCATTTGTGACACCCTCTAACATATTTTATGCAATCAGTATCCATCTTTGTCCAATAAACCCATTCTGAGGATCTTCTTGGCCACTGCGTGCCCCCCAGCATGTGTTCCGCAAACTCCATCGTGGACCTCCTCCATTATTCTTTGGGCCTCTCGTGAATCGACACATCTCAGTAGAGTGGAATCATGACTAACTTTATAGAGCGTGATACCGTCAAAGTAGAATCCCATTGCGAGTCTACGCATGGTCCTTTTGTCATTCTCAGATGCCCCTGGTGGGTACTCCTTCCTTTGTATGTATACCATTATATCATGATACCAGGGTTTCCCATCACGTTCCTCCTCTACATTTGTTATATAAGCGGCTGCTTCTTGCTTCCTTATTTCTATACGGGGGTTTCCTTCTGTTTCATCCAATTTGTACATCGATGATAGAGTTGCTAGAGCGTCAGCTATTTGATTGTCAACTCTTGAGATGTGTTCAAACTCTATTGATCTGAACTTGCTCATCCTTTCCTTTATGAATTTCTGGTATGGTACGAGTTTGTGGTCTCTTGTTTCCCACTCTCCCCTTAGCTGGTATATTACTAATGCTGAATCTCCATACACCTTCATATGTTTAATACCCATTTCTAGTGCCGCTTGAATTCCAAACGCGCATGCCTCGTACTCTGCTACGTTGTTTGTGCATTCGAAACACAACTTTGCAGTAATAGGGTACACCTTCCCTTCAGGCGACAAGAACACCACTCCTACTCCTTGTCCCAACGCATTGGAGGCACCGCCAAATTTCATGATCCATGATTTCTTCACTTGCCCCTCCTTTGATTCCTCGGCATTCATTATATTTTCATCTGGGAAGTTCATCATCATTGGCACTAAGTCTGAGATTGCGTGTTCTGCCAGGTGGTCCGCCACTATGCTCCCTTTGATGGCCTTCCTGGAGGTGTAGGTAATATCATATTCAGCCAATAAGACTTGCCATCTTGCTATTCGTCCTGACAATGCGGGCTTTTCAAAAATGTACTTGATCGGGTCCATTTTAGAGATGAGGTAAGTCGTGTGATACAACATGTAATGCCTTAATCTCTTCGCTACCCAAGCTAGTGCCCCACAAGTCTTTTTGAGGGGAGTGTATCGAGACTCGTAGTCGGTGAACTTTTTGCTAGCATAATATATGGCGTGTTACTTTTTCCCCGACTCATCATGTTGTGCCAACATGGCTCCAACTGAATTCTCAAAAACGGACATATACAGTATCAGTGGTCTTCCCGCTGCTGGCGGTACTAGGACCAGTGGATTCTGTAGGCACTCTTTAACTCTTTGGAACGCAGATTCACAATCCTCATTCCACTCAACTGGTCGGTCCTTCAGCAATTTGAAGATAGGCTCACATGTCGGCGTTAGGTGCGATATAAAACGACTGATGTAGTTCAGACGTCCTAAAAACTCTCGTACTTCTTTCTGGGTCCTCGGTGGAGGCATGTCAGCAATGGCTTTCACTTTGTTTGGATCTACCTCTATCCCTTTCTGACTGACCACAAAACCCAATAATTTTCTGGAAGTAACTCCAAATGTGCATTTCTCCGGATTTAATCGGAGTCGGTACTTTCGAAGCCTCTCAAACAATTTTCGTAGCACGCACACATGATCATCCCCTTTCTTGGACTTGGCTATCATATCGTCTACATATACCTCTATTTCTTTATGAATCATGTCATGAAACAAAGTGACCATTGCTCGTTGGTATGTCGCTCCGGCGTTCTTTAACCCAAATGGCATAACTTTGTAGCAAAAGGTTCCCCATAGGATGATGAACATGGTCTTTTCGCGATCGTCTTCAAACATCTTTATCTAATTGTACCCGGAGAACCCGTCCATGAAAGAAAACATCTGATGACCTGCCGTATTGTCAACCAGAATATCGATGTGCGGCAAAGGGAAATTGTCCTTTGGACTGGCCTGATTCAGGTCCCTATAGTCTACACACATCCTTGCTTTTCCATTTTTCTTTAGTACTAGTACTATGTTGGCCACCCATTTCGGATACTGCGACACTTGCAGGAACCCTGCCTGGTACTGCTTTTGCACTTCCTCCTTAATTTTGAGCAACCATTCTGGCTTCATTCGCCGCAACTTTTGTTTGATGGGCTTACAGCCTTCACTTACCGGTAGGTGATCTGTCACAATCTCTTCACCCAGTCCCGGCATGTCTTGGTATGACCATGCGAAGACATCTTGGAAGTCCCGGAGCAAGCTGATGATCTTGATCTTTTCTACTGGATCCAAACTGTCCCCAATTTTGACTTCCCGCCGATCATCCTCTGTTCCCAAGTTTATGACTTCCACAGATTCATAGAAAGGCTCTAAAGAACGCTCCTCCTTTTCTATCATCCAATCTGTCTCAGGGATCACGTCCTCTCCACTTTCCTCGGTTTCCATTTCATAAATCGGATAGTCAAAGTCAACTTTTAAATCATGAATCACTTCGTTGTTCTCACATGAATTGGTGGTCCTGTTATGTATGTAAGTAAAAATAATGAAAATGAATCCAATCCGAGATGGGCAAATGGACGTATAAAGGAAAGTATTTTATTATAATGATAAAAACGTGCCAAATGCAAAGTGAGGTTACACCGCTAGGAAGCCTATGATTATTTTTTATTATATATCATTGTCTTATTATATTTTAGAGTCATTACATGATCGAAGGCGGTGGACACTCCACAGAAACCCAGTTGTTCAGATCTTCCTCCGGACCAAGCTGGCGTACCCAATCCATACTTTTAACATCTGGTTCACCCACCATGTGGATAGATAGCTCTTCCAATCCTGAGAAAATGACTCCTATACCCTGGATGTCGTCTTCTCCCCTAGCATTGATCCTTCCTGCACTCCTGAAAGTCCTTGTAATATGAGGGATGATGATTCGTTCGCCGTACAGCTCGTTTCCCCCAAAATGTGACATCCTCCTTCTCTTTTTCTCTCTTTGAATCCTTTTCATGTCATCACCCTTGGGGGCATATCCCAACCCATAACGGTTCTTGTTCTCCTTGAGCTGAAGGGGTTCCTTCAAAACCTCTTGCCATTCTGAGTAATGCAAATCCTTGACAAAGCATTTGGCTGACATCAATGTAGCTCGAGCCACTTGGACATTAGGGTTTCCTTCTCGCTCCCCTACATATGAGACATCCTCTATTTCGAACATTTGGAAGGAGCTCTCGATAGCTTCCTCTGCTGCCTCCACGTATGGTGCGTCTGGAGCTCTGGATATCAACAAGTCTTGCTCTCCGAATACCTCTATCAACTTTCCATCGATGACAAATTTGAGCTTCTGGTGAAGAGACGAAGGGACCACTCCTGCGGCATGCAACCATGGTCGTCCTAGTAAAAGACTGTATGTAGGGTTAATGTCCATGATGTGAAAGTCCACCTTAAAAACTTGAGGTCCCACTTGTATTGGTAGCTCTATCTCCCCGATCACCTGACGCTTGGTTCCATCAAATGCCCTTACAACAGTGAAGCTGGGTCGAATGAACGTGTCATCAATGGGTAGCTTATTTAGAGTAGACTTTGGTATAACATTTAGAGCCGAACCGTTGTCTATGAGAACCCGAGCTACCATGAAATCCTTGCACTTTACAGAGATGTGCAGGGCCTTAGTATGACCGGTTCCTTAAGGGGGAATTTCATCTTCGTTAAAAGTAATCTTCCCATTCGTGAGGACTACCCCTACGATTCCATCCAGCCTTTCTACTGAAACGTTGTGACAAACATGAGCCTGATTCAACACCTTTAGTAGAGCCTGTCGGTGTGGTTCTGAGGTCAGCATCAAGGACAAGAGCGAGATCCTTGCCGGTTGACGTACTGCAGAATAGTGGTGCGATCAAATAACTGTCAAGCACAAAGCAGGACATATCGTATTCCACGGGCCTCTTCTACTTGCTTACTCAAATATGTTGGCAATTAAATTCAAGGCTAAACATTTAGTGCGTGGTGTGAGTTCCACGACTTCTAATCTAGAAAAACGAGATGAAATGAAACAAAGATTAAATGCAGAAATAAACAAGATTGGTTGATTGGCTTTGACAGACGACAGATGAGCTTAGACTTCGAATCCCCCTTAGATCACCAGAGCATTGGCAATCAACAGACCAGCGATTTTCAATTCTAGTTCATTCAGTTCACAGACACCACCATAACTCCTGACCCTTAGGTTTAAGACTGGCGAACGTTCGCTCTATCCGATCTAGCTACCACGATTAATTAGCCGCCCGGGGACGGTCGCCTCTCGCAACGACTTAACTAACTGGTGTAATTATTGACGAATTATGAGTTACTCTTGCAGTGGATTAACCCTAATTGGTTCCTATGAAAGGCACACTCCAATGATTAGGTTAGTTGTTTGATTTGGTGTTTTAAAGTAAGGTGAGCGTTCGCTTCTATCCTTAGCTTAACAAGAATCTAATCTAGGTGGCCAAACCAGACAAGAAACACAGAGAACAAAGAACAAATCAAACATGAAGGAGAAACTAAATGAATTTCGAATCTAATCACTGCCAATCCGTGACCGCTTTAAAGCCCTGGGTCACTTAGGGTTCATCTAATCTAAGCTCTAAGAGTTTAGCTACTCATATTCAATACAGAAGGATCGAAGAAGAACAAAGAATACATCTCAGATAGGAAAGACAGAGAAGAACTGTAAAACCTAATTTTGACGAATCCTTGCAGCTTCAATCTGCTGGATCTTCAACTCCTAGCACTGGTTCTCCGAGATGGATGAATGGCGTCACGATCCGTTCCTGGCTCCTCGAACTCTTTTCACTCTTTTTCTCTCTAGTATCAAGTCTTAGAATTTTTTCGTCCAAAAAGTGTAAGTTAATTATACCCCCCTCATTCAGCCGCCGATTTTAGTATTTAAACCTAACCGCAACACTACCGGATTTGCCTTGAGTTTTCGCTGAAAACTGGTGGAGTTTTCGGCGAAAACTTACTTGTAAAATGGCCGAGTGCCGGCTGAGTTCTCCTGTGATTTTCAGACGCCGGGGTTCTCGGCGAAAACTTGGAGTTTTCGCCGAAAACTCTTTCTTGTCAGCATTGTCGATTCCTTCATGAATTTTCACCGAAAACCTTGAGGGTTTTCACCGAAAACTCTAGTGTAAAATGGAGCAGGATTTTGGTTTGACTTGATTGACTCCTTAGATCGATTCTGGTGCGGTTCCTCGAGCTTCCAACGCCTTAGACACGTCCTTGGCTACTTATTTGACGGCAAAAACCTGTGATACATAGAAACACTAGAAAACCATCAAATAAACCCGAAACGGGCCAAGGTAACACCAATGGCACGAGATAGAGCGATTGATTGAATATTAGCTATTCTACCCTAAAAACCATGTCTTAAGCAAAGAAATGTCGCTTAAATGAGGCTGATAATCACGTCAAATCGAGTGTCATCACCGGCATCCGATTGAGCTGTTCTCTACCACTTTGAATTCACTTTGTTTCACAAGCTTCTTTATCCATAACCCCTGGTGCGAGGCTCTCCATTTCTTCCTCCCTATGGTTCCCTTCCTGGCGTTAAAGAAGTCCGGTCCGACCACATCTGGTGATACTTTCTTTCCCCTATTTATCTCTTCGAGCTCTTTCTTCCCCGATAGGTTCTTTCGCCAAACCATAATGCCTTCCCGTCCTGGTGACTCTGCTTAAACCCGTTATATTCGTCACTGTTCGTAAACTTGTGTTTTCATCGCCATTAATTTGGCAAGAGTAATTCCATGGGACTGCTTTGGTGCTCTTAAACTCAAACGGCTGGGGAGTTCTGATAATGAGAGGTTTCATGCCCTGAACGGGTGCAGATGACTTGACAGATGGTTGATAGCGAATTACATGCATTGGGAAGCTTGGGATTTCATCTTGTGACGAGGCCATGCAAATGTCAGTTTCCCCTCCGATTCCTGAGTAGAAAGTGATTAATTTGGAATCCATAAGCTCTTGTAATTTTTCCTTGAATGGTACACACTATTGAGTGGCGTGACCCACCATGTCACCATGATACAGACAAACTCCTTCCTGCTCTAACAGATCATCCCGCCCTCTGATGACTTCGATGTAGTTGTTGTCAATAAGCAGCTTACACACATATTTCAATGGTGTCTCAACCTCCGCAACCTTTGTCCTTTCCTGGTAAGGCTCTTCCGTCTCTACTGCATTAGTTCCACGTCCCTCGTGGTTAGGGAGAGGATTTTGATTGACGTCAGGTCGTCTTGGTTGTTCTTCGAATTTTAGCCAATCGGCCCTTACTAGCTGTTGTACTTTATATTTGAAGCTTTTGCAGTTCTCAACTGTATGTCCGGGTGCCCCAACATGATACTCACAATGGAGATTCGGATCATACCAGCTAGGGTAGGGAGGTTGCAAAGTTTCTAGAGGTATGGGGACGATCTGCTTGTTTTGCATTAGTCGCGGAAACAACTCTGTGTATGAAATAGGGATAGGATCAATTGGCACTTAGGGCCTGAATTTGTTGAAACCTCCCTGCCCCTGGCTTCCCCCCGGCTGACCACCTTGATAGGCTCTTGCTTGAAATCCCGGGTGTCCCCTTTGCTGGTTATTGGCACCGGTTTCCACCCTGGTTTGTGGGGGGAAAGGTGGATTCTGTACCACGGGTGCAGCAGATACCACATAGGAGGGTGCTTGATTATTCGGTGCTTGATGTACCCAATTTCTACCCTTTGGAGGCCCAAATGTCGCGGCATTCACATCTTCCTTCCTTCAAGTGGTGTTGGCCTTCTTGGAAGCTTCGTGAACCTCCACCTTGCCATGTTTTATCCCCTTCTCAATTCTCTCCCCAATCACCAGTAGGTCAGAGAAATTTGATGTGATGCTTCCTAGCATCTTATTGTAGAAAGGTGACCTCAGCGTTTCAAAAAATATCGAAACTAACTCCTTTTCAGATACAGGGGGTTGTACTTCAGCCGCTTTCTCCCTCCATCTATGAGCGTACTCCCGGAATGACTCATTTTCTTTCTTTTCCATGTTCCTTAAGTCCTCTCTATCTGGTGCCAAATCTTGGTTATGCTTGTAATGCCTCATAAAAGTATCTGCAATGTCCTGCCATCTCTTAATCTTTGCCCTTTCAAGTTGCATATACCAATATGTCGCTGTGCCCCCAAACTATTTTGGAAACAATGCATCATTAATTTGTTGTTGTGGGTGTGGCTTGCCATTTTGTTACAATACATAATCAGGTGATTCCTTGGGCACGTGGTGCCATTATACTTCTCGAAATCTGGCATTTTAAACTTTGGAGGTATCACGACATCGGGTACAAGACATAACTGTGAGGCGTTGATAGTGCTATAGGAGTCCATCCCCTCAACTGCCCTAAGCCTTTCCTCTAGGTATTCCCATCGATCATGCCCCTTGGGCGACTTAGACTGCTTCGGGATCTCCTCCATAATGCGTGGGTCGATAATTTCTTCGTCCTCCTGATCCCCCTTAGGTCCCTCAGTCTCGCCATGTCCTAATGGGATCTTTCCACCTGATGTCCCTTCTTCATGAGACCCAAAAGCAGTTTTGAAAAGTTTCGCCTTGGATTCCTCCTCCTCCTCATCCTGCTTTCCTTTGATTATCATCTTTACTATTTGGTTCATTTGCTCTTTCATCTCATCGATCCCCGTCAGCTTCCCTTTTATCTCATCCAATTCCCTCTAGAGACCCTCAATTACTTGATCAGTCATGAGTTTAGCTTTCGAGCGAGTCCAATACTTGTGTGTCGAAACTGATGTTGTTTGTCGATCAATTTCGGGAATGTCTGTGAAAATTAGTTTCATTAATTAAGATGGGTTTATGTCAAACTTTGGATGATGCATGATATGCATGATGATTTTTAAAACATGCATGAATACGATATTGTTGCCACAAAATAACTATTTATAAAGGTAGCTACGCCCAACAGCTTGGCGTATTTAAGTACCATTACAGATAAACCTTCTTAATAACGTTTTGTAGGGGAAGTTACCCGTTATTTTACAACCCAGAAATACATAGTTCTTAATGAAATTAAAGACAACGACCGATCGCTGCAACACATCATGACGTCCTCCTGATGACCTACTCCGGGATGGAACACCTTGCATATTGAGCCAACTCTTCCTGAAGAAGGGTCAGGAACTCCCATAGCCTTGGTCCCTCACTTCTCAACCCAGGATTGTCTCCCATGTGATCCCTTAAATCTTTGGCCAGAAAACGAGCTCTACCCTTGATTTCAGCTACCAGCTTCTTGGCCGCCTCCATATAGCCCATTCTCTATATGAAATCATCTTGTCCCCTGGCTATTGTGTGCTCCAGATCCTCTATGGTCCTCTTTCCCATTTCCCAGTTCCGTTGAAGCTCTTCTATCTGTTTCCTAAAATTCATCAGTTCCTTATCGTTTCCTGCCAACTGTTTCTCCAAGCTTCTAACTTTCCCTACTAGGCCCCTGTTTTCGGCTTCAGATTTCTCCCACAGCTGAGTCTTCTCTCCGTTCTCTAACTGTAGTTCTTTTAACTTGGACTCTAACTCGGCATACCTCTCGGAGCTAACTCGATCCTCCTGCTCGCTAGATGTGCCTATTTTCCTCTTGCAACTCCTTTCATATAAGCTCTGGGTGGGCATCCTTCCTCGCTGCTGCTGCCAGTCGGGGTAATCGTTGGCGACACGATACTGAACAGCCAAAGTTTCACCAGAACTCCAAGAATGCCCAATCTTCCTTGGATCTTTCCATGCGCGAATTACCCTTTTAAGCTTAACCCCATAATCAGCATCGGAGTATCGGAAGTGAGATCCTCCCATACCTCTTATCGGGGGTATGAACTGCCAGCAATCAACCTGCCTCCTAAACATACTGGGGGCGTATCCTATGCAACCTCTCGGACCAGGGAGAGGTACCAAGAAATAACCTCCACACCTGTACAAAATATTCATCCTTGGCATCCATGCCGCTCTCCAATTTATGTTTTCCCCCTTCCAGCTGACAGAAATATCCACGCCATTGGACTCGGGTCGCCCTCAAATACTCTCCCTGACTTTCCAGAAACTCATTCGTGGTACTGCTAGTCATATCATATGCCATGGAGTAGCGTATGTAGGGGATTCCCATGTCTGGTGATGGCTTCAGGTGCCCGAATATCCAGATGACCAAGAGTGGAGCACTGGCATACAACGTTCTTTCATAATTGAGATAACACCTATCCAAAGCTGCAAAGGTTTCAGACAAAATGGCAAACATGGGGTTCATTCCCTGGAGGCCTCTCTCGAACACCTTGACCACACATTCATCGATATACCCAGGGATCGTGGGAAACAGGACGGTCCCATACAGAATTAAAGCGAACGCCCTCATTTTCAGGTCTTGAGGTGAGCTTCCTTTGCAGATGTAATCGAGTAAGAACTTGATTGGGAGGTAGTCAACTCTTTCCATTTCCCGTAACTCTCCCATTAGCTTAACCTTTTTTATCCTGAGGATTTCTGACGGCGCCCCACCTATTTGGCCTTCGGGTTATGGGCATAAGGCTTTACTGAGTGTATGTTGCCGAAACGCAGAATGGCCTGGTACTCTTCTGCCAGAGGTGAAATGTCTGCGTTATTGAAGGTGAAACAATGGAAATTCGGATCCCAATGGTTAAGCAGCTCTCGGACCATATCCCTTGGAAATGGAACTTTGAGTAAATCAGCCAAACCTCCATACTTCCTTACGAAATCTAGCTTCTCCTGATCAGTGTAGGACGCCCAGATGTCCTCAAGGATCTGAGGTCGATGCTCATTTGTCCTGATAGGTCCATCATACAGATTAGGAGCAAGTGTTTCAACTACTGGCTCAACTCCCTGTGCTAAGTTCAAAGCCTCTGCCTCTCTCAAGACACTTCCCTCCTCGTCTATCTGGTAAGTAAAATCTGCCATGCTTTTACAGCTAAATATCCTTATAAAACATATATGTTGTGGCAACAATACCTAAAACAATGAAAGAGTGTCAGAAATGATGAAAATAAATGCGATGAGCTATGCATGAATGCAATGAGTGTGTTGCGCGTAGTTGAAACCAAATCCTAAACCTCCCATTTCACGGACGAGACGTTACAAGTACATCAACCCTTCTGTTATATATAAACTTCCTTGAATATCATTACATATGCTTCCAAAATATATGTAGGGGGATCCGTAGTGTCCTTTACCAAGACATGGACGTCAGCGGGGTTACAAAAGAGATTAACAACATAGGCAAAGCAGACTAATACCCCAAATAGGCGGGGCGTACATGTGCCATTTCCCCTACCCTACACTACTTCTCCTACTTCATTACAGCCATGCCCAAAATATATGCGGGCGACCTATAACACCCTTTACAAAAGATGGATCTTCCCAGGGTTACAAAACAACAAAAGCAGGCAAAGCGGTACTAATACCCCAAACAGGCGGGGCGTACACGTGCCTTTCCTCTGGTCCTATCCAAACCTATGGGGTTTCCTCCTATACATACTCGGAAACCCCCTACCCAAACCCCTAGTTGTTATCATCGTCTCTGCTAGGTCGTCCAATAATGGCATACCGTTCTGGACCCAAGAGACAAACTCCTCTGCAAAAGTCAAGTTGTGCGTGGCTTCGTTGGTGAGGGTCCTAACAACTTGTTCGAGGGGTAAAGCCTTCGAACATTCTATGATTCTTCCATCGCAAGAGTAGTTGTGAGAATGTAACAGCTCCGTTAAGGTTGCGTCCTCCTCCCATCCATTGAGCTCCATCATTCTTAACTTCATTGCCTCCCAGAGAAAAGAGTCTTTATTCGGTTCGAAGGTCAGGTTCTCGAGGTAGCTCCCCTCAAAGTTGACGAAAGGCTCTTCCACGATCTGTGTCTCCCCATTCCCACATTGAATGTTTTGGGAGACGTGGAGAGAGATACACATGTACTCATCTCCAACATTTAAAAGCAACAGGACCCTCCATTCAGTTAGAGGCATAAAGCCCGCCAACCAGCTACCGAAACGGGTCACTGACTGAGGGTTATCAATCCACTTAGTCAAGTAAAAACTGAGATGACTCCTACTAAGGATTAGCCCAATAGTACATTTGCGAGCCAAATACCACAGCAGGTCACGAACCTCCGCCACAAGCACATCATACAGGTACATCGGCAGGTAGAAGATGTTCATACCTATGTACCGCGGATGCCAGTCGAGATGCCTGAGGGGGAGTCCAAACGCCCATACCTGATCAGTATCGACTCTCTTAGCCTTTCGATCTGATCCTCAAATCTACTCTGGATGGTTAACACGACCAAATGCCTTTGTAAATCTTGTGGAAAGGCCCCCCACAGAGGATTGACGACATTTGCAAGGTCCATCTAGTGAAAAGAGGAGACAGCGGGGCTAAGACTCAACTACGCGTAACAGACTCTTTTTTTTAAAACACATGCATGGGATGCTATATGATGTGAGTATGTTATGTATAATGTCAATTGAAGATAACAAACTCAATAATCACATAAGCATGTAGCATTCATAATATAGATACATCACATAGATCCTATTACCAGGTGATCCTAAGTTTCGTAACATGGGAAAAAGGGCAGGAACCTAGGTCTTCCTATGGGTAGGTATCAGGCGGTTTACTAAATCCAACTATATGACTGGTTGTATGTTGTCCCTAAAGGGATGGTCCCTAAATTGGTTAGGACGATTGACGCGCCTCTACGAGTGTAAAAAGGCTTGCGCTACTACGTCCAAATTCTATCTAAAGGTGAAGCTCGGGTATAGAGCTATGCAAATGCATGAGTACAGATAAATAAATTGCGCAAATATGGAATGTAGTGCCATGTCAAGAAAATTAAACACATAAACTTATCGCGAGAGAAGGGTAGCTAGTCCCTGAGGAACGCTCGGTGTCCCCAGCGGAGTCGCCATCTGTCGTGAACGTTTCCGTCCGCGGCGGGCCGGCACCTCCGAAGCTTTTCGAGTTTATTTTTGGTTATGGAGTCGCCACCAATCGTTAGAGCGGATTGGACGCTTAGGTGTCCAAATCGGGTTATCCAACCAGATTTGGACTAGATCTGCGAAACAGAGAACAGGATTCGGGGATGGTTACGTGTGGGGAAGGATTAGCACCCCCACAATGCCCGGAAAAACCGTTACTACCGATCATGATAAGGTAATTTTCTTGACGACTTGATTATGGAGATAGGCGTTCACGCTCTCTATTTAGGGATTGCGTTACTAATTCAGATTTTTATATTTTATTGATTTAGTTTATAAAATTTTAACGGAGGAGGGATTTTAAAATCGGACTCGAGTCGAGTGACTGCCTACGTATCCGGAGGCCGGAATCAAAGTCCACGTAGTTCGTCGTTTTAAAAATCGGGTTGGTTTGAGGTATTTTTTATCTTTCAAAGTTTTATTGCTTTTTATATATATAAGCTTAAGGAGCAATTTACTTTTTAAGATTTTATTATCTTATTTAGCGTTATTTATATTTAAAGGGGAGGATTTTCACGGGTCATCTTTCGTTACTAATTCCAAGGGTTTTTGTTATGGTTTCGGGTAATTTAGGCTAGGGATTCCCACGGTGTTTCACGAGTGCGAAATGATATCGACTTTGATTTTAAATGCTTGGATTGTTCATTTTTGGCTCGGGATTTCCACAATACTTTACGAATGTAAAGTAGTCGTTACTAATTCCTAATGACAAGCACAATGGACGGACTTAAATCTTATCGGTGGATTAGCATACAATCCACGGAGACAATCGAATTTCGATATGAAATTAGTTAAGAGATTTTATTGAACCAAATTCTTTGATTAACAAAATATTTAAATTTAAACATGAAAGGGTTTCTTTGTCCTTAATTAATCTAGTCCACTTTAATTGTAGACAAATTTACATCAACATGGGCTAAAAAAAAGATTAGTATTACAATTAGGGCCTATTTTAATTAAATAGATCAAAAGCGGAAATGGGCTCAACAAATTTCGGCCCAAAAGGCAGAAAAATCGGCCAACCAAGTAGTTCATTAATGGCAAAATCGTAAATAGATGGGACGGTGGCAATTCCGTAAAATTGAAAAACCCTAATGCGCCATATAAAAGGAAAAGGGGCTGAAAAAATCAGCCCTCCTTATCACTATTCATGCGCCGTTCTTCTCTTCTCTCTCTCTCTCAATTTTTTTTCTGAAATCAACTCCTCTCTTCTTCTTTCCTCTTCTCTTAACAAAAACAAAAACCCTAATCTAATCACCATCAGCCGCCGCCGATGACATCCAACCAAGGAGAGTCGGCCACAACTAAACAACATCTCCCACCCCCGCTGACGGAAGGGAGGATGTCGGCGGGGACGAGCTCCGGCTATCTCCGCGAAGAACCGCGACGGCGAGTCACTCTGACGACCGTCCAACGAACATGCAAGGTAAGATCCTTACCTCTTTATGCACGTTCCTTTGTTTTCTTTTCTTTGATAGGATTTTAAGCCACTAAAACGAAAATAAAGATCTACCTCTTGTTATGACATGAACTTTAGATCTAAACCTATCTTTTTCTATTTTTGCTTTTCTTACTGATTTTGACTATCTTCTCCCCCCCAGACATCGGACCGGAGAAAGGATGGTAGCAACGGCGAGGCGATGGCTCGGCGGAGACGACGACGCGGTGGCGACGGAGACGGCGATGACCTGGTAAAAAGACTCCACCCCTTTTTTTAAATAAACTTTAAGACCTTTTTCTTTTGCTTCTTTCGTTTTTATTTATTTATTACACGTCCTTATTTTTTATGAACCGAACGGCGGCGGGACCAACACGACGGTGGCGGCAAGACGCCGGCGTGGTGACGGCGCGATGGCGCCGGCCGAAGACAGGACAGAAACAGAGGTAAGAAAAAAAACCGGAACCTTATATTTTGAACAAGAATCGTATGAATAACACCAAGAAAATGATTATTGATGCTCATCTTTTATAGTAGGTCAAAAACTCCAACATAAAGAGTCAAGGAGAGCAACTCAAAGATAAGTACAAATAGATTTCCAAACTTCTCTTTTTGTGCCTCATCTGCTACTTTAAAAAAGGATTGACTTAGATTAATACATGTTTTAGTGTCCAAAGTTATAAGGTGATGGATTTGTGCTTAAGAATAGAAAGTCAAGACAAGCTTAATGAACCCAACACATATACTGAAAGTACCACACATCTAGGAAGGTTTAGAACAAGAAAACTTGAACATAACATTTTTACATCTTGAAAGTTTAACAACTCAGAATATGTGTACAATATGTTTAATATGGATGTTGTGGTGCAGGTGCATAAATGGAGAAATAGAGTTAAAGAGGACTGAAGTTTTGAAGAAGTGGGTATGCTCACTTTGAATTTTGTAGAACTTAGTGGTAGGATGAGAGGATGAGTGAGCCCTTGAACTCCTTGCTTGATGCTTCTCTCTTGCTTTTGGTATTATGATTTCTGTGTATGAACTTTGGACCTTCCCTATTTTGGAACTTTTCTATTTCTGGGATTTTTGGATTGGAGTAAGAAAAGGACAGAAGAAGTAATCTTGGAGAGATTTCCTCTTTTGGTGTCTTTCTTTTTTCTGCTCTTATCTTTCTGCCCCTTTTTTCTTCCCTTCCTTTTCTGTCCCCTCTTGTGACCTCCCCATCTTTCCTTTTATAGCAAAATGAAACCCTAAACACCAAATTTACCACCTTGGGTAAAATCCTGCAAGCCCCAAAAATGGGTAACAAAAATCTGGATTTTAAGTGGTAAAACGGCTGGGCCTTCAAGCCCACATCTCCCTTCTTTGTTTGATTTCAAGAAGCAAATAAGTTACGGGCCTAAAACATGTATTTCTAACGAACAGGCTTAAAGCCCAATTCGAGTACCCTTTAACCTTGTTGGCTGGGCCCAAAGCCCAAATCGTTGAACACATGAGCTGAAAACTCAATCTCAAAACCGACTAAAGCTAGAAAACTTCGAGACACGAACGCAAAACCCTAAGTTAATCTAGCTGAAAGACATACTACTGACTATTCGAGATCAATAAACAACGGCCCACTGGTCATCCGGTAATTTGCGAGCCCGGACAAAATTTGGTTACTACAGATTCTTTCTTGGATTTTCGGCGAAAACTCTATGTCTTTTCTCCGAAAACTCCTTTGTAGAACGGGGTAGGGAATGTGTTGACTTGATTGACTCCATGGATCGATTCTGGTGCGGTTCGTTGGTTCCAATGCCTTAGATACGTCCCTGGTTAAATTATTTGACGGTAAAAACCTGTGCTATCATGAAAACACTAGAAAACCATCAAATAGACCCGAAACGGGCCAAAGTAACACAAATGGCACGAGATAGAGCAGTTGAGTGAATATTCGCTGTTCTGCCCTAAAAAGCACGTCTTAAGACAAGAATTGTTGCTTAAATGAGGCTGATAAGCACGTCAAATTGAGTGCCATCACTAGGCTAAGTGTTTCTGATTCTATATCAGAATCATTAATTAATATAATAAAAACTAAGGATGAAGTAGCTAAGCCATCGTAGGTTCGAGTTCTCCACAAAGTAAAAATGATAATTTTAGACCAGCCTCTCCGACTCCTTCAGATATGGGTTATACCCATAGTGATTTAGATACAAATGTTTTTGGTAAAAAACGTCTTGGTAAAGATAATTTGACTATTCAAGATAAATGGTTTATGTTAAATCATTCTAAAACAGAGCAAATTCTGTGGAAAAATCATTTTCAATTATTTACTCAAAATGCTGAAAATCCTATATAGTTTTATGAATACTTAAAAAAGGCTTACATTTTACAAGGAAAGTCTTTTCCAGATTTTCAAGACAAATATATGATTTGTACTTTAGAAAGTGCCTTTGAAAATTATTTTACTTTAAAAGGTAAAACAATTAGAGTTCACCCTCTACCATGTAATTTATTAATAAAGATTGATAATAATAATGAAATCATTGCTAATCCTTATAGGGCGGATGCTAGTTTAGAAGGGTGTAGTAAACAACTTAACTATACCAATTTAACCTTACAATCAATTGGAAAGCAATTAATTCGTATAGAGGAAGGGATTAATAAACCTATCCAAAACTCTCAAAACAAGCATATTCCTCAAGGTTGGGATTATCAACATTCTGCTCAAAAGGTTTTATTTAAACCCCTCCTAAATTTGAAGGATACTTCAATTCTCTTGGGGTATACATATCTCCCCATTGTTCAAGAGTAATAATCTTCTTGATTTGGAATTTAGCATATGACCATTCATTACTAGACATGTCTCTTTGATAAGATTGAATTTCCACTGAACCAGTCTCAATTAGAATTTCTTCATAATAATGAAAGTCCTTTGGATACATTCCAAAGTTAGCATTCTCCTTTATATATAAGGATGCAATTTCATAAGCTTGTAGTGCAACATACCTTGGTTCAATTACCATCATATACTAATAAGTGATTGGGATATATGGAAATTGATATTCTGATGAGGAGGATCCCTCAATTGCAAGCTTATAAGCATCATCCCTCATTTTATCGATTTCTTCTGCGGCAATAGCCAACCTTTTCGATGATGTGGCAATAACCTTTCCCTTCTCTTTATTTGGCGGTCTCATGGCGCTGCAAAAATTCTATTGTTAAGAAATCTGGTAGCAAATTAGTCTGTCCTTTTATAATTTCAATATCAAAGTCAAATACAGAAAGAATAGCTTGACATCGAGCAAATATTTGTTTGGATGCTAAATTTTTCACATCCTTCTCAAGTATACCCTTTGCTGCTTGACAATCGACTCTAATAAGAAATTTTTGATTTATTAAATCACTTTCAAATTTTTGAACACAAAAAACAATGGCTAATACCTCTTTTTTCACAGTTGAATAATTTACTCGAGGACCTTGCCATACACCTATTGTGTATCGCACTAATTGTTCTTTATTATTATGAATATGTTTTAAGATTCCTCCATAACCTAAATTTGAAGCATCAGTTTCAACAACCTTAAAAGCATCAGGGTGAGGAATAGAAAGACAAAGGAGTTCTTTAACTCGCATCTTAATCTTCCTCACTGATCCAGTGTGGATCGAAGTCCATTCCGGAGGATTACTCCTTAATCTATCAAATAAAGGTTTAACATCATAACCTAAGTTTTTATAAAATTCTGTAATATAATTTAAACTTCCTAAAAATCCCTGTAATTGAGTTTTATCCCTAATTTCAGTAGGAAATTTATCTGCAAATTGGATAGCTCTATCAATTGGAATAATAGAGCCTTGATAAATATTATGTCAGAGAAATCTAATCTTTGTTTGACAAAGTTTTAACTTTTTGTTGATACCGCAATACCTGCATGAGTAGTGACCTTTAGAAATATTCCAAGATGTTTAAAATGTTGATCTATAGTCTTAGAAAATATTAAAACGTCATCAATATAGACTATAGTAAAATTACTATAAGCATTGAAAATATTATTCATTATTCTTTGAAATTCAGAGGGGAAATTTTTAAGCCCAAAAGGCATAACATTCCATTCATAATGCCCAAAAGGCACCGTGAATGCAGTTTTATACCTATCTGTTTCAGCAATTTGAATCTGCCAATATCCTGATTTCATATCGAATTTAGAAAATATTGTTGCATCATAAAGACGATTAAGTAAATCCCTTTTATTAGGGAGAGGGTACCTATCCATCTTAAAGCTTTATTCAAAGGTTTATAATATATGACTAGTCTTGGAACTCCTCTTTCTAATTCGGCATTGCCTTCCACATAGAAAGAGGGACAACTCTAAGGGCTAAAACTTGATCCAATTAGACCTCTTTTTAAAAGCTCTAAAATCTCGATTTTACAAAGTTATAAATATCTCGAACCCATAGCTATGGGTCGAGCTTTTGTAAGTATCATTCGTTCATCAAAATCCAGTTCATAAGGTAAGGTAACAATATGCATTTTCCTTTTCCAAAATGCGGTTGGAATTTCCGCACAAATTTGAGTTTCCATTTGTTGTTGAAAATATTGAATTTTCTCTTTTATATAATTTCTCTCAATATTTTTCTCAATTTGTTTATAAATAATTTATTGAGCTAAAAAGTTCATAAACTTTTCCTTAGCTTCTATTTGTTTCTTGATTTGTTTAATATTATGGTATTGAGGTGGTTCCAAGAAATTAAATTTAACCTCATAACCTTCTATAGAAGCAATTATACCATTTTTATCAATATGTTTACAGGATATAACATTGCAAGAAAAGGTGTTCCTAAGATTACCTCATTAGATAATCCTTTGACCATAATAAATGGTACTGTAAAGCAAGTTCCATTGTTACAA
This sequence comes from Linum lewisii, assembly GCA_034768395.1. NCBI lineage: Eukaryota > Viridiplantae > Streptophyta > Magnoliopsida > Malpighiales > Linaceae > Linum > Linum lewisii. Next base: position 22,382,064 of record CM068303.1, on the reverse strand, counting down.
ACAGCTGCGTCAGATAATTTATAATGAACTATAGGTTTACCGGATTAGGAGTGGTGACAAAATTATGGATTATGTCTATAAGACATAATCCATAAGAGCCATTAGATCTCCATAGAATAGATCTAATGGTGGAGGGATTATAGTAATAAAATAATGGGATTCCCCTATTTATTGTGTCATATTAAATATTTTTATTACCCCAAATTCCATTATACTACTTACCTTTTCCATTTTCATTCCTCTTTTAACCGTTGCCACAAAACAAACCGCACCCCCATTCTCTCCCAAATCTTCTTTGCAGTAAAAAACGAGTCTGCTCTTAGTCGTCGATTGCAACCGCCGTCGCTGGAAGAGCCGACTCAGTCTTCTCGTTTAGGTAAGCACTACCGAGCGACATCATTCCCTCTGCCGATTCATCCCAACTAATTTCGATTCCTGATTTGGTGCAGTTGTTTGTGTGCAGCCGCTGTGGTTTCGTGCAATCAGACGTTTTTGGGGTTTCGATTGTGTTGGGAATTAGGTTTCTTAACCAGCATTCATCGTGATTTTCCGTTCTGCTGCAATTGTTTGGGAATGGTTTGGGTACTATTATTAGGTTAATACTAGTATCGCATATGAATCTTGTTTGAAATGTCTATGTTTCGATTTCCCGTTTTGCTGCAAATGTTTGGGAATGGTTTGGAGATCTAATACTATTATCAGCAGAAGTTGTTGTTTCAGATGAATGATTTGTGTTATTGTGGTTTGTTTGATTCCTTTTGTACGAGAATTCTTGTATTTAGTTGAATGACTCTGTTTTGTGTTCTATGAAAGGGTTGAAGTGGTGCTAGATGAAGTAATAATAGTATTGTAGCGTTACTATTATTGATTTCGTAAGCCTGATGAACATCAGAATTGATAAAATACTATTATTAGATATATAACATTATCGGTTATTTGAAACTAAAAAGGAACAATGAACGAAATATCAACTGAAGATGATTATGAACACAAAACATAAAAAATAAATCATTTATTATCGTATTGAAAATCGAGTTGATACCGAGTATGTAAAAAATGAAAGTTTAGAAATAATAGTATTAGCTGGATAATATTATTAGCTGCATACTGTGTCCTTGCAAAATTTCGAGATTGTCTGCCGATGGTACAATATTCTCAGTCGTTTCTGAATGATTTTCGTCGATTGGATCATCGGGTATGAGATTAAGATCAAAACCTTCGCTCCTAGGCTGCTGGTTGGCTTCATCGATTACAACATGAGACTCCATGAGACAAGCAAACAGCCGCAAGCTAGGGAAATAAGAATAAGGACTGAATAATGAAAAAATAGCAGGTAAGATATAGGTTTAATCTCGGATTTGAGCAGGAATAATATTAGTAATAATTTGGTAACAAAATAAAAGATTGATTACAAAGAATAAGAATAATATCATTATATAAATGCCTTCCCAAAATGACTCAAATATAATCAATGAAATTAATTGACTAATTCCCTAATTAATTAGCACAATCCGATCAGATCCTATGGCTTGTGAATCCAACGGCTGTGAGTGGATTTTGTTTAGGTGACATAATTTAAATTATGTCACCATCCTTCAGCCGTAGGTTTACTATTATCTGCTGTATATAAAACTTGAGTAGTTTTACAAAAGTATTTAGAAGGAACAAGACCTTCATTTATGCAATTTAATTCTGGTCCTAGTCAATTAGTGCAGTAGCACTAAAAATATATTCTTTATTAACAACTGCTATAATTTTTGTGTGCCATATCAAAAGGAGGGTGCGATGTGCTGGGGTTATTTATGGAAACAGTTTCAAGAATTAATAACCTATCTTTTAGATCTTTAATTTCTATTTTCAACTCATTAATTTGGCCTTTAAGGTCAGATATAGTGGGTTCCTTTTCTTGATTATTTCTAACTCTATTAAGAACTTCATGAAGACTATATTGATTCGTATCATGCCTTTTAGTCATTTGTTTACTTAGTTTAGTATGACTAGTACAATTTTCTAAATATTTTTCAAGCATTGCTCTTTTCTCATTAGGATCTTGTAATTTATCAATAAGATATAATATTAGACTTTCCTCACTAGTTAAGGTAGATAAACCATACATTTTGCATAAAGCCTTATATTGATCGCACTCACAAGAAGACTTAGAGGAGTTATCAGATTGGGAACTATACTCAGATGAAGATTCTGAAGTATAATCATTTAATTCCATATCCTCTTTTTCGTTTTCAGTTTCAGATAAAAACATTTTCTTTAATGAACTTTTAAGGTCTTCACTAATACCCAACTCGTTAATCTTTCACTTCATTGGACATCGGTTAGAATAATGTCCCAGTTTTCCACACTTATAGCAAATAACTATCTTATTAGATTTTGGCTTATCGCCTTTAAATTTATTAGGTCTTTTTCCCGGACCAACTATGGTGACTGCAGATTTTTTTTGTAAAAAATACTGAATCATTAATTAACCATTAGATTATGAAATTGATCTAATGGTTAAGATTAAAACAAGGGCAAAATAGAAATTACACATTAATTTAATTATAACTATTCAAAATTCAAATCAGTTTACATAAAATAATTAATGTTACAATTATCTACAATTATCTAGCCTCTAATCTCCTTTAACTCGCTGAAGTTTCGCTTCCTTCTTGTGGACAATCTTTTGAGTCACCATTATTACTGAAATCCACCGCTCTGTCAAGAAACATAAAAAGTTACTAGTACCTAAACTGAATATCCAAGAAAACAAATAATTAAATCTCAACACGTACTAGTGTTCGTAAAACTTGCACTAGTGTTCGTAAAACTCGCACTAGTGCATATAAAAAAACGTAAAACGCACTAGTATGAACGAATAAGATATGAGCTTACCTTACAACGGTGGCGGATCTAACATGCAGTTGTGAAGAGATTTGAAGCAGCGGTTGGACGCCTGGACGATGTAGGTTCTCGAAATAGATGTCAATGGAGGACGATTAATGGAGGAGCACAAGAAGATCTGAGGAAGACAAAGACATCGCACCATCAGATCTGGGAAGATGAAGGCGCTGTTAGATCTGTAGGGAGACGGTGCCGTCTGGAGGCCGTGGGGATGGGTCGCGGCGGTTACGGAGGTGTGGTCGTGGGGATGGGTTGCGGCATGGATGGAGGTACGATTGCAGATGGAGGCCGCGTGGATGGCTACGATGAGGATGAGGATGGACTGGCGGCGACGGATAGAGGATGTGGGAGATGGGTTGCGACGGGGAGGGGAGGGGCAGCCGAGTTCCGGCGTTGCATTGGGTAGGGAGGCAAAAGTCAATCGGAGAAGAAAGAAAGAGAGATAGAGGAGAGAAGAAAAAAGAAAAAAAATGTAGGCGGCAGCGTATGTGTAGATGCAAGAAGTTGGATCATTAAACCCTAGCCATGTTTTAGGATCCCAAAACTACCCTTCTTTATTTTGTTTTATTTTTAAACAGTAAATTAAAATAATAAATGACATGGCAAATTGATTGGTCATGGTTGATGCAGTATAAAATACTGCAAAAAGATGCAGTCATTGTAAAAATTACCTCTTTTTCCCCTATGGTCTTTATGTCGATTATCTCTATGAGGTCTTTTTTTACGGTACTTAGAAGGTTTATTAGACCTAGAATAATATGGTTCCCAAAATTTATTTCTTTTCTTAGGGTAAGGAGAAATATTAGAAGGATAACCTATTTGTTCACATAAATCTCCTAAAGCCCTTTTATCGTACATTTTGTCCATTTTAGCTTGTTTATGAAGTTTTAATTCATTACAAAGGTTAATTCCTTCAGCAACTACTTCCGAGCAAGTTCACCATAAGTAAATTGAGAGTAAGGAATTATTCCTTCATATCCTGATAAGAATTTTTCCTTCCAGAAATCATGTTGACAATCTTCACGAAGGAAAACATTAGACAAAAATACATATCTATACCATTGAAAATGAGATAAGGTAGGACATCTTAAATTTATTAGTTGTTCACAATTCATATCCATATTTATAGTTGTAGCACCTATAAAGTGTGTGGCTATAGTAAAAAGAAGTGTATGAACATTATTGTTAAGTTTAGAGCAGAGGAGTTTGGCGAGAATGATCTCTTTTCTTGTATATTATTAGGGTTAACATTACAAAGGTATATATACGCAAGGATTAGAGACTCCTATTTTAGGTAGGAGTCCTACTAACTAGGAGAATAACAATTAACCTATACAAACAAGGAAAACTAATTATAACTAGTTTAATATCCTATTCGGACTACTTATTCCACACTCCCCCTCAAGCTTGGCGATGTAAATGTTGAGCATCCCAAGCTTGTGGATAAACTGATCAAACATATCCCTCTGAAGAGCTTTTGTAAATATGTCTGCTGTCTGTTGCTTGGAAGGAATGTAATCCATTTTAATTACTCCTTCTGTAACCTTCTCTGTGATGAAGTGTCTGTCCACTTCCACATGTTTTGTCCTGTCGTGATGAACGGGATTCTTCACGATACTTAGGGCAGCTTGACTATCACAATACAACTGAATAGGGCCATTTACCTCAATATTCAGTTCATTAAGGACCCGCTTCAACCACAGAGCTTCCTGCATTCCCAAGGCAACTGCACGATACTCTGCTTCAGCACTGCTCCGTGCACCACATCTTGTTTCTTACTTCTCCAGGTAACGAGGTTACCCCAAATGTACGTGCAATAACCTGTAGTTGATCGTCGATCTGTTAACTCCCCAGCCCAACTAGCATCAGTATACACAGTGATGTCTTGTTGGTTAGTTCGACGGAATAGGAGCCCTTTTCCAGGTGTTCCTTTCAAGTACCGGAGAATTCTCAGAACCATATCCATGTGCTCCTCATTGGGTTTGTGCATGTATTGGCTCACTATGCCCACTGAATAGGAAATATCCGGTCTGGTATGAGCTAAATAAATAAGCTTTCCAACCAACCTTTGGTAGTGTTCTTTGTCAACAGAGGGAATGTCTTCCTCCTTTGACAGCCTCTTGTTGACTTCCATTGGGGTAGAGCTAGGTTTGCAGCCTAACAACCCTGTTTCTTTGAGTAAGTCAAGTACATACTTCCTCTGAGATAGAAGTATGCCTTTATCGGAACGTGCAACCTCCATTCCAAGAAAGTACTTGAGTTCACCTAAATCTTTCAGCTCAAATTCAGTAGCTAGACTCTTCTTCAGTTTCTGAATTTCTTCTACAGCATCACCTGTGACAATAATGTCATCAACATACACTATTAGAATTGCAGTTTTTCCCGATGGTGTATGCTTGACGAACATGGTGTGATCTGTTGGCACTGATGGTAATTTGCAGATTTGACAGCCTTGGTAAAACGATCAAACCAAGCTCTGGGGGATTGTTTTAAGCCGTAAAGAGATTTCTTCAGCTTACAAACTCTGCCCTTAACTTGGTCTCGAATACCAGGTGGCGGATTCATGAAAACTTCCTCTATCAAGTCTCCATTTAAGAAGGCATTTTTTACATCCAGTTGGTGCAGAGGCCAATCTTGATTTGCAGCTAGACATAAGAGAATTCGAATGGTATTAAGTTTTGCAACAGGTGCAAAAGTTTCTTCATAATCTATTCCATAGGTTTGAGTAAACCCTCTAGCCACCAACCGAGCTTTGTACCGCTCAATAGAACCATCAGACCTGTACTTGACAGTAAATATCCATTTGCAGTCCACAGTTTTCTTATCTGGGGGCAACTTGACAATCTCCCAAGTATTGTTTTTCTCAAGTGCAGAAAGTTCATCGATGACTGCTTGTTTCCACTGAGGATGCATCAATGCTTCCTGAATATTTTTGGGTACCTCTGTAGCATCCAAACTTGTAATAAAACCCTTATAACTTTCACTCAGCCCTTCATAACCAACATGCCTTCCTATAGGATGATTCGTACAGCCCCTAACACCTTTTCGGAGAGCAATTGGCACATCTAAATCTGAATTAGCAATCTGAGTTTCAGATTCAGATGCATCTGTGTGTTCGTCACTTGTGGGAGGAGGTATAGTAGTAGCTTCCTGCCTTCGACGATAGACTTGTACAATAGGAGGTTTAATGTAAGACTCCCCCTGTCTCAAAAAATCGGTTTCTGCAGTAGCAGATTCTTCCATGATGGCTTCATCATTATGCTGACTACTTGGTTCAGCATCCCTCTGAACACTCGATTCTAGATCCACAGCTGAGATTAGATCCCAAAATTGTGATTCATCAGTAGTATCAGACCCCCCTGAATCGCAGATTTGGTATAATAGGGTTGCGTTTCAAAGAAGGTGACATCACGAGTATTGTGGACCTTCTGAGTATTAGGGGAATAGCATTTATACCCTTTTTGATGGGATGAATACCCGATGAACACACACTTGACAGAACGGGGTTCCAATTTGGATCGATGGACAGCTGAGACGTGGACAAAAGCTGTACAACCGAAAACCTTTGGAGGAATGTCAGAGGAGAAACTTGCTACCTGAGGATGTGACTTAAGTAGCTTCTGTAGAGTTACTTCAAAATCGATGACCCTGCTTGGCATTCTGTTGATTAAGTATGTGGCGGTGAGAATAGCTTCACCCCATAAATACTTGGGAACATTATGAGTGAACATACAGGCACGAGCTACCTCAAGTAAGTGCCAATTTTTCCTCTCAGCAATTCCATTCTGCTGTGGCGTTTCAACACATGAGCTAATATGGATAATGCCTTTCTGAACCAGAAAAGGACTTAGGATGCTATTGAAGTAATCCTTTGCATTATCTGTCTTAAGGACCTGAATCTGAGTATTGAACTGATTCTGAACCAAGGAGTAGAAATCCTGAAATATTGTCTTTGCTTCGGATTTATTCTTCATTAGGAATGTCCAAGTCATTCGGGTGTGGTCATCAATGAACGTGATGAACCATCTTGCACCACTGATATTGCAAACTTTCATAGGTCCCCAAATATCACTATGAATTATCGAGAAAGGTTTCGTTGGCCGATAACCAATGTAGTTAAAATCGTGATTCCACGTAAAATCGAAAACTTAGGTGAAATCGGAATCGTAAAATCGAATCGTAAAATCGTAAGATTTTATGTCCCAACTAAAAAAATATATAAATACTTATTAATAAATATAATATGTTAATAAACTTAGAATTATACACTCTTATAACAATTAATATGGATGGCTTATAACAAAGAATTATAACAATGAGTTAATAATATGGTCAGAGGGATGCGTACATGGATGGCTTAGTGAAAATGAAACTACTATTTTGGTGAGAAGTGAGAACCATAGAACCGTAGGAAATGGGACAGAGGGATGAGGATTGCGGAGTACAGAGTAATTACTTGAAGCAGGTAGAACCGTAGATGAAATGAACATTTATAGTTTGGTGAGTTGAAGTTTTGAACTTCTGATCGATGTAGCCTCCGCCCTCCTTGCTTCAATTTCTGGGAAAGAGGAAGGTATGAATGAGTCAATTCTGGAAAAGAGGAAGGTATGAATGAGTCAATTTCTGGGAAAGATGAAGGTATGAATGAGTCTATGATTTAATTAGACCTGGAGCTTGCAGGGAAGGAGGGAATCGACAGGAAGGACAAAGAAGGTTGACTTACTGACTTGAAGCAGTGGAGAAGGAAGATGATGTTGTTGACCTTGTGTCCGAGTGAGGGAAGATGCTAGATGGTGAGGGAGGCCGGCGAAGGAGGGACTGAGGGGAGAAGGAAGTCTCGAGTCGACGGTGAAGGGACGAGACGATGACGAAACTGGAGAAGAATCGCCGACGCAGAGAACGGACGACGACAAAGCTGGAGAAGAATTGGAGTATCGGATGACGACGAAGGGGCGAATAGAAGGAAGTCGTCGACGCAAAAGCGACGTTGGTGACTTGCAGCCGAGGAGAAGCACCGCCGGTGAGAAACGGAGAAAAATCAAGGAGAAGTAGCGCCGGCGAGAGTTGTTGAAGAATCAAACTTTCGATTTTGCAGAATTAGGGTTTAGCGAGTTATTTTGGGAAAAGGGGATTTGGGAAAATGGGTTAGATTCTCAGGTTGAACCAAAAAACCGAACCAACCCATTGAGATTTTGGTCTAGTCAGGAAAATTACAAAAATCGTATAAAATCGTAAAATCGTTGATTTTACGATTTTAACGATTTTTCTCTCGATTTCACCCGATTTTGAAGGCCCACGATTTTGTAGTGAAATCAGGATCGTTTCTCATAGGTGAGATCGTAAAATCGTACGATTTTAAGATTAAAATCGCGATTTTGACTACACTGCCGATAACCAATGCTAGAGTAGATAGACTTTGTATGCTTTGCAAACTGGCAGATGTCACAATGGAATAACTTTTCATCTTTATTGAAAAACAAATGTGGTTAGAGTTTCTTAAGGTACACAAAACTAGGGTGCCCTAGGCGTGAATGCCATAACAAAACATTATCAGTACTACTCTCGAGACTAGAGACTACGTGAGCTGCTGCCTGGTCCCTTCTGTCATCCTGGCAGCCAACTTCTGGTCCTTTGAGCACGTACAGCCCATCCCTCACCTCAGCCTTGCCAATCTCCCGTCCTGAATCTACCTCCTGTAAGAGGCAAGAAGAAGATCCAAACTTAGCTTCACACTTATGATCAAGGGTAAGTTGTTTAACTAAGATGAGGTTGCAATCTAGTTTTGGAACATAAAGTACAGGGGATAGGGTTAATTCTGGAGTGAGTTTTATCCATCCTATACCCATTACTGGTGCTATACTGCCATCTGCAACCCGGACACCTGCCTGCTTATTAAAAGGTTGTAGGTCTTGTATGAGACCCCGACTCCCGGTCATAGTGTCTGTGGCCCCATAGTCAAGGATCCAATGATTAGGAAAACAAGTCTTAACCGAGAGAGCACGAGACAGAATACCTTGTGAGAATAGACTGGAGAAGGAGTCAGATTCTGAATTTGATGGTTGACCAGCTTTCATAACCTGAGCAAACATCTTTTGCAGAGTGTCCATTTGTCCTTTTGAAAACTGTCCTTCCTCATTGTTTTGACCGGAAGAAGTAGTAGGGACAGATGCTGCAGCATTGGCACGAGAAGCTCTCCTTTCGGATCGAGACTTCCAATTCTTTGGTTTCCCCCCAAGAAGCTCCCAGCATTGAGACTTGGTATGCCAAGGTTTCCCGCAATGCTCACAGACGAATGGAGTTTTCTCATCGCCATTGTCGTCTGGTTTCTTGGAGTACAAGGTTGATCCTAATCCTTCAGTCTTGAGAGCAGAACCTTCAGGAGTAGGTTTGTGATCTGTCCTCATTATTTGGCGACGAGATTCTTCTTGGCGAATCTCTGCCACAGCTTCTTCTAGGGCTGGGAAGGGTTTGGTTGCCATAACCCTACCTTTGGCATCATCCAGGTCTTGGTTAAGCCCTAGAAGAAAGTGGAGAGTTCTCCGTTTTTCAACTGTTTTCTTGTACGTTTCAGCATCCTTTGTCGTATCCCAATCATAGGTATCATAGAGATCAAGATGAAGCCAGGAGGAGTTCAGAGTGTTATAATACTCATTAACACTCATCTCCCCTTGTTTGAGGTTGAAAAGCTTGGTCTCGATCTCCAAAAGCGCCGAAGAATTATCCATTGTCGAGTAGGTTTTCTTGGCATGATCCCATATGGATTTCGCAGTAGGATGAAGAAGATAATTATCTCCGATTTTAGGATTCATGGTTGATATCAACCAGAACCGAACAAGATTATCATCATTGTTCCATTGTTCAAACTTTTCAGCATACTTCTCATCGGTAGCTGCTGGTTTTACTGTAGCTCCTGTGAGGAATCCCCCTTTCGTACGTCCAGTGATGAACATCTGAACGGACTGAGACCATTGGAGGTAGTTGCTACCGTTGAGTTTATGGATAGCAAGTCCTCCTGGAATAGGGTCAGAATTAGATGACGCCATAGTCTCCACAACAGTAGGCGTGGGATTGGCGACGAACACTGGAGAAGAAGAAGAAGGAAGACTAGACGGGATAGAGTCTTCGTCTATCTTCATATGAGACTGGCGGCGGAAATAAGGGCCAACTCTGATACCATGTTAAGTTTAGAGCAGAGGAGTTTGGCGAGAATGATCTCTTTTCTTGTATATTATTAGGGTTAACATTACAAAGGTATATATACGCAAGGATTAGAGACTCCTATTTTAGGTAGGAGTCCTACTAACTAGGAGAATAACAATTAACCTATACAAACAAGGAAAACTAATTATAACTAGTTTAATATCCTATTCGGACTACTTATTCCACAATTATCAAGCACATGGTGAGGTTGATTCGTATTAGAGTCAACTTCTTGCTTAACAGCAGTTAAGACATGATTCCTAGCTTCACTTGTTAGATAAAAATCCCACCGACCTTTAAGTTGACTTGAAAACCCACAAACTAAGGCTTGAACAATTTTTAATTCATTGTTTCCTTTAGCCTTAGTCGCGGCGGTGAACATAAGCATATATTGAAGAAGATTCTTAATCTGATATTCAGATAGTCCATCAATATTCCACTCAACTATGGAAGTTCCATCAAATTGAGCAGCATTATAATTTTGCATGTCTTCAAATAGAAGATCTACAGGAGTCGGCCTAGGATAATAGGCTTTAGTAGGGGTTGTATGGGTTGTCTTTTTAAAAGATGTCTTATTAATCTTTGCTGAATTTTTCGGTTTATCATCAAACAAAAGATTATGAAACATATTATAGTTAATTGATCAATATCAGAATTTTCGGTGTAAGAAGAATCTTCTGAATCAAGAGTTTTTGTAGATAAAGGTTGGGCTCCTTTAGGTTCTAAACCTAAAGCTTTTAGTCTAGTAACTATTTCATCAACCATTTTAGGGGTTGATTACCCAAATCATCACTGAACTATGGCCAAATAACCCGCCAGTCACCGAACTCAGAAAAATTACCCAGTCATTACCGAACTTTGAACGATTATCCCATCAGTCACTACCGTCAACGGACATCCAAAATTCTGTTAGTTTGCTTATGTGGACATGCCAACAGAGATTTCATGTCATCTAAAATCCACATCACCTCCTATCAACCTAAAACCAATCTCAAACACCCAACCAATTACCCAACCCTTTTCTAAACCAATTACCCAAACCAAACCATCATCACACCCAACCAATTTCTCTGCCGTCACCACTCACAACCACTCCCGAACTGAACTCCGCCATCGCCGTCACTGCCAAACTCAACCTGGAAGCAAATTTGGTTTCTGGCGAAGAGCATCAACGAGATGCAACGAATAATCAAAACAGAAATCATGTTTGCACAGGAGAGAAGTAGAGCACCTCTAGGTGCCTTCACACCTGGAAATCCAGAAACCATTTCCTTCTTCCATAAACCCAAAAAAATCACGGTGTTCACCAAAATCACTTCCCAATCGGATGCCTCCGTCCACTCAACCTTTGGCTCTCGTTATGTGACGGAGTCACCACCGAGCTCCAGAACCACTGCGTCAACATCATCGCTCACCTCTTCAACGCCTCCTCAGCGACTCCGAGGCCGCCGTCGGTGTCGGCACCATCGATTCTTCCGAGGCCATCATGCTTGCCGACCTCGTCTTCAAGCGCAAGTGGCAGAACAAGCGCAAGGTTGAAGGCAAGTCTACGCCTCAGCTCGGAAATTAGATCTACGTAGAACAATAGCAATCGAAAATTAGATTTACGCCTCCGCTACACCTCACGGACTCCTCCGATCCGTCGCACAGTCTCATCTATTATGTCGCCGACGAGTTTGGTATCATTGCCTCGGACGGCTGCCGCCAAGTTGTCCATCCCTCCATGTATCCACCTTCTTTGTTGGATCAGAGGAGGAGGGTCCGGAGAGAATTGGCTGCGACTCATAGAAGACGAAGGTAGTTGGACCGGAGGAGGAGGCAACATCGGCAAATTTAGGATCTCGCTGGAAACCCCATCAGAATCTGGGTTCACCAGAGAAGAAGAAGGAAAAGGGGAGGAGAGATCTGACGAGATTTGGTTTTTGGCTAGATCTGAGAAGAGGAAGGCGGTGGAGAGAGAAGGAGGGAGTGGAGAAGAATTTGGTAATTGGTTTAGAAATCGGGTTGGGTAATTGGTTGGGTGTTTGAGATTGGTTATTTGGTTTTAGGTTGATAGGAGGTGATGTGGATTTTAGATGACATGGAATCTCTGTTGGCATGTCCACATAAGCAAACTAACAGAATTTTGGATGTCCGTTGACGGCAATGACTGATGGGATAATCGTTCAAAGTTTGGTAATGACTGGGTAATTTTTCCGAGTTCGGTGACTGGCGGGTTATTTGGCCATAGTTCAGTGATGATTTTGGTAATCAACCCACCATTTTAGTGTCTGTAAGAGTACTTCAATTTTCTTCAAATTTAGGAGGGGATTTAAATAAAACCCTCTGAGCAGAATGTTGATAATCCCAACGTTGAGGAATATGCTTGTTTTGAGAGTTTTGGACAGGTTTATTAATCCCTTCCTCTATACGAATTAATTGCTTTCCAATTGATTGTAAGGTTAAATTGGTATAGTTAAGTTGTTTACTACACCCTTCTAAACTAGCATCCGCCCTATAAGGATTAGCAATGATTTCATTATTATTATCAATCTTTATTGATAAATTACACGGTGGAGGGTGAACTCCTCTAATTGTTTTACCTTTTAAAGTAAAATAATTTTCAAAGGCACTTTCTAAAGTACAAATCATATGTTTGTCTTCCTTGTAAAATGTAAGCCATTTTTAAGTATTCATAAAATCCTATAGGATTTTCAGCATTTTGAGTAAATAATTGAAAATTATTTTTTCCACAAAATTTGCTATGATTTAGAATGATTTAACATAAACCATTTGTCTTGAATAGTCAAATTATCTTTTCCAAGACGTTTTTAACCAAAAACATTTGTATCTAAATCACTATGGGTATAACCCATATCTGAAGGAGTCGGAGAGGCTGGTCTAAAATTATCATTTTTAATTTGTTGAGAACTCGAACCTACGGTGGTTGGAGTTTGAACATGATACTGAGCTACTTCATCCTTAGTTTTTATTATATATTATCGGTACCCTAGCACTAAACTTTCCTCATATTTGTGTTTGAACTTTAGAGTTTGAGGGCTTTACTTTAGTGTTCAAGGGTTAGGATAGAGGTTAGCTTGCCATCAAATAAATTTGACATTACTGGATGGTGTCAAGGAATAATCTCAACCATTGATTCATTTTTTCAGATCTAATGGTTTAAATTAAAAGGGTAAAAGGGTCATTTCACCATTTAATTTAATTTAATTTCTTTTTTAGTTTTTTTTAATTTAAGTGGAAATAGTCGGCGACCGGAACTCCGGCGACCAGAGTTCCGGCAACCGGAACTTCAGTGACCGGAACTCCGGCGACTTCTCCGATGAATTTTCCATACGATTGGAGCTCCGATTTCGAAAAAAATTTCGGCCACCAGACCACCGTCGTCAGGCCTATTTTTCTTGAAATTTTTTCGGTGACGCTTCGTACTCGTTTTTAATATGTGTACACATTTTTGTACATGTGTACGTGCACATTTTTGTACATAAACTGTGTACTCATTTGCAAAAAAAATTTGTACACATATGTACATGTTTTATACACGCACATGTTTATGTACTTACATTTTTGTATACGTGTACACTTATCTTGTACATATGTACACACGGTGTACACACACACTCTTTGTACATGTGTACACAATATCTTACATTTTGTTTATGTATACGTGTATACACATTTTATACACGTGTACACCTATTTGTACACGTGCACACTTATTTTTTACACTAGTGTACATATATTTTGTATACATCATGTGTACACATTTTATACACATACACATTCATGTACTTACATTTTTTACAGACGTACACTTATCTTGTACACTTGTATAACTGTGTACACCTATTCGTACACGTGCACACTTATTTTTTACGCTAGTGTACACATACTCGTACTCGTGTGTACATATTTTGTATAAATCATGTGCATCTATTTAATAAGATAATTTTATTATTATATAATATCAATAAGTGCTTAGTAGCATAATGGTAGGAGTTTAATATTTAAAGAAAGAGGTCATGATTTCAACTCAAATCACAACAATTTTTTTTAAATATAAATTATCTGACCGAGGATGGCGGCGAAGGTCCGGCGGTGGCGGGGCGACGGATGTCCGGCGGCGGTGGGGCGGCGGAGGTCCGGCGGTGGTGGCGGCGGAGGCCCGGCGGCGCCGGGCGGCGGAGGTCCGGTGACGGCGGAGCGGCGAAAGTCCGGTGACGGCGGAGCGGCGAAAGTCCGGCGGCGGCGAAAGTCCGACGACGGTGAAAGGTGGCTGGCCAACTTTTTTAAAAATAACCAGAATACCCTTCTTTGATGGGATCAAGGAAGTGAGTTCCTTGATCCCAAGCCGGATTCGTTAGGATATAGTGTTAGGGGTTTCTAGTTTATTTTTGCGTTTATGATTTTTTAATTTGGACTTATCGTCGAATTTGATGACTCGAAATATGTCACTTTTAATCCCCATAATTGATTCTTGACTTGCCATGTTAAATTTGACTTCAATTTTTCACAATGACGATTATACTGTTTAACTTAAAACATGTAACCAACATGTTTGCACTGATGCTAAATAAATCCGGTCAGAATCGAATATAGGATCACTCTTTTAGCTTCATCTTGAATTACACATCATGATTTGAGTCTAACAAGCAGCCATTTTAGAGCTTTTGATTCGTTGCACATATCTAGCAACTTATCTTCTTTTTTAGTGGCTTTCTCTTATTTGAATGAGTTATAATTTGCTTTGAGACCATTTCAAGACAACACAACAATTTGTCACAATGACGATTATACTGTTTAACTTAGAACCTGTAACCAACATGTTTGCACGGATGATAAATAAATCCTGTCAGAACAAAATATAGGATCACTATTTTAGCTTCATCTTGAATTGCACATCATGATTTGAGTCTAACTAGCAGCCATTTCTGAGCTTTTGATCCGTTGCACATAACTAGCAACTTATCTTTTTTTTAGTGGCTTTCTCTTATTTGAATGAGTTAGAATTTTCTTTGAGCCCGTTTCAAGACCACACGACAACACTAAGACTAGGATGATAGAGGCACCTAGAATCGCTACTTAAGCCATAAGTTGTCCCAACATCAAACCCCCTAGGTGTAAGCCCTTGTTTTTGGCCTGTTCTTTCGGTTCGATAATACATTACAACATTTTCCTTGCTCTTTTTCATCCGTTGAACCCTTGTGGTAGTAGCTTGAGATTAGCCAAACAGGAGTCAAAATATGTGGTGACCTACTCGATAGTTAGAATCTAGTGGTCTTAACTCATAAGCCCATTCGTATCAACCCCTCTAGCAACATAAAAATAAAATAAGCACACCAAAAATTAAATTATGAAAAAAATATGAAAAAGGAGAAAAGAGAAAAAAGATTATTCAAAGTCCAAAATCAAAGTTGTTAACAAATAGCCCCTCTACTATGAAATGATCAATTTATCCCCTCCTACTATGCCAACCTAATAAATAGCTACTTCCATCCAAATTTCATCCAAAATTCCGTTAAGTGATGACTCACCAATATGACTCATCCACAATTAATGACAGTACATTGCCACATCATCGACTTTAATCCATCTCAACTAAACTAAAAAGAGAAAAACAAAAATTATAAAATAACTAAGTTACATTTATAATAAAATATAGAACGTATTTTTTTAAGTATTTCATTTATGGATTTTAATAATAAAAAATAAAAAAAATTCTAAAATAAATATATATTTTTTTTCTAAATATAACTTTGAAATTTTTAAATTCCAAATATTTATTAAATTTAATTGAAAATAAAATAAAAAAATTAAATATATATATTTTTAATTTATAAATTTATAATTATTGTTTTTATTGCTTTTGTTTTTAAATTTTTTATTTAGTTGAATCACTAACAAATATGGATGAAAGTCGATGATGTGGCAATGTACTATCATTAATTATGGATGAATTATATTGGTGAGTCATCACTTAAGGAAATTTTGGATGGAAGGGGCTGTTTGTTAGGTTGGCATAGTTGGACGTGGTAAATTGATCATTTCATAGTATAGGGGGTTGTTTGTTAACTTGGCAAAGTACCATTTTCTCAAGTATAAACCAAATTTATTACAATCATTCTCTACACCTTATTAATGAATAAAGTTTAAACCTTGTTTATGGTAAAAAAAAGAGTTTGAACCTTGAAACGTTACTCTTACACCAAAAACCTTATTAACCTTACTTTCCATAGCCTAAACCTTAAATTATTATTCCAAACCATAATTAGTAACTCAAAACTGTAATCTATAAAGTATAAACCAAAATCATAACAATTAATCGCTAAACCTTATTAATGTATCGAGTTTAAACCTTGAATAGTTACTTTTACACCACAAAACTAATATTAACCATGATTTCTATAGTCTAAACCTTAAATCGTTATTCGGAACTGTAATTAGTAACCTAAAAATGATTGAACTCATAATCGAGCTGGTTCACAAGCTCTTAATCGAGCCTTAGCGGGCCAACTCCTGAACTATATTATTCGAGCCAGCTCGCGAGCCATAACGAGCTAGAAAACGAGCGGGCTCGCAAGCCAGGCTCAACGAGCCGAGTCAGCTCATGAGCCTACCGAGCTGAGCTGGGTAGGCTCGAGGTCGGCTCATTTACTATCGATCTAGCTCGCCAGTCGGCTCGTTTACAAACGAGCCAAGTTTCGAGATAACTTTTTAACCATTTTTTCGAGTCGAACTCCGACCCGCTCACGAGTGGCTTCGCTTAGGGGTGGCAATTCGGTTAACTGCAAAAGGTTTTTAAGACTTTTCCTAGGCTCTGATACCAAATAAATACAGCGCGAGTACAAAACAATGTTTCTTTCTGACAAAAACAATGTTTCTTTCTGACAATCTCTTATTCCTTGTTTGTTTATCCAATTTTGATTTCATTTCTTTCTTTCCAATTACTTTTATCCTAGGGATTCTAATTACCTACTTTTAAGGGCATCTAAAAACTATTACCTATTTTTAGGGGTATCCCAGTTGCCGGTTTTTAGGATTTTTAAAGACGACATGCTATTTTTTCCATTATTGCTATGCATATTGCTGTCGTAAAGTACATTATATTTGCGTTTATTATTTTTATATTTTCTTTTTCGTAAAATATTTTTTTACTAAGACTAATACTATTGCTTAATTTGTTAGTTGAATACTTATTCTTTTTGTTATTTTCCATTGGTTTCGTTTCATTTTTCTAACACTTCGGATGGGTCTTCTACTCATCCCTTATTCTAGAGGATATTCTCCATATGGTCCTATGACATTTTTCTCGATTAATTCGATTAGATCAATCATAAACTGATCTTCACTTATATATTCGATCATAGTATCAGGATCTTCCTTTAATCCTTTATTTTGGTTATTTATGAAATTTTTATATTTTATAAGTTCTTCTTTAATATCTTTCCAAGACTCTGGGTTTTCTTTTACTCTTACATATATTTTATAAGTGAGTTTATTAAAATAAAAAATTATCTTGTTTAGATCACCATCCATTTGATTCGTTTTATAATATGTTTTATATCTTCTTCTTCTTG
This sequence comes from Linum lewisii, assembly GCA_034768395.1. Lineage (NCBI taxonomy): Eukaryota > Viridiplantae > Streptophyta > Magnoliopsida > Malpighiales > Linaceae > Linum > Linum lewisii. Next base: position 22,364,395 of record CM068303.1, on the reverse strand, counting down.
ATCTTGGTTATTTGATTCGTTTGATTGGAATCTTTCCGATTGGGTTAATCTTTCTATTCTGTTTTCTCTAATTTTCCTAGGATCTTGCTTTACCGATTTCCTACTGGGTTCTGCTTTTACTATTTTTAATGGTGTTTCTAAGTGAATTATTGGTTTAAACAGGTCTTCTATAGTGATGACTTCTTTGTCTTTAAATGTTAAACTATAGTGACTATTTGTTAAATCATAATTTATTTGATATGTTACTGAAAATGGTTTGCTATTTTCTTTCATAAGATCATCTCTTTTTAGTTCGTATTTTATTACTATCGATGAGTCTAAGTTTTCATCGGTAAGGCTTAATACTTGTTGCAAAATTATATCAAATTTTATTATTCCATAACTTAGATTTCCTGATCCTTTGGCTATTATACTTTCTTCCTGGTTTATAATTTTGTCGTCTCTGATTTCTAGTTCTATAGGAGCATTAATTCCTAGTTTCATAGTGGATTTGATTATGATTTGAATAGTGTTAATATGTATGTATGCTATTTTTTATCGTTCTTCCGGTTTTACTTTACTTAATCTTTTCCTGATTTGTTCCTTATTGATGATCTGAACTAAGAAATTTCCATTCGTTTGGTTAAATGGAATTGCTACTTCTCCTATCATTTTTCCGTATTTTATTATGTTTTCTCTATCAAAAAGCTTTGATAAAAAGGATTTTGTTACAAAATTTTGTGTTTGTGATAATGTAAAATTTGTTCTTTCTTTAATCTTTTTAACATCTATTAATCCATCTAAAAAATAATTATCCTCTTCTTTTCTTTGTAAATAATCAAACATATTATCGTTGTTTTCTGCCATTTATTAAAAAGATGTTTTAACTCTTAAGAATTTCATACCTGAATGGCTCTTTTGTCAGATGCTCTTGGATTGTTCCTTCGTCTGGTGATATGGATCTTCGTATTCTTTTGTGTGGTTGATTTAGTGGGTATGGATAGTGTTTTTGTATTGTTGGTGGTTTATGATTCTTCGTAAGACTCCAGGAACTAAGTTCCAATCTTACTTTTGGCCTCCAGAACTTGAAGTTCAAGCCAGCGAGAGAGAACACGAGACTTTCTTGCTCAAATCTACTCTGATTTTATTTATGCTTCATATCCTCCTTATATAGGCGGAGGTTGGACGCTTAAAACGTCATTTATTACATCATGGAAAAGAAAAGAAAAGAAAAAGAAAAGAAAACGACAAAAATATAAAGATTACATTATTGCTCGACTTTTTATAGTGGGAGTCGGCCAACCCTCTTTTGTCCTTCTACTTCATTTTTTCTTCAATAATAATGGAACTTTAATAATGGAACTCCATTATTTTCCAGATGATGTTGATGTTGCTGCTGCTGATTCCTTTCTTGGTGTTCCATTATCTTCAACTTCTCCACACCATTCACAAAAGTGGTCTTCATAGGTTATTAATAATTTACATAATTATTTTTTCATGGGTACAGGTAATAATGTAAGGGTTTCACTTATTTCAGTGAAATCCTTAGTCATCCTGTTTATAGCTTCCATTTCTTCAGCAATTAATTTGTTCTTTGATCAGCTGATGATGATAATATCGAAACTACTGTAATTAACTTTTGTTTGACTCTCTGGTTCAATGTTGGTCAATGTTCTGCAAACTGTGAATAATCCTTTCGCCAAATGGTCCGGTCTTTGTTCATAGTCTTTGAGATTATCCCTGGTTGGATAATCATTATTTGATACTCCCATGAGGATAACTGCCTTTGTTCCTAGTATCAGTCTTCCTTCTTCGTTGAAAATTGGATGACTGCTTGTGTATTTTAGGAAGATCTCTCTTCCTTTGGCAAATGATTCCAGATATCTTCGAATTATAAGTTTCATCTTCTGAGGAAAATATTTAAATACCTTTGTAGTTGTTGTATAGATGGTGTCTACCAGACCATACTGATGTAGGTCGAATACTAATTCTGGTGTTGCTTCTTCTGTTGCTACGGCTTTAGGTCCTCCTCGGTTGACAGGATAAAATCCCATCGTTGTATTTTGCTCCAATTTTTCTTCATAATTTATTATCATGTTCCAATGGTTTATGAACCCTTGGAATGTTGGTTTCCTTGATTCTTCTCTTTCTTGGGTTGTTGGAATACTTCTGATACTTGGTATTTTCATCACCATTTTTTGTTGCATTTGTTGTTCTGATGGTTCTTTCAAGGCCATCACCTTGTACGATTGTTGAAGTGCTCGTTCTGTTTCTTCCTTTGTATTATATGATTGATGTTGGACTGGCTTCCCCATAATGTGCTGGGTTGCAATCGCCCAATTGTTGTATAATCCTCTGAATGGTCCGTTAAAAATAACGTACCATTTACTGTTTTTTCTTTCATCCTCTTCATATTTTCCTTTTTCTTTTTCTTCTTGTTCCACCATGTCTGCCCATCTTGTAGTTTTGCTGCTTGAGGCTAGGGCTTGTTGTTGTTGCTGAATTTCTAGGATGTTTTTGCCAGGTTGTCCTTTATTTTGTTGTTGCTGAATTTCCTCAGGATTTTTCTTTAGTTGGTTTTTCAGGATGTTGATGGTGTTTTTTAGCTCTTCTACCTCCCCCCTGCAGAGAAGGACTTGTGCTTCGAGTGCCTGTTGCTTCTCTTCTTTCTGCATCAGCTGGTTTATCAATGCTTTGATTATTCCCTCCATTCTCTCGTCAGTGTATCCGTGAATGGATTGTTGCTTGATTTGATGTATTTCAAGTAGGGATTGTAATAGTGGAGTTGTTGTTGCCACCGGATTAATCGTCCTTTGTTGAAGTCTACTTGTAGTTTGTACCTCCAAAAACCTGTTACATATTTAGAATCGGTTTGATGCTCAAACCTCGTTGATAATAATTTTAGGGGTCATTTTCCGCGCAGTAATTGGGCCAGGATTTCTGCCGAATTCCTGCTTGGTCTAATTCCCTTGTTTTCCGACCAAAACAGGGTACACAAAACCGGCGGATTTCAAATCTGGGCAGGATTTCAAATGAGCTCCGGCTGGGTTTTCAAAACCTTTTGAAAAGTGAAGGAGATGGCAGGTTTTCTATTTTTTCCCTTGATTTTTTCAACAATACTCCTTTATGTTCTATTTTCTAACGTGAGAGAACAACTTTTTGGTTCATTCTTTTTAAGGAAAAAATTCTATAATATTTTAATAGTTGAGATTAATTAATATTGAGTCACCATTGGTCATGAGATGTAGCTCATATAATTTTTTATGAAGCTAAGGTGCCATATAATTCCACTTTCTTCGAATGTTTGAATAATTTTGATTGTTTGAATAATTTTGATTATTTGAATATTCATGTTTGGACGATATAATTTTTTTTTAATAATGGTGAGCTCGAATTTTATGAGTATGTTGGGTAAAAAATAGCATAAATGAGATGCAAAAAGAAAGTAGGGGTTGTTCGGATTGATAGAAGAGTAGTTCCAGTCATGTTAGGTGGTCCTTTGTTTGAAATCCATATAGTAATGGCGTAATGGAAAACAAGCAATTAAAATCCGTAAGGAATTAGGGTCTTCCCCAGCAATCGAATCCCTTCCGGATTTTAATTCCACTGCAATTCATTTCCTTGCGGAAAACGACCCCTTAGTTTCCATTTTTTCAATGTTCTGAGACAAGCTAGTGTCTCTAATTCATGTATTGGATAATTCTGTTCAGTAGTAGTAAATGTTCAAGAAATATATTTACATAATTTCTTGGAATATTTATCACTATTGAACGGAACTGATGATACTCGAGGATCCGAAGATTCAATAATTCTGTCCGAAGACTGATAATCTTTAGGCTTTTTGCCAGAGATATTAACCTCATTTTTTCCAATAATATTACCAAAATTGTCCATTTGTAATAATTCTTTGCCATTTTGTATGGCCAACATGCATCATGCCCATGTATCTTTAGATGCATCTGTCTGAATTAAAATCGCGATTCCACGTAAAATCGAAAACTTGGGTGAAATCGGAATCGTAAAATCGAATCGTAAAATCGTAAGATTTTATGTCCCAACTAAAAAATATATAAATATTCATAAATAAACATAAAATGTTAATAAACTTAGAAATTATACACTCTTAAAAACAATTAATACTCAAACAACCAACATGAATTTCATAAGCATAAGTGCACAAGTAAATAAGTATCTTAATAAAACATAATAGTTCACTACTTCATTACATTCCATATTTCATAAGCACACACCATACGTCCATACCACACGTTCACACCGCACAAAACACACCATATCACCACACCACATTACAAAGTCCCCATTCATGTTTATAGTACATGATCACCACTCACTAAGTTACTCACTATTAGTCTATTACTTCATTACAATCCTCAATCCTTTTGAAAACAACAAGTACAACAAACTACATCAAATCTTTAGGATCAACATTAAAATCTAATTCCTCATCTTCCTTATCTCCCTCATCTTCATCATACGCATTCTCATCTCCAATCTCTTCTTCGTTGTTGCCTCTATCTCCACCTTCGTCCTCATCCGCGACAAATTCTTCTTCAAACCTCTATTTAATAATATAACCACACATGAATAATAATATCACTAACAAAATTCTAAATAATCATACAAAGAAATAACTTACTTGTTCCTCTTCCTCATCCGGAAAAGATTGTTCATGAGTAGATTCATTCTCAAAAGTTGCTTCATCATCTATAACCATCAAGTCCTCGACATTCTCAACTTCTCCATCTTCTCCGGCAAGCCACTCATCATCGGAATCAATTTCATCAAATACGCGTTCAATATCTTTTGTTTGTCTTCGCAACAAATTTGAGTTGTACATCACATACACAATGTCATTCATCTTCTTTTGCAACATGCGGTTTCTCTTCTTAGAGTGCACCTGAAATACCACATATATATGATAAACATAAGAAATTTAAAAGTATGGAGAAGTCTAATATGTATTCTTTAGAAAGTAGAATCTTACCCTCTCAAACACACTCCAATTTCGTTCACATCCAGATGCACTACAAGTCAAACTCAGGATTCGAACAGCAAATTTTTGAAGCTCGGGAACGTCATCACCAAAGGAGGACCACCAATCAGCTGGATGCTTTCTATCCAACAATTGCATAGACCCATATGAAGAGAACATACCTCTTGCATGATGAAACGTGTCCAACTGCTGCATTAATGTAAGACTCTCATCTCTATCCTTGGATAATCTTTCCACACAATCATATAAACCCACTTTCAGCTTCCTTTCATTAGGGTCAAAATTTGCACCGAAATGGACCTTTGGATTTAGCCAATAAGCAGCATAGTGCAAAGGACGACTCATTTGATCATTCCACCTCTTTTCAATGATGTTCAATACAGGCTTATATCTGCAATTATGCAACTATTTTAACTGAGATAACAAGTTAACAACATTCAATATATTATGTCTAGCAAGTTATCATGTCTAACAAGTTAAACAACACTCAATGATGTTCAATACAAGTTTCATGTCTAACAAGTTAAACAACTAAAGGTAAGGAACTAAGAAATGGTTACCTCTTCTCAATGTTGCTAAAGTTACTTTTGATCTTCTCCATGGCTTGGTTCAACTCCAAGTACAAAAAAGGCATCGATGGCAACTCATCTGAATCAACTAAGTGAAGAACTTTCATAAGAGGCATAACAGCACGAAGGCATGTCAGCACACTAGTCCAAAATCTGCTATCTAGTGCGATTCCTTGAATCCTTTTCCGTTCTCGAGTGCTAGAAAATGTGCTTTTCCTCCATGTTTCCGAGGAGAACATACTCATCAAATCACCCTTGTGTTCGCTCAGGCAACCTATAGTTAAATAGGCAGTTGCAAATCTTGTAAGAGCAGGCCTAATTAACTCTCCTCCCTTAGTGAAGTCTTTAAGCATAGAAATAAGCATTGCCCTTCCATAAATGTAGTTGGTTATCTTTCTTCCCTTAGCAATGGTTGTCTTATGAATGGGCAATTTCTTCTCTAAATCTTCCAACATTAAATCCAAGCAATGAGCCGCACAAGGAGTCCAAAAGAGGTGTTGCCTTTTCTCCATCAATTTTGCTCCAGCAGCTTTATAAGCAGATGCGTTATCTGTGATGACCTGAATAACATTTTCTTCTCCAACTTTCTCTACAACATCATCTAGCATCTCGAACACCTTCTGTGTATTCTTGGAATAGTGGGATGTATTAAGAGATTCAATGAATACAGTCCCTTTTGGACTATTAACCAAGAAATTGCAAATCGATCTTCGTTTCCTGTCTGTCCAACCATCTGACATTATGCTGCATCCAACTTTTGTCCATTCATTTCTGAATATGCTGAGTTTTGATTCCACTTCTTCCAACTCTTCTTTCAAAAGTGTCTCCCTAATCTCATGATATGAAGGTGGTTTAAAACCAGGACCATGTCTCGCAGCAAGCTCGAACATAGTATAGTACTCAGGCTCTCTTGCAGCATTAAACGTTGTACCAGTCAAGTAAAACCATCTAGATATACTCTTCGCTGCATCTCTTCTAAGATCTTTCTTTAGTAACGTACTCATAGTTGTTTGAGTACGAGTAGGAGGCAAACTATTTGAACCACTTGCACCAAGAGTTGAGTAGATAGTCTCTTGAGATCCAGTTGCAGAAGCTGCAGCAGTAATATTAATGCCTCTATGCAACAAATTTTTCCTTGCCTCCTTAGCCTCTAAATTCAAATCCAAGATGTCTAACATTTGTTTTTGAACATCATCCGGAAAACTTAAACATGGCTCTACATTCTCCTTTGTTCTTGCGAGATGATGTTTGAATCAAAAAATGCCACCAGAGAGTACCTTAGAACAGAACTTGCACTTGGTTTTCTTTGAATCACCGTCAATATCTGTTGCATATTCCCAACCTGGATCTTTTCTACTTCCAGCAGCATTTTTCTTTCTCTTCAGCTGTTTCGACTTCGATGCAGAAGCAGATGCATTAGCACGTCCACCCGAATACATGTCCTGCAACCATACGATTGATGAGGGCAGAGGGACAGAGGATTGCACAAATGGGACATGAAACTGCTGTTTTGGTGAGAACTTTAGAACTCTATTAAATGGGACAGAGGGATGAGAATTGCAGAGTAAATAATACTTACTTGAAGTGTAGAAGAACTGAAACTGTTGTAGTTTGGTTAGTTGAAGTTCAGAGCTTCTGATTAGCCTCCGCCTTCTTACTTCAATTTCTGGGATAGAGGAAGGGGTTTCGTTGACTTGCAGCAGGGATGGTGAGTTGCTGTTGCTGACCTTACTGACTTGAAGATGCTCGATGGTGAGGGAGGCCGACGGTGAAGGGACGACGACGTAGGGACGCGATAAAGCTGGAGAAGACGACGGCAAAACAGGGACGACGACAAGCTGGAGAAGGGACGAAGAGGAAGCGACGAATAATCGGACGTCGGTGACTTGCAGAGTTGCAGCCGAGGAGAGTAATCGGAAAATGAGGAAGCGACGAATAGAGTCGCCGACTCAAAGCGACGCCGGCGACTTGCAGAGTTGCAGCCGAGGAGAAGCACCGCCGGCGAGAGCTGGAGAAGAATCGAGGAGCGCCGTTGAGATTTCTATCTAAGAAAGAGGAATTAGGGTTCAGCGAGTCGGGGAAAGGGAAAATTGGGGAAAATGGGTTAGAGTCTCAGGTCGAACCAACAAAACCGAGCCAACCCATTAAGATTTCGGTTCAATTAGGAAAATTACAAAAATCGTCTAAAATCGTAGAAATCGCTGATTTTACGATTTTAACGATTTTTCGCTCAATTTCACCCGATTTTGAAGGCCCACGATTTTGTAGTGAAATCAGGATCGTTTCTCATAGGTAAGATCGTAAAATCGTACGATTTTACGATTAAAATCGCGATTTTAACTACACTTAAATGTTCACATTTTTTTTTCATTAGTAAAACTATTTTTGTATCTTGATCATTCTATGACCAAGGTGTTTTTTCAGAAATCTTTTTCTGTAAATGCTTTCTTTCTTTTGCAAGATCCTTAAGAAATCCTAGTTCACTTATATAATTTAAACATCCAAGAAAACGTTGAATTTGTTTTCTATTTTCAAGTTGATTAGGAAATTTATCAATCTTTTCCTTGGTATTAGGAGATAATTCAATTTCTCCAAAATTGTTTATTTTCATTTCGAGATATTCAATTTCTTCTTGAATGAGTTTTGATTTCTTTTTTGAAATAATTAAACCTTTTTCTTTAATTCGATTTAAAACTGTTAAAAGTTTTTCACAATGGTCTTCTGTTCCAGCCTCGTCGCCTGGCCCAATAGTGAAGCCCAAGCCTGTTGGTCTTCAGGGGAGAATGTACCTCGTAAGTAACGTGGGGGGTAGTTAGTTCAAGGGAAAGGGAGGCGATCAGTTTAAGGAATGGAAAGAGAGGCGAGTGACGTACCGCAGAGCGTTTGTCCGCTGGGTAAAAGTGTTGTCCTCCGGTTAATAGGGTGTACGGGGGTATTTATAGTACCCCTGCCTTGGTCGCCAAGGCTGAATCCTGGCCATTCGTTTGTAGTTCCCATAGGATGTTGACACGTGTCTACTTTGTCTTGGAACCCTAAGTGTCGCCAAGTAAACCCTAGGAGCCTGCCGTGTGGGCCGTCGCTTTGGGCCTCACTCCACTTCCTAGGCTTGCCTGCTCAGCCCATCTGATTTACCGCCTAAGTCTGGACCTCCAGCCCTAGCCGCTGTGTTCAGGCTGCCGTGTGGGCCGTCTCGTGGGCCGCCATGTGGGCCCCTGGGATTCCGGCGGGCCGGGCCCATCAATTGCCCCCAAGCCCTTAGTCGAGCTTTGCTTGGCTGAGGGCTTACTCATAGGTTGGACCGCCTGTCTTGGGGTCGCTTGTCTTGTGATCGCCGCACCCCAAGCCTTTAGCCGAGCTTCGCTTGGTTAAGGGCTTTTGGCTGTCTACGTTTTATCGCCTTGTCGCTTTATCGAATTTGTCGCTTGATCGCTTTGCTCTTTATTAAATCGCCCTTGTGTTCACGCTTTTATCGCCTTTCCTCTTTTATTGCTGCTTCCTATCAAGCCTATTTTTCGTTTCTCATGCACCCCTCTATCGCTCGGGGCACTATGGTCTTTTACTCTCTAGCTTGCTGGAGAAGTTGGGGAAATCGGGGCATTTCAGTAATTGCTCAAAAAGCCATCATTACCTTATCCTTCTAAACGTTACCTCAGCCGCGCGTGCCCCCAATGAAACGTCGCGACGGTTCTGCTTCCCGCCAACACGTCATTTTAACCGCGCGTGTGCCCCACTCATTCACCGTGACGGTTCCATTCCCGCTCACTGCATTCCTATATAAACCCCATTCTTACCGTCTTCCTCCTTTTTTTACTCCTTCTCTGCCACCTCGTCTCCCTGTTTTTACAGTCCTCCTGCCTCCACTGTTTCCTTCTTCTTCCGACGAGTTTTCCTTATTTTCTCCCTCTTCCAACGACCGGAAACGTTCATTTCTCTTCCTTACTCCTTTTTCAGATGTCTGGAGCTCCCCGACGCCCACCTGGTACGTGACTCTTCCTTTCTTTCTCACTCTCATTGCCATCCTGCCGTGTGTGTCCTTCTTTTTTCTGCTTCTTGTTATTTTTCTTGAACCCATGGATTCCGGTACCGATAGCCAAAACCAAAGCCATTCCTACTCCGCGGTACCGATTCTTCACCCTCTCTTTCATCCTCTCCTTCAACTTCCAGCCAGTCCCCTGAACGGGTGCCCTTAAATCCTCCATCTATGGCCAAAACTTCTTCTGCCCAAATTTCCGACGTAGCAGAGGAGAATTTTGATGAATCTCCCGCCCTGCCTTTTTGGGGTCCCCACCAAAAAGGATTCGAGCGGGCCCGTCATAGGGTCGAGATTGATCATGAGGCGACTAGAGTCACCGGTTCCTACTCCATTGGCAACTGGCGGTCCATGTGGGGAAGAACTACTTGTGACGAGCGCACGGTCATTGGCCCGGGCTACTTTCCCTCAGGGTCAGTAGAGAGGATCACCCGCGTTCTACCATTCGCCATGCTGCCGTCTTCTTGGAAATTCACCGTGGCCTCTCGGCTCTCTACTATCGGCAATTGCCCACCCGGGTGGCACGGCGTCTGGACCGAAGCCTTCACCAATGGCCTTCGCCTTCCCCCATCATCATTCACAGTTGACTTGCTTGGATGTTTTGGCGCTTCCCTTGCCGCTTTTAATGTCGGGTGTTGGGCTACAGCCTCTGCTTTTGAATGCAGCTGTGTGGCTAAGAAGATCGCCCCCACTCTTCGGTTGTTTCAATTGATTCATTATGCCAAACACACATCCAATGGCATCAGTTTTGTTCGCCGAGCTGATCTTTCTCAAAAGGGCACTTACTCATCTCCGAAACCTCGCCCTACATGGTATCATTCGTTTTTCTACTTCTGTCCCAGCGACTCAGATCGCCACTGGGCTTCGCTGCTCCCAACATCCTGGTCATCTGGCGACATGAGCTCTTTCAACGCCGAGCTTGATCCTACCCCTGATGAAATTCTTCTACGTCGCCAGATCCTTCTTGACTGTCATCACTTATCATCCACCTCTGGCTTGAGGAATGCTCAGGCGGGAATACGAGGAGGTATATTTCATGACTAGGCAGTGCCAATTGTTTTTTCTTTCCCTAGCTGTCGCCGTCCATCCTGCGTTAATTGAGTCGCCGAGGCCGAACCTCTAGGAATGTATAACCTTCACATTACCCTTTTGTTCTGACACCTATATATGTTTACACCCTCCTTGTCTCCCCTTTTTCTCTCTTTTTTTTTTTTACTAACCCTTGAATTGCCTTTTTCCAGGCGCTGTAAGCCTTGCTGGATGCCTTCTCACTACCGCCGCACGCGGACCTGTTGGCGAGACTCGCCCCAGTCGCCAAGAGCCTACTACCGCTGCTCTTGCCCCTACTCAGCCCCTTACAGAAAAATCTAAGGGGAAAAGGAAAGGGGTCGAGACAGGCGAAGGCCTTACTTCCCCAAAAAGGAAGAAAAAGGCCGGGGCATCCAAGCCAAGGAAGAAGGCAGGTGAGAGTTCCAGCCGTCCACCGCCAACACCCCCACTAGTGATAGAGGTGGAGGACGGCGATGCTGAGACTGAAACTCCCCTCCGCCGCTCTCGTCGCCAATCGCCTCGGGCGGACGATGACTCCTCCGTGAGGGAGCCTACTGATCATGGGGAAGGTCTGGCCTATGACGACTCCTACCTCCCTGACGAGCCTATTCCTCCTCCCCGGGACCCAGAACATCCCGAGTCAGAGCCTGCTGCGGAGCTTGATCTTCGCCCCACCGAGCCTGCCCGCGACCACTCTCGCCCGCCTTCTGTCAACATCGATCGCGCCCGCCGGGCCGCCTGGACAGAGCGGGCTAATGCTCTCTTCGATCGCCCTGCTCCTGCTGGTCGCGAGGGTGAGGGTCACTTTCGTCTTCCTTACTTTGTTGTTGTCCATCCGGTGGCATCCCAGATATCGCCCCGGATGGCAAGCGATATCACGGAGGAGTTCTCTCGAGGTATCTACGAGGGGGTGACCTCTCCTGGTGAAGGTTCGGAGATTCCAGACCTGCACGGGGCTACCTCTTGCCGACTCCTCCAGGTACTTATGGAATGCAACCATTTATTTGCTTTGTTCTGTAGCCTTAGTCCCGCTCACTGCTTCTTATTCTTCACGTTTGTTTTGCCGCATAGGCCATGGCCGAGCTCGGCGACCTGTCCTTTGCATGTAAGCACATGCAAGAGGAGAACCAAAAGCTGAAAGAGGATGTCGAGAATCTGCGCTCCTTGCGTAGGGATCTCACTCGTCATCACAACGATGAGAAGGTATTGACTGACTTGCCTCTGTTTTTCTTTGTACTTATTAAGCCCATTACCTCTGCTAAAACCTTTCACTTTTCATTGATTTCAGCGCCGAGCGGACGCAGCGACCTCTAATGCTGAGTCTCTGAAGAAAAGCCTGGCTGAGGCGACTGAGCGGGTCACCCAGATGGAGGGCGTCCAGGAGGACTTACAGGCTGCGACTGACCGCATCGCCGCCCTCGAAGCCGAGCTGGTGGAGGCTCGCGACAAAGCTGCTCAGGTGGAGGAGATAGCTGCCGAACGGGACAGTGCGAAAGAGTTGCTGATCGACTCCTTGGCGGCCCAGTCAGCAGCGGATCGGGACCTTGCGGCTGCCAAGGCTCAACATGATGAGACTGTGGCTTACTATGTTCATGCTCTCGGGGAGAGTATGCGTGTGGTGATGCGCAGCTGTCGCAATGAGTTCTACGAGCTGTTTCCCAACAAGGGCTGGTCGGGGAGAAAAATGGTTCGAGCTGTCATCCGAGGCCTTAATCGCCATAACCTTGGGGTTCCCGACCTTCCCGACGCCGAGGAGGAGACGTACTTCCGGGATGCTGCTCGTCTGGAGCGAGAGATCATAGCGGCAGATGCTGAATATGTGGCGGCCACTCGCCGCAGTCGTGGCCTGCCTGATTTGAATCCTGATGGTTCAGAAGTGCAGCCGCCATCCTCTGACCAAGCTCCATCGACTAGTGGCAAAGACCTCGACTCCGCCGCTGACCCCTCCAAGACTGGCGAGAAGGACTCTAGCGCCAAAGACCCGTGATCCTGCTTCTAACTTGTTGTGATGGTTGATGATATATGTTTTGTTTTTAGACAATTGATCCCGTGCTCTTGTTCATTGTTGCTACTGCTTGCTACTGCTCCCTTTTTCTCCCTTGCTTTATTTTATAAAACATGCCACTTAACTTCTTTTTGTGCATTTCGAACCTTGATCTTATATCTTGTGATGCCTTTTCTGACCGCTTTGCTTCTTTTCCTTATACCGATAGTATTGATGCCCTTAGGTCTTACACAGTGATTTGTTAATGCCCGTAGGTCTTACATAGCGATCTCAATGCCCTTAGGTCTTATATGATAAATTTGATGCCCTTAGGTCTTACACAGTGATTTGTTAATGCCCGTAGTCTTACATAGCGATCTCAATGCCCTTAGGTCTTATATGATAAATTTGATGCCCTTAGGTCTTACACAGCGATTTGTTAATGCTCGTAGGTCTTACATAGCGATCTCAATGCCCTTAGGTCTTATATGATAAATTTGATGCCCTTAGGTCTTACACAGCGACTTGTTAATGCCCGTAGGTCTTACATAGCGATCTCAATGCCCTTAGGTCTTATATGATAAATCTGATGCCCTTAGGTCTTACACAGTGATTTGTTAATGCCCGTAGGTCTTACATAGCGATCTCAATGCCCTTAGGTCTTATATGATAAATTTGATGCCCTTAGGTCTTACACAGCGATTTGTTAATGCCCGTAGGTCTTACATAGCGATCTCAATGCCCTTAGGTCTTATATGATAAATTTGATGGCGCAAAGACATTTTGGACCTAACCATTGGGGCTCTTCATTACTGTAAAACTAGCATTGATTACAAAAGCGTTTTAATCATAATACCGCCTGAGATGCATGGAATTCCATGTCTTGGGAATTTTTGTACCATCCACCTCCGCCAGTTTGAAGGTATTGGCCCCTACCACTCGTCGTACTCTGTATGGGCCTTCCCACCCAGGATTGAGCTTTGCCACCCCAATCGCCGGTCTGAAGATCTTTCGCAGTACTAAATCAATGAGCGCAATGTGATGTGGTCGGAGCTTTAGATTATACCGCCTGGCTAGCTGCTCCTTTTCAGCGATCAGACGCATCTGCGCCTTTTCTCTTCTTTCCTCGATCATGTCCACGTTAAGCATCAGTTCTTGCTCGTTGACCTCGTCTCTGTATTCCTGTATTCGTATAGATGGGATTGAAATCTCTACCGGGAGGACCGCCTCAGTCCCATATGTCAATGTATAGGGAGTCTCGCCTGTTGCCGTTTTGTAAGCCGTGCGATGAGCCCACAACACATGATCCAGCTCTTCGACCCATACCCCCTTACATCCATCCACTCTTTTCTTTAAACCTTGCAAGATAAGTTTGTTGGTCGCTTCCGCCTGTCCGTTGGCCTGTGGGTAGGCGACTGAGGCGAATCACAGGTTTATCTTCAGATCGTCGCAAAATTCTTTGAATACTTGTGAGTCGAACTGGGTCCCGTGGTCACAGATTATACTCTCTGGTATGCCGCATCTGGTGACGATGCTTTTAAACGCGAACTTTTGTATCTGCTTAGCGGTGATACTTGCCACTGCTTCTGCTTCAACCCACTTGGTGAAATAATCGACCGCCACGATGAGGAACTTTCGTTTGCCTGAGGCTTCTGGGAATGGACCCAAGATATCCATTCCCCATCTTGCGAAGGGCCATGGGCTAACGTTCGGTTGGAGCGGTGTTGCCGGCAACTTGTGATAACTTGCGAATTCCTGACACTTGTGACATTTTTTCACCAGGTCGCCTGCTTCCTTCCTCATGGTTGGCCAATAAAAGCCTTGATATATTAAGTTCCTTTCCAAACTTCTTGTTCCCAAGTGAGTGTCGCACACTCCTGAATGTACCTCCTCCAAAGCCCAAGCTGCATCTTCCTCCCCCAAACATCGCAAGTACGGGCCCATGGCTGATTTCCGATATAACTCTCCCCCTATTATCGTACATCTCCCTGCCTTTCGCCGGAGCTTGGTCGCCTCTAGCGGATCGCTTGGGACTATGTCGCTCTCCAAGTACTGAATAATAGGTGTTCGCCAGTCGCTTTTCTCGATTCCACTGGTCATGTGGAAACACTGTTTCGCCCTTGTTTCCTTCTCCACTGTGACCATTCACCCCTCCTCGAAATCCATCGCCGTAGCTAATTTTGATAATGCATCCGCATGACAATTTTCCTCCCTAGCGATCTGCGATATGATTACCTTTTTGAATTCTGATATAAGTAGTTTTACTTCGTCAAAGTAGGGGAGGAGCGACTCCTCCTTCACTTCAAAGCTTCCATTAACTTGGTTGACAACTATCGCCGAGTCTGAAAAAACCTTAATGTTAGTAACTCCCATACTCTTAGCGATTCGTAAGCCAGCTTCTAATGCCCCATATTCTACTGCGTTGTTGGTTTGATTAGTTGCGAATCGCAATGCCACCTCGTGGAGGATCCCACCGGGCGACGGTAGGACTATTCCTGCACCCGATCCTCCCTTACTTGAGGCGCCGTCCGTAAATAACGTCCACTCATCGCCTTCCTCATTATCTTCTTGCACTGCCCCTTCTACTACAAAGTCTGCAAGGACCTGGGCCTTGATCGCTGTTCGTGGCTGGTATCGAATGTCATATTCGCTTAACTCGATCGCCCATTTAGCTAATCGCCCTGCTACGCTCATGGATCTCAACGCGTTTTTGATCGGAAGGTTCGTAAGCACATGTATTGTGTGTGCCTGAAAATATGGTCGCAGCTTTCTGGCCGCGCAAACCACAGCATACGCCATTTTTTCAATCACCGGATATCTTGTTTCGGCGTCAATCAGGGTTTTACTTGTATAAAAAATAGGGTGTTCGGCTTTGTCCTCTCTCCGAACCAAAACCGCGCTGACTGCTTTAGGAGATATTGCGATATAGAGAAACAGATCTTCATTTAACTTTGGAGATGCAAGTACAGGAGGGGTAATTAAAAAATGCTTCAGCTCTTCAAAAGCCTTGTTACATTTGTCATTCCATGCAAATTTTGACGCATTTTTCAAAGTCGCAAAAAATGGAGCACAGCGATCGGCGATCCTAGGAATGAATCGATTGATTGCCGTCAATCTTCCAGATAACACCTGAACCTCCTTTACCGTTTTTGGGGGTGCCATTGTTGCAATCGCCGCGATCTGTGCTAGATTAGCTTCAATTCCTCTTCTGGTTATGAGATATCCCAGAAACTTTCCTGACGTCGCCCCGAACACACACTTCGCCGGGTTCAGTCTGAGCGAATACTCCTACATGTGTGTTGAAGGTTTCTCTTAAGTCGCTAAGATGATCATCAGACTTCTTACTTTTAACCAAAAGGTCATCCACATATGCCTCCAAGTTCCGACCGAGTTGCCTGACAAAGACTGTGTCAATCATTCTCTGATAAGTCGCGCCAGCATTCTTGAGCCCAAATGGCATTACTCGGTAGCAGTAGTTCGCCGTGGGTGTCATGAAAGCCGTTTTCTCTTAATCCTGCTTGTTCAAAGGGATTTGATGATATCCTGAGAACATATCCAGAAATGACAGCATTTCATTATTCGCCGTTGCGTCTACCAGTTGCTCTATGTTGGGCAGAGGGTACGGATCCTTGGGGCAAGCATCATTAAGATTGGTGAAGTCCACACACATTCACCATGCTCCTGACGACTTTTTTACAAGAACCACGTTGGCCAACCACTCAGGGTACTGCACCTCCTTAATAAACCCTGCCTTTAGAAGCTTCTCTACTTCATTCGCCACCGCTTGCTGCCTTTCTCTGCAGATGTTCCGCCGCTTTTGTTGAACTGGGCGACTCCTGGGCTCAATCGCTAGAGAGTGTTTGATGATGTCTGGGGCGATCCCTGGCATGTCGCTTGGTGACCATGCAAATAGGTGCGAGAACTCTCAGAGCAACTTAATCAACTCTTGCTTTTTGTCGTCGCTTAGATAGGATGATACTTGAACTGTCTTTCCCTCGTCCTCTTCGAATAGCGGTATTGAAACGTCTGATTCGGCTGGTACAACTCTTTCTCCTTCGTTTTCCGCCTCCAAGCTTATGGTGAGGCAAGTGCTCTTGGTCGCTGCCCTGTAACACTTTCTGGCGATGTCAGGATGCCCCCAGGCAAAACCTATTCCCTCTCTAGTGGTGAATTTCAGTACTTGGTGCACTGGGGAGGAGATTGCCTGGAAGGCAGCGAGCGCCGGTCGCCCGAGGATCATGTTATACGTGGACTGACAATCCATGACATGGAAGTCGATGGATCGGGTGACCTGCACGTCTCCGTCTCCGATGGTTATCGCCATCGTGGCAATTCCCTTAATGGGGACTGTGTGCCCTGAAAATTCTGAGATGGTCGTCTTTGTCTGTCTGAGCAAACTGGCTGACAGATTCATTTTCTTATACAGCTCCCAGAAAATGATATCTGCTGAACTTCCTTCATCAACCATCACTCGCTCTACCCGGCTATTGTGTGTGATTACCTGAATCACCATCGCCTCCAAGCTTGGGCCTCCTACCCGGGCCATGTCTTCCTCTGAAAACCCCAAAGTTGGGCGACTGACTTGATCTATCATCATTACCTTTTGCGTTTCTTCCTTTCTGACCTTCTTTGTTGGGCAGCTTTCTCCACCGAAAATGGTTTGGTAGACGTGATTTACCTCAGGACGGGATTTCTTTTTGCTATCTTCGCCTTCTTAAGGCTCCTTAAGTCGAGTGAAAACGTCGCCTTTCTTGTCTTGTGAGTCTCCCTTACCACGGCGATCGTCCTCCTGCGGCTTGTTTTTCCATTTTGAGCTGACAATGAAATCCCTGAGACGTCCTTCGCTTATCCACCTTTCAATTTCATTTTTTAATTCCCTGCAATCCTCAGTGGTGTGCCCGTGGGAGTCATGGAAATCGCAGAACTTCTGGCGACTTCGCTGATCCGCCGGGGTGAACATTGGTCCCGGCCAGTTGATGGTATGTCCTTTGTGCTGCATATACAGCATGATCTTTCTTCGCGACTCTGAGAGGGGTGTGTAATCCGCCCTTTCTTCTTGATAACCCCTTTGTTCTTCAGGGCGATATCTCCCGTATGGCCTTTTCTCGGAGGGCTGCCATTTGGCCTGCTTGTTCCCTGTA
Organism: Linum lewisii; assembly: GCA_034768395.1. Lineage (NCBI taxonomy): Eukaryota > Viridiplantae > Streptophyta > Magnoliopsida > Malpighiales > Linaceae > Linum > Linum lewisii. The sequence goes on along the minus strand of CM068303.1, from coordinate 22,346,628 downwards.
ACGGGCTTTTCTTCCATCTTCGCCGCTCCTCGTAAAGGCTCTGCTAACTGCTCCTCAATCAAAATAATTTTGTGCACCCTGGTTTCCAAGTCGGACAGCGACTTTGGAGCCACCTGTAGTAGCGACTCTCGCAGTCTGCCGTTATGAGTCGACTGGAATAAACTTGCTGCAGCGATTTCATGATCTACCCTCTTGATGGATTGGACGACCCCAGTCCATTCATCAAAAAATTCCTTCAGTGGCTGGTTCGGTTTTTGCCTCAGGCTCACTAGTGCTTGCAACGGGACCGTCCTTGTTTTCTTGCACTCATACTTCTGTGAGAAGATCCTCGCGAAACCCTCCCATGATGTTATGATGCCTTCCGGTAGATTCATGTACCACTCCCTGGCTCGCCCTCCCAGTGTCGCCGGAAAAGCTCTGCAATATGCGGCGTCGCCAGCCTGCTGCATTTGCATGGCGATCTGGAAGGCTTGCAGGTGCTCGTCTGGGTCGCCTGTACCTACATACCTATCTAGGTTGGGCGGAACCAACCCCTTAGGCAGCGGCTCAGCAAGTATCGCCCTGGACAGAGGTTGGCGAACTGCTAACTGTGCGGGGGAGATTTGAGTAGCCGGGAGGAATTGTTGTAATACTTCAAGATGAGAATCCTGTGGCGATTGCCTGTCCTGAGTGTTGGCCCTTAGAGCTTGGGCTTGCTGGGCGATCATCGTTTTCAACATCTGAGTGAGCTCAGCATTTTGTTGCTCGAGGGACCGGAATCGCTGCTCCAACAGCTCATAGGCATCGCCGGCCGGAATAGTACTCTGGGACTCCGAGTCGTCTCCGAATTTGCGCCCCATGTTTCTAGTGAGATTTGGGTCTGCACAGGAACCTGAGTTGATGTGCTTGATCGGTGTCACTCCATCTCCTCCTTCACCATTCTCGCCCATCAGGGTGGGAATCGCTGATGAAGTCATTCACCTTGAAGAGTCGCCTGATCGCCCCTATCTGGCGCGCCAATTGTTCCAGCCTCGTCGCCTGGCCCAATAGTGAAGCCCAAGCCTGTTGGTCTTCAGGGAGAATGTAACATCCCGGTTCTTATTAACCGGTTTGATTTAGAAATTTTGGTTGGTTCCTTGTTGGTTCAAAGCTTGGTAGAATTTAATTCGAATTAAATTATCTAATTCATGGAATCCATCGATTAAATTTTACCCGAGCGTTAGAATTTGAACTCCCCGAGTTAAAGGTGGTTTGAGTTAACTGTCAAGTCGAGGTTCCGAACCAATTGGTCGAACCAATTTGATCCGACCCAAGCTTGGGTCAGCTGCCCATTAAATTGGCCAAGTGGGAGAGATGGGCTCAGCCCGTTTCTTGCTGTAAATGGGAGAAAGAGGGCTGGTCGGGTTAATCAAATGGGAAGGGAATTTGGGTTTCGGCTTGGTCATTAAGGAAGAAAGGGAAAGGGCTTCAAGCCCGTTCAGCAGTTGGAAGAAGGGTTTGGCTGGGAAAAATAGAGAGGAAAGGAGTGGGCGGTTGGAGTTTGGCACGGAAATCGAAGGGAGCTTTGTTTGTTTGTGACAGGGGAACGGGACTGGAAGAGGGATGGCGTTGGGGTTTTAGGTGAAGGTCGCGGCACGGCTTACGACAATGGCTGGCGGCAGCGTTCACCGAGAGAGGAGGATGGATGAGGACCGGAGTTCGAGGGAGAGGCTGACGGCTGGTTGCTCTTCAACGGATCGGTGAAGGATTCTGACCGTGTTGCCGGCGTTGTTCGTGGCTCGTTCGAGGAGAAGCGCCGGCGGTGAGTCCAACTCGATCTGAGGAGGAAGAAGGGAGGTGCGGAGGCATCGGCGGTGGTGGCGGCGGCGTTTTGCCGTGCTCCAAGAAGATGGGAGCATTGGCGACAGCTTCATCGAGGAAGAAGAAGGAGCAGTTTGAGAGTTCTAGAAGTTGGATGCTCAAACAACATTCTTGTGAAGTTAAGTGACCTGTATGTCTTTATTGTGACTTTGGGGGTGTGTTTAGTAGTTTGGTGGAAATTGTTGGTTTGGTCCATAACTTGGCTAACTGTGACTGATGAGGACTTGGGCAGATTATGTTAACTGATTAAGTTCTTGGACCAATCTGCTTAACTGAAGGGTCAGGGGACTGCTGCTGGAATTTGGAGAAAATGTCAGCTTGGTCACCAGATGGATCGTGGAGTTGCAGATCAGTCTTTTCGTCATATCTTGCTCGTTTGAAGTCCAAATGACGCATCGTCAGAACTTGTGGAACCAGGATGACGAGAGGGACGTTTTCAGACAGAATTCAGGGGCTGCTTCTAGGCTAAGGTGAGGGCTTAGCGTTGTGTAAGTAGTTTGGACAGCGTGAGGAGTTTCAATTGGACTTAGAACAAAACCTAGGTTATGCATGAAAATGATGAGCGTAAAAGGGGATAAACTGTTCTGTGAATGTACTTGATTGCTATTGATGATTGCCGTGATTGATTGTTGTTGTTGATTGCTATGATTTGGGGTTGGGTGTGAGCTGAAGTGAATCAAGTAATGGATTGACATAGGAATGAGAATTAGGATGGTTGGGAAATGAGTGCAGGTGCTATGATATTATGAGTTGCTGGTTGTGGATGCAGGAGAGTTGCCCTGCCAATGTGGGGTCGCTCTGAGTATGAGGGACAGGTGGGTGACCCCTAGACTCATGACATGGCCTCCCCTGTACTTGCAGGTGGGGGTGGCCGGTGAGCTAGCCGGTTACCTTTATTGATTGTGGTTGAGATGTGACAGGGGCGTGTATTGGATGGAATACGTGTGCGTGGTGAATGGTGTTATAATGTGGATGGTGTGAATTGGGTTGTGGTTGTGGATGAATTGTGATGAGTTGGAAGTTTATGTTAAAACTTGTATGTGAAAGTAGAACCTGAAGGAGCCCACACTGCCCCACCCGAAATACCGATGGTTTGAGTCTGATTCACTGGGGTGAATCCCTTGGTTGGATACCAAGGATGGTTGTCGTTCTCCTTAGTGGAAGGATCCCTTGAGGATGCGTCGGATGTCGTTCTCCTTCGTGGAAGGATCCCTAGTGGATGCGTCTGGATGATGTGATGGCCGGCGGTGGTGGTGTGGATAACTCCTTGGCGCCTAATAACTCACCTAGTTAATATGAACGTGAATGTTTGTGTGCTTGAGGTTGTGGTAGTGACTTGGTTGATGGATGTGATGTGATGATGATGTGTGTGCCGTGGATTGATGTATTAATTCTGTGTGATTCTATTGTTATGAATTGTGCTTGAGAACAAGAACTGACCAACGTGATCACCTAGACTGTTTTTAGGGAATTAAAATATGGAAAGGGGAGTTGGGTTGGTTCCATTGTTGGATGTCTTGTGCGGAGTTGGGACCGCTCCATAGAGTAGGACAACGTGTAGGTAGGCCCAGTGGGTTCACTCAGTTTCATTAGGAAACTGATCCCCTCTTAGTCTCTCTTTTCAGTTAGAAGTAGGAGTTGAGCTTGGAGCAGCAGTCGTTGGGTTGTTAGCAGTTGGAGCTTGGAGTGAGCTAGAAGACTGAAGGATGGTGACCGAGGACTTGGAAGATGTTTTTGGTGATTTAATCAGTTGACGTTTTGGGGATTCTGGAATCATTTATGTTGAGAAATGAGTTTGAAATTGTATTCTGGTTTTGGTTTTGGTTTTGAACTATGGAAGCTTCCACTTAGCGTTGTTTTATTTTATTTTATTGCGTTTTAATGAAATTCTTATAGATTTGATTTTGTACTTTAACCCGTGACACCTTATTCCCGGTCTAACCAATGGGTTCGACCCGGGCGATTCGGGGTGGGGTGTTACAAGTGGTATCAGAGCCTGGTTTGTCTCTACTGCATAGGTGAACTGTTCATTTTGTTAGAGGATTAGCTACCCTCTAATGGAAAGGATAGAACATCGATACAGTACTGACATTCCAGGAGTCTTTCAGATGATTTTTAATTGGGTTGGGGATTTTGAAATGGAAGTGAGTTCGGATTTTGAAATGAAAGTGGGTTTTAAGAAAGAGAGTGATTTGAAAATTTGTCAACTGAAAGCGTTTTGGTCCTCGGTCCTCCTAAGTCACGAAGAAACCAAAGAGACGAAGTGTCGTAGCTTTGAGAAGGTGGATTAGCTGGAATGGGGTGTTGGATATGGAGAAGTGAATGGACAGTAGAAATGGAAACAATAACTAATTAAGATGTTAATTACCATGAGCATTCAAGGAAAAGAGTCAGTAGTACTAGATTTAGTCATTGGTCGTATCCTAGGTGTTGAAGCTTAAAGGAAGTTCCTATAGTTTTGAGTGTTAATGCAATTAGATGGAAGTTGTTGAAGTGGTTTCAGAAGTATGGTGTGGAGGGTAGATGACGTACGCGAGGCTTTGAAGTTGTGGAGTAAGGCTAATGATCGGAAGCGGAAGTTTGCACGCTACGTGGCTAAGTGCTGAGTGGAGGTTTGTGATTTCGGGACGAAATCCTTTGAAGTTGTGGAGACTTGTAACATCCCGGTTCTTATTAACCGGTTTGATTTAGAAATTTTGGTTGGTTCCTTGTTGGTTCAAAGCTTGGTAGAATTTAATTCGAATTAAATTATCTAATTCATGGAATCCATCGATTAAATTTTACCCGAGCGTTAGAATTTGAACTCCCCGAGTTAAAGGTGGTTTGAGTTAACTGTCAAGTCGAGGTTCCGAACCAATTGGTCGAACCAATTTGATCCGACCCAAGCTTGGGTCAGCTGCCCATTAAATTGGCCAAGTGGGAGAGATGGGCTCAGCCCGTTTCTTGCTGTAAATGGGAGAAAGAGGGCTGGTCGGGTTAATCAAATGGGAAGGGAATTTGGGTTTCGGCTTGGTCATTAAGGAAGAAAGGGAAAGGGCTTCAAGCCCGTTCAGCAGTTGGAAGAAGGGTTTGGCTGGGAAAAATAGAGAGGAAAGGAGTGGGCGGTTGGAGTTTGGCACGGAAATCGAAGGGAGCTTTGTTTGTTTGTGACAGGGGAACGGGACTGGAAGAGGGATGGCGTTGGGGTTTTAGGTGAAGGTCGCGGCACGGCTTACGACAATGGCTGGCGGCAGCGTTCACCGAGAGAGGAGGATGGATGAGGACCGGAGTTCGAGGGAGAGGCTGACGGCTGGTTGCTCTTCAACGGATCGGTGAAGGATTCTGACCGTGTTGCCGGCGTTGTTCGTGGCTCTTCGAGGAGAAGCGCCGGCGGTGAGTCCAACTCGATCTGAGGAGGAAGAAGGGAGGTGCGGAGGCATCGGCGGTGGTGGCGGCGGCGTTTTGCCGTGCTCCAAGAAGATGGGAGCATTGGCGACAGCTTCATCGAGGAAGAAGAAGGAGCAGTTTGAGAGTTCTAGAAGTTGGATGCTCAAACAACATTCTTGTGAAGTTAAGTGACCTGTATGTCTTTATTGTGACTTTGGGGGTGTGTTTAGTAGTTTGGTGGAAATTGTTGGTTTGGTCCATAACTTGGCTAACTGTGACTGATGAGGACTTGGGCAGATTATGTTAACTGATTAAGTTCTTGGACCAATCTGCTTAACTGAAGGGTCAGGGGACTGCTGCTGGAATTTGGAGAAAATGTCAGCTTGGTCACCAGATGGATCGTGGAGTTGCAGATCAGTCTTTTCGTCATATCTTGCTCGTTTGAAGTCCAAATGACGCATCGTCAGAACTTGTGGAACCAGGATGACGAGAGGGACGTTTTCAGACAGAATTCAGGGGCTGCTTCTAGGCTAAGGTGAGGGCTTAGCGTTGTGTAAGTAGTTTGGACAGCGTGAGGAGTTTCAATTGGACTTAGAACAAAACCTAGGTTATGCATGAAAATGATGAGCGTAAAAGGGGATAAACTGTTCTGTGAATGTACTTGATTGCTATTGATGATTGCCGTGATTGATTGTTGTTGTTGATTGCTATGATTTGGGGTTGGGTGTGAGCTGAAGTGAATCAAGTAATGGATTGACATAGGAATGAGAATTAGGATGGTTGGGAAATGAGTGCAGGTGCTATGATATTATGAGTTGCTGGTTGTGGATGCAGGAGAGTTGCCCTGCCAATGTGGGGTCGCTCTGAGTATGAGGGACAGGTGGGTGACCCTAGACTCATGACATGGCCTCCCCTGTACTTGCAGGTGGGGGTGGCCGGTGAGCTAGCCGGTTACCTTTATTGATTGTGGTTGAGATGTGACAGGGGCGTGTATTGGATGGAATACGTGTGCGTGGTGAATGGTGTTATAATGTGGATGGTGTGAATTGGGTTGTGGTTGTGGATGAATTGTGATGAGTTGGAAGTTCTATGTTAAAACTTGTATGTGAAAGTAGAACCTGAAGGAGCCCACACTGCCCACCCGAAATACCGATGGTTTGAGTCTGATTCACTGGGGTGAATCCCTTGGTTGGATACCAAGGATGGTTGTCGTTCTCCTTAGTGGAAGGATCCCTTGAGGATGCGTCGGATGTCGTTCTCCTTCGTGGAAGGATCCCTAGTGGATGCGTCTGGATGATGTGATGGCCGGCGGTGGTGGTGTGGATAACTCCTTGGCGCCTAATAACTCACCTAGTTAATATGAACGTGAATGTTTGTGTGCTTGAGGTTGTGGTAGTGACTTGGTTGATGGATGTGATGTGATGATGATGTGTGTGCCGTGGATTGATGTATTAATTCTGTGTGATTCTATTGTTATGAATTGTGCTTGAGAACAAGAACTGACCAACGTGATCACCTAGACTGTTTTTAGGGAATTAAAATATGGAAAGGGGAGTTGGGTTGGTTCCATTGTTGGATGTCTTGTGCGGAGTTGGGACCGCTCCATAGAGTAGGACAACGTGTAGGTAGGCCCAGTGGGTTCACTCAGTTTCATTAGGAAACTGATCCCCTCTTAGTCTCTCTTTTCAGTTAGAAGTAGGAGTTGAGCTTGGAGCAGCAGTCGTTGGGTTGTTAGCAGTTGGAGCTTGGAGTGAGCTAGAAGACTGAAGGATGGTGACCGAGGACTTGGAAGATGTTTTTGGTGATTTAATCAGTTGACGTTTTGGGGATTCTGGAATCATTTATGTTGAGAAATGAGTTTGAAATTGTATTCTGGTTTTGGTTTTGGTTTTGAACTATGGAAGCTTCCACTTAGCGTTGTTTTATTTTATTTTATTGCGTTTTAATGAAATTCTTATAGATTTGATTTTGTACTTTAACCCGTGACACCTTATTCCCGGTCTAACCAATGGGTTCGACCCGGGCGATTCGGGGTGGGGTGTTACAGAGAATGTACCTCGTAAGTAACGTGGGGGGTAGTTAGTTCAAGGGAAAGGGAGGCGATCAGTTTAAGGAATGGAAAAAGAGGAGAGTGACGTACCGCGGAGCGTTTGTCCGCTGGGTAAAAGTGTTGTCCTCCGGTTAATAGGGTGTACAGGGGTATTTATAGTACCTCTGCCTTGGTCGCCAAGGCTGAATCCTGGCCATTCGTTTGTAGTTCCCGTAGGATGTTGACACGTGTCTGCTTTGTCTTGGAACCCTAAGTGTCGCCAAGTAAACCCTAGGAGCCTGCCGTGTGGGCCGTCGCTTTGGGCCTCACTCCACTTCCTGGGCTTGCCTGCTCAGCCCATCTGATTTACCGCCTAAGTCCGGACCTCCAGCCCTAGCCGTTGTGTTCTAAAACAGATTGTGAATTATCAGACATCGAGATAGTCGAGTTTTATTCAGAATCATCGACAGATGAGTCCGAATAGAACTTTATCTAAAGGAAATCCAAATGCAACATTCATAAAAATAACCGTAGAAAATAGGAATTACTTAGCATATATTGATACAGGGGCAACCCTCTGTTTTGCTAAGAAAATAACTATTAAAAACTGGGAAAACTAGAAAACCCATTAAAAATTATAGTCGCAGATAAATCTATACATGAAATATGGTATGCAAAAATCTATGTTCCAATTATTATAGAACAATACACTTTTACTGCAAAAACTATATATCAACATGATTCGGGATTAGATTTAATCATAGGAAACAATTTTCTTAAACTATATCAACCTTTTATTCAAAGAATAAGAAGTATTAGTCTAAGGGCTCCAAGAATGAAAAATCAAGAATCCAGAATGATTACAACAAAAATAATAACAAAAAATGAAGCTTTAAAAATTGTTTTACAAAATATAAAAAATAGACTTGAATATATTCAGATAAGTTATGGAGTCGTCGAAGAAACCCTAGATGAAGTATGTAGTGAACACCCTCTAGACATAGAGAAAAATAAAAACATCGAATTAATAGAAATAAAATTAAAAGATCCAACAATAGAAGTTAATGTGCCTAATAAAATTCAATATACTCAAAGAGATGTTGAAGAATTTCAGAATAAATGCAAGGAGCTTTTAGAAAGAGGAATTATTAGAGAAAGTAAAAGTCCACATAGTGCACCTGCATTTTATGTAGAAAATAATAATGAAATAAAAAGAGGAAAAAGACGTATGGTCATTAATTATAAAAAACTGAATGAAAATACTATTGGAGATAGTTATAGATTACCACGAAAGGATTACATCTTAGAAAGACTTAAAGGAAAAACATGGTTTAGTAGTTTAGATGCTAAATCAGGATACTGGCAGTTAAGATTATGAAGACACTAAACCTCTAACAGCCTTTTCATGTCCGCCACAAAAACATTATGAATGGAATGTTTTACCTTTTGGATTAAAAGAAGCACCAGCAATTTATCAACGTTTTATGGATCACAATCTAGAAGGATTACAAGACTTTTGTCTTGCTTATATTGATGATATAATTATTTTTACTAATCAAACTAAGGAAGACCATTGTGAAAAACTTTTAACAGTTTTAAATCGAATTAAAGAAAAAGGTTTAATTATTTCAAAAAAGAAATCAAAACTCGTTCAAGAAGAAATTGAATATCTCGGAATGAAAATAAACAATTTTGGAGAAATTGAATTATCTCCTAATACCAACGAAAAGATTGATAAATTTCCTAATCAACTTGAAAATAGAATACAAATTCAACGTTTTCTTGGATGTTTAAATTATATAAGTGAACAAGGATTTCTTAAGGATCTTGCAAAAGAAAGAAAGCATTTGCAGAAAAAGATTTCTGAAAAAACACCTTGGTCATGGAATGATCAAGATACAAAAATAGTTTTACTAATGAAAGAAAAATGTCAACATTTACCAAAATTATATAATCCATGTGAAAAAGACTTTTTGATAATTCAGACCGATGCATCTAAAGATACGTGGGCAGGATGCATGTTGGCCATACATAATGGCAAAGAATTATTACAAATGGACAATTTTGGTAATATTATTGGAAAAAATGAGGTTAATATCTCTGGCAAAAAGCCTAAAGATTATCAGTATTCGGACAGAATTATTGAATCTTCGGATCCTCGAGTATCATCAGTTCCGTTCAATAGTGATAAATATTCCAAGAAATTATGTAAATATATTTCTGGAACATTCACTACTACTGAACAGAATTATCCAATACATGAATTAGAGACACTAGCTTGTCTCAGAGCATTGAAAAAATGGAAACTAGAATTATTATCAACGAGGTTTGAGCTTCAAACCGATTCTAAATATGTAACAGGTTTTTGGAGGTACAAACTACAAGCAGACTTCAACAAAGGACGATTAATCTGGTGGCAACAACAACTCCACTATTACAATCCCTACTTGAAATACATTAAATCAAGCAACAATCCATTCACGAATACACTGACGAGAGAATGGAGGGAATAATCAAAGCATTGATGAACCAGCTGATGCAGAAAGAAGAGAAGCAACAGGCACTCGAAGCACAAGTCCTTCTCTGCAGGGGGGAGGTAGAAGAGCTAAAAAACACCATCAACATCCTGCAAAACCAACTAAAGAAAAATCCTGAGGAAATTCAGCAACAACAAAATAAAGGACAACCTGGCAAAAGCATCCTAGAAATTCAACAACAACACATGCCCTAGCCTCAAGCAGCAAAACTACAAGATGGACAGACATGGTGGAACAAGAAGAAAAAGAAAAAGGAAAATATGAAGAGGATGAAAGAAAAAATAGTAAATGGTACGTTATTTTTAACGAACCATTCAGAGGATTATACAACAATTGGGCGATTGCATCCCAACACATTATGGGGAAGCCAGTCCAACATCAATCATACAAAACAAAGGAAGAAGCAGAACGAGCACTTCAACAATCGTACAAGGTGATGGCCTTGAAAGAACCATGAGGACAACAAATGCAACAAAAAATGGTGATGAAAATACCAAGTATCAGAAGTATACCAACAACCCAAGAAAGAGAAGAATCAAGGAAACCAACATTCCAAGGGTTCATAAACCATTGGAACATGATAATAAATTATGAAGAAAAATTGGAGCAAAATACAACGATGGGATTTTATCCTGTCAACCGAGGAGGACCTAAAGCCGTAGCAACAGAAGAAGCAACACCAGAATTAGTATTCGACCTACATCAGTATGGTCTGGTAGACACCATCTATACAACAACTACAAAGGTATTTAAATATTTTCCTCAGAAGATGAAACTTATAATTCGAAGATATCTGGAATCATTTGCCAAAGTAAGAGAGATCTTCCTAAAATACACAAGCAGTCATCCAATTTTCAACGAAGAAGGAAGACTGTTACTAGGAACAAAGGCAGTTATCCTCATGGGAGTATCAAATAATGATTATCCAACCAGGGATAATCTCAAAGACTATGAACAAAGACCGGACCATTTGGCGAAAGGATTATTCACAGTTTGCAGAACATTGACCAACATTGAACCAGAGAGTCAAACAAAAGTTAATTACAGTAGTTTCGATATTATCATCATCAGCAGATCAAAGAACAAATTAATTGCTGAAGAAATGGAAGCTATAAACAGGATGACTAAGGATTTCACTGAAATAAGTGGAACCCTTACATTATTACCTGTACCCATGAAAAAATAATTATGTAAATTATTAATAACCAATGAAGACCACTTTTGTGAGTGGTGTGGAGAAGTTGAAGATAATGGAACAACAAGAAAGGAATCAGCAGTAGCAACATCAACATCATCTGGAAAATAATGGAGTTCCATTATTAAAGTTCCATTATTATTGAAGAAAAGATGAAGTAGAAGGACAAAAGAGGGTTGGCCGACTCCCACTATAAAAAGTCGAGCAATAATGTAATCTTTATATTTTTGTCGTTTTCTTTTCTTTTTCTTTTCTTTTCTTTTCCATGATGTAATCAATGACGTTTTAAGCGTCCAACCTCCGCCTATATAAGGAGGATATGAAGCATAAATAAAATAAGAGTAGATTTGAGCAAGAAAGTCTCGTTTTCTCTCTCGCTGGCTTGAACTTCAAGTTATGGAGGCCAAAAGTAAGATTGGAACTTAGTTCCTGGAGTCTTACGAAGAATCATAAACCACCAACAATACAAAAACACTATCCATACCCACTAAATCAATCACACAAAAGAATACGAAGATCCATATCACCAGACGAAGGAACAATCCAAGAGCATCTAACAAAAGAGCCATTCAGGTATGAAATTCTTAAGAGTTAAAACATCTTTTTAATAAATGACAGAAAACAACGATAATATGTTTGATTATTTACAAAGAAAAGAAGAGGATAATTATTTTTTGGATGGATTAATAGATGTTAAAAAGATTAAAGAAAGAACAAATTTTACATTATCAGAAACACAAAATTTTGTAACAAAATTCTTTTTATCAAAGCTTTTTGATAGAGAAAACATAATAAAATACGGAAAAATGATAGGAGAAGTAGCAATTCCATTTAACCAAACGAATGGAAATTTCTTAGTTCAGATCATCAATAAGGAACAAATCAGGAAAAGATTAAGTAAAGTAAAACCGGAAGAACGATCAAAAATAGCATACATACATATTAACACTATTCAAATCATAATCAAATCCACTATGAAACTAGGAATTAATGCTCCTATAGAACTAGAAATCAGAGACGACAGAATTATAAACCAGGAAGAAAGTATAATAGCCAAAGGATCAGGAAATCTAAGTTATGGAATAATAAAATTTGATATAAATTTGCAACAAGGATTAAGCCTAACCGATGAAAACTTAGACTCATCGATAGTAATAAAATACGAACTAAAAAGAGATGATCTTATGAAAGAAAATAGCAAACCATTTTCTGTAACATATCAAATAAATTATGTTTTAACAAATAGTCACCATAGTTTAACATTTAAAGACAAAGAAGTCATCACTATAGAAGACCAGTTTAAACCAATAATTCACTTAGAAACACCATTAAAAATAGTAAAAGCAGAACCCAGTAGGAAATCGGTAAAGCAAGATCCTAGGAAAATTAGAGAAAACATAATAGAAAGATTAACCTAATCGGAAAGATTCCAATCAAACGAATCAAATAACCAAGATCAAGAAGAAGAAGATATAAAACATATTACAATAATCCATCAAAATCAAGATAACAGCGAAATAGAAACATTGAAACAGATAATTACAGATCTGAGTAAAAGATTATAAGAATGGATGGTGATCTAAACAAGATAATTTTTTATTTTAATAAACTCACTTATAAAATATATGTAAGAGTAAAAGAAAACCCAGAGTCTTGGAAAGATATTAAAGAAGAACTTATAGAATATAAAAATTTCATAAATAGCCAAAATAAAGGATTAAAGGAAGATCCTGATACTATGATCGAATATATACGTGAAGATCAGTTTATGACTGATCTAATCGAATTAATCGAGAAAAATGCCATAGGACCATATGGAGAATATCGTCTAGAATAAGGGATGAGTAGAAGACCCATCCGAAGTGTTAGAAAAATAAAACGAAACCGATGGAAAAATAAAAAAAAGAATAAGTATTCAACTAACAAATTAAGCAATAGTATTAGTCTTAGTAAAAAAATATTTTACGAAAAAGAAAATATAAAAATAATAAATGCAAATATAATGTACTTTACGACAGCAATATGCATAGCAATAATGAAAAAAATAGCATGTCGTCTTTAAAAATCCTAAAAACCGGCAACTAGGATACCCCTAAAAATAGGTAATATTTTTTAGATGCCCTTAAAAGTAGGTAATTAGAATCCCTAGGATAAAAGTAATTGGAAAGAAAGAAATGAAATCAAAATTGGATAAACAAACAAGGAATAAGAGATTGTAATAAAGAAACATTGTTTTGTATTCGCGCTGTATTTATTTGGTATCAGAGCCTAGGAAAAGTCTTAAAAACCTTTTGCGGTTAACCGAATTGCCACCCCTAGCTTTGCTCATCAATAGCCTATGATTGAACATGGACTTGTAAGTAACAACCCTGTAATTGCACTTTTTATTTCATAACCTAACTAGCAGCACACTTGTAAATACATAAACTAAACAGTTGGGCAAAATGTAACTGCACACTTTAGTTCATAAACCACTCAATATCTCTTACCAAACAAGAATTTATAATTCACTTCACTCAACATCAATAACTCTCAATATAAAGATATCTCGAATATCATGATATTCAAGATATCCGGTACCAAACTACCCTAATTTATAAACATATATATTCAAATATAAGTTTCAGAAGTTGAGACCGCGACAATTTAAACATTTTTCTCTCCTCTCCTTCAATTTCTAATTCACCCAGTAACTGTTTTTAATAAAAAAATTTGAGACACGCTTTTTTATCAAAATAATGAGGGGAGGATGGACCCTTTTAACCGCTCAATGGGCTGATGATGGACCCTTTTAGCCCAATGGGTTGATGCCATTTCTTCCTTCTTTTTTCACTTTATTGTTTATTTTTCATATACTACCATCCACCAAATAACCAATTGTGTTTAGTTTTGAATAAATATGACTTTTAAATTTATCGAGTCCAAGAAATTAAGTTAAAAAATGTATGTCGAATTCTATATTTTTTAAAATAAAGTGAATACAATAATATTAGTTATTAAAGTTAATCTAATAAGCTATATTCTTTTTACATTTTTAATACGTAAGGTGTAAATATTTTTCAGAATCAAGATTTTAAATTTTATTGTTAACCATTACAAATGAACAAATTTATTTATCAGCTAACGTCATCGTGGCTGTTCATTGGCCTGGACCCATGATCAATGGCTATAATCAAACATATTGTCAGAAGGGTAAAATAGTAATCTCGTAAATGTGTCATTGTGATGGGAAAAGTGACAGAAAAACAGGAAAGAAAATACTCTATTTTTCTATTCTCTTTCTTTTAATGATAAAAAATTAACATAACTCTTACGATTTGAATGATTTTTCAGTAATTTTAACATCAAAAGTCTTATAATTAAATTACGAATCTAATGATATCACTTTTGATAGTGTTTAAGAAATTAATCATTTTTAGATTTCGTATTAGTTATGTTAGGAATTCGTATGATGTTACGAATTTAGTTGATTCAAGTTACGAATCATGATTCGTATGGTTTTATGGCATGATTCATAAGGTTTGAGAACCAATTTCGTATTAGTTATTGGGAGGATCGTAATTATTGGCCATGTAGGTTCGTATCACATGGGGGGTGACTGTGATTCAACTCCTTCCTCAAGATCTTGAATGCATGGCTTCAATTTGATTACCTAGTTCGTAATACTTGGTTACTTAATTCGTACCACTTGATTACATAACGAAAATATATGAAAAAATTATGAAACTATATGGAAAAAATTACGAAAATAGATGGAAAACACGAAACACACGAAAAACGATGAGTGTGTTTGGGGCAAACAACAGGATGTGGAAAGAATACTCAGTGTTTGGGGACTCGAAGCTTCGATACGACATTACTGAACAAACAAAGAATACAGGCCCCTAGGTACTAATTTACGTATTCAAAATACTTGTAAACTTAATTCGTAACATGTGACTAAAAAATTTGTAACATCTCATCACGTGTACTTAGGCATCGTTTTCTTGCCAGGAATTAAGCGTTGGAATTCATTATTCCGGAGGAAAGTTTCAATTCCTTGTTTTCCTCTTCCAATTAGAGGCAGAATTTAATTCTGATTCCTGGCTCAATTCCAGATTTGTGGAGGAATTTAATTCCATTTCAAAACCAAAGGAATTAACACTTTTCCACCGGAATCACAACAATGCCCTCCATCTTCTTCAACAGTCTCTTTTTTTTCCTCACAACTAATCACCGCCTACACCCAATTCCGGCGAACACACCTCTCCTCCGCCGGCAACGTCATCGCCGTCCTCCACCCAAATCTGATGTTGTTGTCGTTGCCGTCCTCCACCCAGATCTGATGTCGCTGTCGTTGTCGTCCCCCACACAAACAACGACGTCCTTCCTCCTCCTTTCCCCCACCGCCGCCGTGCCAACCACCGCCACCACCTCCGCTCTGCCTCCTAGATCGGATCCCGGATCTTCTTCCTCCGCCTGCCAGATACCTCCAGATCGGATCCCATATCTTGTTCCTCCGCCGACTAGATTCCTCCAGTTCCAAATCATCCACCGCTGCCGCTAGTCCAGTGAAGGTGAGAGTCTTGTACTCCGGAAAGTCATCATTGATGACTACCTAGAATAAATTGCCGCCTCCGGCGGCGCCTATCCGGAAACCACAGTCGTTGATCGTGGTGAAGAAGTAAAGGTGTCAAAGGTGAAGGAAGCTAGCGGAGGAAGAACAAGTTGCTTTTTGTTTGATGGGTCTCTCTTTGGGCTCAGTTTTTCACTTAAATTTTGTTTCATTACAAACCCTTTGGAAAGGGGGGATCAGAAGAAGAAAATGGCGGCGGCGGACAAGCTTTTGTGAAGAAGAAGAGAGGAAGTAGGTTGGCAGGAAGGCCTAGGGTTAGAAGGGATAGGGTTAAGGATATTTTAGTAATTTAAAGTGAGCTTAAATTTTAGTTCCAAAGTGTTAATTTTGTAGGAAAACAAGGAATTGTGATTCGGATTTGTGTGGATTCCAATTCCACCGGATTTGTACAATTACGGTGAAATTTGGCTATTAAGCAGGAAAACGAGGCCTTAATTCGTAACACTTGATTACTTAATTCGTAATACTTGGTTATTGGGGTAGGATCCTAATTATTGGTCATGTAGGTTCGTATCACATGGGGAATGTTTGTGAGTCTCGTAACATTTTATGTACATGTTTTGTCGACCCTTCACATCCTTTGTTGTTATATTGCTTTCGTAAGTTTGTCATATTGTTTTCATAATTTTTCATTGGTATTTCTTATTTTTTTATTGTGAGTTCGTAGTTGTTTCGTATCTGTTTTCTAATATTCCATCTATTTTCGTATTTGTTTTCCAATTGTATTCGTATTACTTTCCATCAGTAAAGAAAAGTCCAAACTAGATCCTACGGTATAGTGTAATCATCGTAGTCATATATTTGGAGGGATATCTCATATGGTTTTATAGTATGATTCGTATGGTTTTATAACATGATTCGTGCGGTTTTATAGCATGATTCGTAACGTTTGAGAACCAATTTCATATTAGTTTATTAGAAGGATCGTAATTATTGGCCATGCAGTTTCGTATCACATGGGGGTGTCATGATACACAATGATTTATACGCGATATCTCATACGTTTTGATTTAATTTTACTCAAACTATCAAGATAATAAGTATATAAATTTATTAATTCACAAATCAATCTTTGACACCCTCCAACAAGAAAAGAACATGAAGAACACTAAAACTAGTAAACCAACGCTCGTCATCTTTTTATTTAGGTACCTCTGCAATAAGAAATAACATGAAATTCATTAGTTACAAACGCAAAAGTCAGTAAATGCAAACCAAGACCAAAAAAACATGAGCAATACAAATGAACAAGTTTTTTCGAATTTAGTTGATGTTACGTAAACAGTTGGAAAACAATACGAAAACAGATACAAAACATTACGAAAATATATGACAAATATTACGAAACATCTACGTAAGTATTACGAAAATAGATAAAAAAAACATTACAAAACAGATATTACGAAACAACTACAAAAGTATTACGAAAACAAATAAAAAACATTACGAAAATAGAATTGAAACAAAAACTAAACATTATAAAACCCAACGTACCTCAACGAACGACTATGAAAGTATTACGAATACATAGTAAAAACAAACGAGAAAAACAACTAAAGTAACATGAAGAACACGAAATCAATTTTTGACATCCTCCAACAAGAAAAGAACATGAAGAACACGAAGAACACGAAAACCTAGAAATTTGAACTAAAAAAATATGAAAATACAGAGATTCGCACATATTATGAGGGTTGTACGCACTCCCCTGACATTTTCATGCGTAGATCCAACTCCGACGTGCTATTTCCCGGCATAACGAAACAGCTACGAAAGTATTACGAAAGCAGATAAAAAACATTACGAATACAGATATTACGAAACAACAACGAAAGTATTACAAAAACGGATAAAATTTATTACGAAAACATATACAAAACAAAAATCAAATGTTACGAAACCCAACATATCTCAGCGACCGACTACGAAAGTATTACGAATACACAGTCAAAACAAACGATAAAGGCAACTAAAGTAACATGAAGAGCACAAAATCAATCTTTGGCACCCTCCAACAAGAAAAGAACAAGAAGAACATGAAAACCCAGAAATTTTAACTAAAATATACGAAAATACAGAGATTCGGACACATTATGAGGGTTGTATGCACTCCCCCGATGTTTTCATGCGTAGATCCAGCTCCGACGTGCTATTTCCCGGCATAATGAACACACAAATCTCTTTTTTTGTGTCATGAAAATTTGAGAGAAAAAAGGAGAGAGAAATAGAGAATTTTGGTAGGTATTACGAAACAGCTACGAAAGTTTTATGAAAGCAGATAAAAAACATTACGAATATAGATATTACGAAACAACGACGAAAGTTTTACGAAAACGGATAAAAACATTACGAAAACATATACGAAACAAAAACCAAACGTTATGAAACCCAACATATCTCAACGAACGACCATGAAAGTATTAAGAATACACAGTCAAAACAAACGAGAAAAGCAACTAAAGTAACATCAAGAGCACGAAATCAATTTTTGGCACCCTCCAACAAGAAAAGAACATGAAGAACACAAAAACCCATAAATTTTAACTCAGAAAAATATGAAAATATAGAGATTCGTACACATTATGAGGGTTGTATGCACTTTCCCGACGTTTTCATGAGTAGATCCATCTCCGATGTGCTATTTCTCGGCATATGAACACACAAATCTCATCTTTGTTCATGAAAATTTGAGAGAGAAATGGAGAATTTTGAATTTTGAAAATGGAGAGAGAAATAATGGTGGCTTTTCAATTATATAGTAACAGTTTCATGTCAGATTCGTACTGTTTACGTGTCAGATTCGTTATACTTTTGTTGCCCAAAATACCCCTCGCGGGTCAGCTCCATCTTGAGCCGTAGGATTGAAATGACGACTGATATGGGGTTCAACACCTGGCTGAATACCCTATTCAACATACTACTATTAGCCTTACAAAGTAGTCCTAATGACGTCATCAATGTACTTTTTCAGCTATTTTGCCATGTCACCATTAATATGTCATCAAAAACATAATGCAAAATTTGATATAATTTTAGATTTGAATCAATTTAAGATAAATTTAAAATTATAATTTTGATGACATGTCAATGATGACGTAGAAAAATGGCTGAGAAAGTACTCTAACGACGTCATTAGGACTACTTTGTAACTTATTTCATAGTAATACCTGTACTATATAGTTTTTGACAAAAAAAATCTCAAGGAGGCAAATGTCCTGAAGAGCCCAATTTCTGTTTGCTCAAAACAACCCTAATCAGTGACTATCCGACTCAGCTCGGCCGGCGTCTCTTCTACGATCACTGTTCTCCAACTTCCACACTGCTTCTTCTCCAAAAACATAAACTCAAAATTATATGTGGTTCTAGTTGCTCCAAATGCTACGGAAGTTGCTGTGTTTCCCAGACAGAGTAGCCAAAATCATCAATAATTCTCCTCCTTACTTCTTCTACATCTCTAATCTCTCTGCTCACTCCCAATCCGAATATCAGTATGACCCGCCCTTCTCCCTCATCTCCAACCCCACTAAATCCCCTAAACCTAAACCTACACAGACTCAACACAAGCCGATAACCACTCCAGCCGACCCCTGCCCTAAGCTTCCCGTAAAATCCGACCTCACTTTCGACTTTAGATACTCTTATTCCGAGCACAATCCGGCGGTCAAACCAATTGGCTTCCGGGAGAAGAAGAGATTCTCGCCTTTCGGACCTCGCCGCCTCGATAGGGAATGGACAGGTACTGCAGCTCCTGCGAACTCGGTTGTTGTGGACCAGGAGAAAGCGGTGGAAGCTAGAACTCGGGTCATCGGGGACCCGCTTACCGCTGAGGAGGTGGAGGAGCTCGTTGAGCGGTATAGGCACAGTGATTGTTCCCGGCAAATCAATCTGGGTATATGCTTCAAATTTCGTTAGGGTTCTGATTGAATTATTTGAAAGCTTATTATGTATGGGGACCGGATAGTTAAAAAAAACTAAGGATGGAATTGTTGAATTTTCATTTGCAGGGAAAGGAGGAGTGACTCATAATATGTTGGATGATATCCACAACCATTGGAAACGAGCTGAAGCCGTCAGAATCAAGTGCTTGGGAGTTCCAACTGTCGATATGGATAATGTCTGCTTCCACCTTGAGGTACGGAATCCATGATTGAATGCTCTGATATCCGCCATGTCGAGATGTGAGTGAGATTGCTCTGTTGAGAGAATTGTTGGGATGATTCATTTAGGTTGTAGTCTATGCCTAGGACAAATCTGGTGGGAAGATTATATACCGGCACATCAATGTCCTGCTTTTGTACCGCGGGAGAAACTATGATCCCAAGAATCGGCCTCTTGTACCCTTGATGCTTTGGAAGCCTTATCCGCCTATATATCCAAGGCTTATCAAGAATGTTGCTGATGGCTTAACATTTGAAGAAACCAAGGCAATGAGGAATAGAGGACTGAATTCTCTTCCACTGATGAAACTTAGTAAGTGGCTTTATATTATTCTATCTATTCTCATAGCAAAACTGAATTTGCTAATTGTACAATTTCTGCCTCATAATGATAGTTGGATGTTTGATTGTTCTTGGTGTCCTGTCTGTAGCCAGAAATGGTGTGTATGTGAATTTAGTGGATAGGGTGAGGGAGGCTTTCAATACCGAAGAGGTCGTGAGACTTGATTGCACTCATGTTGGTACCAGTGACTGCAAAAGGATTGGTGTGAAGCTGAGGGTATGAATCTGGTTCTTATACCACGCAAGTTTGTGCTGAAATTGTTTCACTCGAGTTTGAACTTAATGCAGGTACTTTCTGACGGCTGTCTTCCAATTTTACAATGCAGGATTTAGTGCCTTGTATTCCTATTTTGGTCAAGGACGAGCAGATTATACTTTGGAGGGGCAGGATTCACAAGGGACAGCAACATGATTCTTCAACTATTTTAGCAGACGCCTCTTCAGATGATTAATCGATTGACAATAGGAAGACGAACATTTCTTGTCGTTAGCCTGTGATCAATAATGACTATACTATACACGGATTGGCATTTGTATTCCAGGAACCTGGATGCTCGTTGAATGAGAGTTGTATAACAACCTGTACCTGTAATTATTGTTGTAATGTAAAATGGACAAATACTGGAAATTTTGGGTTGGGTTACAAAGTGGTCCTGAAATTTTAAAATGTAGCGAATTGGTTCCGAAATTTTGAATTGTGTTATGATCTAATATTGTAGTTGCCGGTAACAACATATTTTGGTCATTTTTTTACGTAATCAAAATATAATATAGATTTTTTTTTTACGGGAGACATTCATGGGTATGTGGAATAATTCAACATTAACTGACATGACGCATTTTGGGGTGTAGTGATGGAGGTTTGATCTTCAGAGGAGAACGTGATGGGTTTGAATCCCACCAACACCCAAAAACAAATCCGTGAGGGTTGGACCCAAAGCGGGCAATATTTTTTCGGAAAAGGTTGAGATGTTACATCAAACGATTCCTCTAGTAGGCCTTCATCCCACGAAAATGTTCCTAGAATAAATAGATCACCGGAAACAAGCTGAGCTAGGTCCTCGTTCCTAGGGCTGTATATGAGCCGAGCCAAGCCGAGCTTTGGCCAAGCTCAGGCTCGGCTCAATAAGGAATATAGCTGGCTCAAACTCGATTCGAGCTCGAAGATGTGAGCTCAAGCTCGGCTCGTTAGAAAAAATTAGAGCTCGAGCTCAGCTCGGGCTCGGCTCGAGCTCGGCTCAAAATGAGTGTTAACGAGCCAAAGCTTGATAAAAGCTTATCAAGCTTAGCTTGAACTCAAATTGGGCCATAAATTATAGGCCCTTTCAAGCTCAAGTTAGGGTCAAAGCCCATAAAAATTTACTTTAATGATCCATAGACCATTCAAGTCTCTAAATTGAGACTATTCATCTAAATGTCTTGACCTTGTTATTTATAAGTCTTGATGGCTTCTTTCCTCCCCTAAACCACCAATGCGGTATTGCTGAGGGCTACAACAACAACACCTTTTTACCTAGAAATTTCTACTCTTTAATCAATGTCGAGCCAGCTCACGAGCTTACTGAGCTGAGCTAGGGTAGGCTCGGGCTCAGCTCATTTACTATCGAGCCAGCTCGCGAGCTAGCTCGTTTACAATCGAGCCGAGTTCCGAGCGAGCTTTTTAGCCATTTTTCCGAGCCGAGCTCCGAGCTGCTCGCGAGCGGCTTGGCTCGTCAACAGCCCTACTCGTTCCTTTCTGTTATTCGAGCATTTGATTCGTCACGCAACCAAGGTTCCCTCCAAACATTAATTTTCCTTCCATCACTGAGTCTCCATCTGCATAGCTAGGCCTGAACCCTCAATAGCTGACAAAAAATCTCCTTTTGGAAAATATTTAACTTTGAACACACGTAAGAATAAAGAGGAACGGCGAGAGAGGTCGCCCCTGCCAGAGCCTCCTTCCAGGCATAATCAGACCAGCTTTCTTACCGTAACAATCACCAAGTAAAAGACTAACTTGAAGCGCATCATCATCCATTATATCCATTTTCCTGAAAACCAAAACGTTTCATCACCTCCTCCAGATATGTCCACTCCACCCTATCAAAGCCTTTGAAATATCGATTTTTACTGCCACTTCGCTAAACTTTGCCTTCTGCCTTCTCTTCATACAATGTATTGTCTCAAAGGCAATCATCACATTGTCAATAATAGACTGTCCAGACAAGAAAGTTGATTGCCCTCCTTAATTAATTTAGGCAAAATCTTTCTCAACATTTTCACAAAACCCTTTGTCACCAACCTGTAAAGCACGATGCAAAGAGAAATATGACATAAATATCGCATAGAAGCAGGATCATCCACCTTAGGCAAAAAAACAACATTATTTTCTTGAAGCTCGCTCGGAAAGACCCCCTCCTCAAGCCACTGTACTCTCGCGCGATAGACATCCTCGCCAGGAGATTCCAGAAAATGCTGATAGAAACCTGGATTAAAACCATCTGGGTCGGGAGCCTTGTCGGCGTCCATGGAGAACATGGCAACCGTAAACTCTTCCATAGTAAAAGGCAAGAGTAGAAAGTGATTATCCTCCATAGAAAGAATTTCGTCAATTTCATTAGTTACAGTTTATGGGCGATTGCCCCAAACTGTGAAAATATTCATGAAATACTACCTTGCAACACTTTCAAACTCCTCCTCCTTCACTGCCTAACTCCTATCATCTCTTTGTAATTTTATGATTTTTTTGTCTTTTTGTTGTCCTGTTGTAGTCGCATGAACAAATTTGATGTTCATGTCACCGTCCTTCATCCAGAATTGTTTAGCTCTCTACTTCCAGTATGTCTCCTCCTTCTGAAGCAATTGTACCATCTCCTCCCAACACTTCCTTTCTGTCATATGTTGTTTCCACACTACAATATCCTTCCCAAAAAATTGCATCAGCTCATGTCCCCATCTATCCAGCTTCCTCGCACAACTACTCAACCTCTTCAGCACTCTTCCCTCTGTGTTCATTCGCCACTCCGTTTCCACCAACATCCGCAAGTGTGACTCCTGCTTTCATTTGTTCTCGAAATGAAAAGGTTTTTGCTTACGTACCCAGATTTGGCCTTCTGTGTATAAAATAATCGGCAGGTGATCTGACAATGGTGAAACCAGGTTCCTTAACTTTGCATTCGGATGCCTCGTCAGCCATTGTTGATTCCCCATTCCCCGATCAAGTTGCGATTGAATCTCATTCTCCTTTCCCTTCGACCTTGACCACATAAATGGTATCCATCCATACAGCTTCAAATCCACCAAACCAAACCCAAATACTGCGCTCCAAAAGTCGTCGATCAGATGTTTCTCCCTCGCATTACGGCCACGTTGCTCGTGTTGGTGAAGAATATCGTTAAAGTCATCGATGATGCACAAGGGGTCAATAACTCGGTCATCAATCGTCTTCACGATACCCCACGAATCTCTCCTATGATTCCTTTCAGGGATGCCATAGAAGCCAGTAACACGACAAATTACAACACTTCCATTGTACACTTTCATATTAATAAAATGTTGACCATACCCAACAACTTTGACCATATCATTTTCCTTCCATAGCGCACACAACCCTCCACTCTTTCCTCTAGCCACCACCACCATACAACCTTCAAACCGAATCACACCTTTAACTTCCTCCATTTTGTGCCCACCAACTAGTGTTTCGGAGAGAAACACTATGTCCAGCTTGTGAGCTTCGATGAGCTCACTCAGGATTGAAACTTCCTGAGGTTGGCCCAATCTTCGACAGTTCCACGCCATGACGATTGATGACTGGAAGGTTGACCCTTCTTTGACCAGCCTGAACCACGTTTTTTGACATGTGGGCAGCCTTTTTAGGGGACTTGCTCGGTTTACTTATTATTCTCAACACTGGTCATCGGCTCCGCACCCCCACTCTTTGGACGACGTTTCTTGTGTGCATGAACCTCCAGTGGGGTCTCCTCCTTAGCGACTACGTTCTTCCCAATCACCACCGACACTTGTGTGTTACCAATGCTTTTACCATTAAACCAGCAATACTCATAGGAGGAACAACGTCACACCTCCCCACTGTTCGCTCCAAACTTCCACCAGCCGATCCCCAACCATTCCTCACCCCACTAGCATTACCGCCTCCATCGCTACTACCAACTCCAGTCTCCTTTTTCAGTAGCCACCTATCCCCCTCCAACATACGTGGTTTATTTGGCGACGCCCACAACTTCTCATCCCACAACCTAACAATTTTATCTTCCGGGATAGATGTAACAGAAATTCGACAGTTTTTCATAATGAAACTTACACTACTTTCCCTGCCTGCTTGCTGAACTTTTTTGCCTCTCTTTTGATGGTTTTCGAATATCCAGATGCACTCTTATCCTCATATAAGGGTCGCAAAATGACCACACATTTTCGTCATCATATTCAACGAACTCTCCAATAAAGTCCCCAACTACTTTCCCCACCCCTACCGAGAAAAGCCATGCCGACAGCTCATAAACATGGACCCAAAACTCTGCATGGAACAACTCCATTGCTTTCTGGTCGTCTCCCTTGGTCAACCTCCTTAGCAACAGCAAAATCTAGCTGAATGTCTACGGATTCAACTCCAGCACTGATGAACCACACTAACAACCTTGACGAAACCCGACAACAATATATGGCACAGAACCAACAAAATTGAAATTTTCGACAAGGGGCGGAAGTAAGATAGATGTCGGCCATAAACGAGGATGAATATCTCGCCGATACGACTGTCGCTCTCTCGAGTATCAACCCACACACTCTCAAAGAACACTAACGGGTTAAAAAAAACTCAACAAGCTAAAAGTTCAAACTTTATTATCAAAATATTCTATCTCAAAAGTCAAAACAATGAGTGGGGAATCCTGTAACATCCTAACCTTTTCTGATAAGATATTGTCCGCTTTGGGCCCCTCACGGATTTGTTTTTGGGTGTTGGTGGATTTGAACTCATGACCTCCTCCTCTCAAAATCAAGCCCCCACAACTACACCCCAAAACGCGTCATGTCAGTTAAGGTTGAACTATTCCACATAGCTCATGGATCTCCCCCGTGAGTGCAGCTTGGGATCAAGGAAGTCACTTCCTTGATCCCATCAAAGAAGGGCATTTTAGAAAGTTGTCCAGCCACCCTCCGCCGTCACCGGTCCTCCGCCGTCATCGGTCCTCCGCCGTCACAGGTCCTCCGCCGTCACAGGTCCTCCACCACTGTCGCCAGACGTCGCTGGTCCTCCACCACCATTGCCAAACGTCGCCGATCCTCCGCCGCCATCGCTGGACGTCACCGGTCCTCTTCCGCCTTCGCCGGTCTTCCGCCATCATTGTCGGACGCCGCCAGACCTCCGCCGCCGGTCCTCCGCCGTCGTCGTCGGACGTCGCAGGACCTCAGCCACCCTCAATAAAATAATTTATATTTTAAAAAATACGTTGTTGATGTGATTCAAAATCATGACCTCTTTTGCTAAATATTAAAATCTTACCATGCTACTGAGCACTTATTGATATTATATAACAATAAAATTATCTTATTAAATAGTATGCACATGGTTTGTACAAAAATGTGCACATGAGTACGAAATATGTGTACACTAATATATAAACAAATGTGTGTACACGTGTACATAAACAAATGTAAGATATTTTGTACACGTGTACAATGAGTATGTGCACGTATATAAATATGTGTACACGTGTACAAACGAGTATTTGCACGTGTACACATTGTGTACAAGATAAGTGTTGATGTGACTTTAATTAGTGCATTTTAAGCTTATGAATGACCTATGATATGCCCGTGTTTATTCGTGAAATGACATGACTTATATGCTTTTATTTGAGATTTTGTGCAAAGTGTCATTTTGTTGTCCGGTTGCCACTTTGGAGCCAAATTCGTGGTCTATCGGAGTTGCCTCTGTGCATTTTCAGGTTATGGCATCAAAGTACGGATGACAAGGAGCGCATAGGAGCAAACGGGAGGTCATTTGGAGGTCGGACGAGGGAGATATGAGCATTACAAGATCGAGCTTTCTGCAGAGTGCAGGGGTGCACGCCGTGCAGAGGTGCACGCCGTGCAGGGGTGCACGCCGTGCACTGTCCCCTGCACTATAAATATTCTTGTTTTTGGCCATTTTGAGGAATTCTTTAATATCTTTTGAACCCCAAACACATACCCACGAACCCTCAAACCCTAGAACACATTTTTGGAGCAATTTGAAGCCATTGGAGCTAGGATTGAAGCCAACAAACCTTGGGAGAAGTGCTTACAAGTGGAGAAGTGAAGATCATCTCAAGGATTCAACCATGGTGTTCTTGGTGACCATTCTTCCTTCTTTTCTCTTTACTCCCTTGGCCATGTGTGGCTGAGTTTCTAGGGTTCATCTTGGATGGGTAGATTAGTTGTGCTATGATAGAGGGATGATTGTATAGAACTTGCCATGATTGATCTTGGTTGTATGAGGATGATTCCTAGACTTCTTCTTAATGCCATTTTATGCCATGTTTGCTTAATTTGGTCCATTCAATGTGATTTGATGCATGAGAGTGCTTGGATTGCATAGATTGTAGGTCTAGGGATTGAAGTGAGTGTGTTCTAAGAGATTAGATCATCTTATTTCAACCATTTTCACTTGATTTCTCTCTTGGGCATTTTATCGAACACTTGGTGTGCATGTGGATTTTCATTCAATTGAGTTTGAAAAGGCTTTTTGGTGAATCTCTTAGTGTTAGGGCATTGATATGAGAGTGTTGTGCCTAGCCTTGTGGTCATAGAGTCTTAAGAGAGGGTCTTGTGTCTTGGCATTTCATCAAACACTTAGAATGCATCCTTTTTCACTTAGCTTGAGAGCGAGAGCCTAAGTTGAGTGGTATTAGGATAGGGATTTGGTGCTACGAGAGTGCATTGAGTCTATAGAAGTGAAATGCATGGTCATCCGAATGCAAACTCGATCTTGATTAGCTTGTTTGTTCAATTAGACATCTTGAGCATGATGAAACTACCTACCAAGAGAACCCCTTTGTCTTTGATTTGCACCACTTTATTTCTCTTTCTTTATTTAGTTTCCTTTAAGTTTTTAATTCCTATTTCAAACCAAAACTCCTTTCAAATGAATAGACCGTCTACGAGGAATGTGAGTAGAGGCCATTGAGAGAACCCCGTGGAATACGACCTTGAATGTTGTGAGTTGAAATTCACACATCAAGTTTTTGGCGCCGTTGCCGGGGACTCTCTCATTCCTTTGAAAGCATTTAGTAGTAGACCGATCTATTCACTTCCTTCCAATTTAGTTTTTGCTTCCTTTTACTTGTTGTTTGGTTTTGTTATTCCGCATTGTTGTATTACTTGGGTGTATTTGTTGTGCTTGTTTGTAGGTATCTTGTACTAGTGCATGAGGCGACTCACTCGTCTTCAAGCACGACTTCAAGGTCTTGCGCAAGTGATTGAGCCACCAACCTTCTCTCCCTCTCATTTGGTTCATAGCGCCACACGCAACAACATGTCTCACCATGAAGATGAAGACAACCTTTCAGAGCATTCTCACCATACCAATGATGATGATCACTCACAAAGGGGTGCAAGACGTACCTTGGCGGATTATGCTCGTCCTACTCTTGAAGGGGCAGCCTCTAGCATTGTTCGAAGACCCGTCAATGCTAGGAACTTTGAGCTCAAGCCTAATATGATCCAAATGGTTCAAAATGGAGTGGTGTTCAATGTCATTGATGGTGAATGTCCATCTAGGCATCTCAAGGACTTCTTGGAGATATGTGACACGGTTAAGAATGACCAAGTTCACCCGGATTGTGTGAGACTCCGGCTCTTTCCCTTCTCACTCAAAGGTAGAGCCAAGTCATGGTTGGAGAATCAACCGAGTAGAGCTTTCACCACATGGGAGGGCCTAGCCGAAGCTTTCCTTGAAGAGTTCTTTCCTCCCTATATGACGGATGCAATCCGAGACCGCATCAACCACTTCACACAACACAAGGGAGAGCTCTTCCATGAGACTTGGAATAGGTTCCAAGCCATTCTTCGGTCTTGTCCTCATCACAACTTCGCCGAATGGAGCTTGGCGGACATCTTTGCTAGGTCCCTTGATTTTGAGAATACAAGGATGATCAACCAAGCAGCCGGAGGTGACTTAAGGATGCTCACTCCCGAAGATGCTCTAGAACTCTTCGCGGAGATGACCAACAAGACAAGGAGTTGGTCTCGACAACAACCTCCTAAGTCTAAGTATGGAAGTGACACGCACTATGACTCTCGATCCGTAAGTGTTGATGCACCAAAGGAGTCGTCTAGCTATGGGAAGAAGCCTAAGTTACCGGGGCACCGAGATGAAGATGATCCAATGATCGCTCTCCTTATGTCTAAGATCGACGCCATGGCTTCACAAGTAAGCAATCTTAGTATGCCTAAGCCATCTAAAGTGGGTAATCCACCGGTTGCTTCGGTATTTTGTTGTGAAGGTTGTGGAGGTCAAGGCCACGATGTTAGTGCTTGTCCTTCCGCCACTCCTGAACTTGGCCAAGGCGACCTTGAGGAGGTAAGCTTCGCACAAGGTCAAGGTTTCCATGGTAATTTCAGCCCCCAAGGTAACTATCAAGGTAACTATAACCGACCTTGGTACAACAAGTCTAACCAAGGTTACCAAGGCCAAGGGAGTCAAGGTAGTGGTTATAGCAAGGGCTACAACCAGGGAAATCAAGGAGGTTATCAAGGTTATAGGGGTTATCAAGGCAACCAATGGTCTCAAGGAAGTAACCTAAACCAAGGTAGCCAAGGGACTCAAGGAGGACCCCAAGGTCAAGGGCACCAAGGGGGAAATCAATGGAATCAAAGTGGACATCCAAATCGAGGTCCCCAAGGTCCTACCCCACCGGGAATGTACAACCATAGAGGTGATGGACCACCCGGATTCAACAAACCACCTCACAACAAAGAGGGCGGTTCTCCAATATCTCAAGAGGATACCAACGCGGCAATGATTCAACTTATAAAAAATCAACAAGCTTCAATTGCAAATTTGGAGAATCAAATGGGTCATATTGCTAAAACACTCTCGGAGCGACCCTCGGGTACTTTACCCTCCAACACCGAGGTCAACCCCAAGGTTCCCGAGGAGCTTATGATGGTAACTTTGAGGAGTGGTAAGCAAGTACAAGATGCCATACCTAAGGTGGTAAGTGCTCAAGATGATGATTTGGTTATGGTTGAAGATGTTGACTCCAATGATGACACGGATAAGATTGAAGTTAAAGATAGAGGAGCCAAGGCTAAAGAAGCTTCTAAGATGACCAATAAGGTTGGTTCTCAAGAGGCTACGGCGAGTGCTACTCCGGTCTCTCCTCCCGGACCGGTTGTACCTCCGTACAAGCCTAAGCCACCTTATCCTTCTCGCTTGAAGGCGGATTCCATGGAAAAGGACTTCAAAAGGTTTGTTGAGATTCTTGACAAGGTGCAATTTACAATGCCTTTTGGGGAAGCAATTACAAATATGCCTCAATAGCAAAGTTCATGAAAGAGATCTTCACCAACAAACGCAAGCTTACGGATGTGACTTCGGCGAAGCTCAACGAACAATGCTCCGCCATTCTCTCTAAGAGGCCACCGGAAAAGCTTAAGGATCCAGGTAGCTTTACTATTCCTTGCACTATTGGTGAACATGCAATAAGTAGAGGCTTAGCAGATTTGGGTGCTAGTATCAATGTTATGCCATATTGCATGTTTAAGAAGTTAGGCCTAGGGAAACTAAAACCAACTCAAATGAATGTTCAATTAGCGGATAAATCTGTGACATCCCCTCGTGGTATTGTCGAAGATGTGTTGGTTAAGGTTGGTGCTTTTGAATTCCTTGTGGATTTTGTTATTCTAGATGTTATGGGTGGTACCAATGTGCCTTTGATTCTAGGACGACCTTTCTTAGCAACCTCTCGTGCTTTGATTGATGTCTACGGTGGTAAACTTACACTTAGGGTCGATAATGAATGCATGATCTTTGACCGTTCAAATGGCATGGAGTTTACTTTGTCTTATGCTAGTCACCATGATCCTAAGAATCCGCATGAGCTTACTTCGGCTACTAATAGCACTAACCTTGTCCGTCATAGTCTTGCGGAGTTGTTTGCTCTTAGTGATGTGCAGGAGAAAAAGGATGAAGTAAAGGAGGCTCCACCTTTCGTGCTTCAAAAGACTCCACCTAAGGCTAAGAAGAAAGGTGTGGAGAAGCCACCCGAGAAGGGCAAGGAAGCCGCACCGATGGGTGAGACTAGGAAGACTAAGAAGCCACCCGATGAGAGAATTCACTCCAAGTGGTTTGGCCCCTTCTCCATTGCTCACACTTCATCATCTGGGAAATCCGAGCTCACACCTCCCGAAGTCGGTAAGGTTCAATTCAAGTTCCGTGTGCCATGCCAAGGTAATGACTTCGATTTCAAAGAGGTAATGAGTTGGGATGGTTTTACTTAGCTGGTCCGTGTGCTTCGTCGAGCTTAAGACGTTAACCAAGCGCTTCTCGGGAGGCAACCCGAGTGTTTTTCATGTCTTTTCTTCTTGATTTGATTGCATGTTTGTGTGTTTTTGTGGTATTCAAGGTCCTTGAGTTGTTGTGGTGTCCTTTGTGGTCTCGTAGGTGTTGAAATTCTGAAGTTCGGGGTCCGTTTTGGGTTGATTTGACGGTGTTTTGGTCGTTTTTCGTCGAGGTGAAAATTTGTTTTTCAGCTGAGGAGGTGCACGCCGTGCACCACTGCACGCCGTGCATGATTCACGCCGTGCACCGTGCACGGTTTGGTGCACGTGCTGTCCAGGAGGTTCAAAATTTTTTTTCAGCTCCTTGGTGCACGCCGTGCACCGTGCACGGGGCAGGTGTCCAGGAGGTTTTGAAAAAATTTTCACCTCCAGGGTGCACGCCGTGCATTCATGCACCCTGCACGCCGTGCACCCTGAGTTTCACCTTTACTTTATTTCGGTTTGGTTAGTGGTTGAGTCATCTGATTCTTGTTTTTCCGGTTTGAGTCATTGTTCGGTTTGGTTTTGGTTCACCCAACTCACTTGACCCACTCACTCACCCCTGCCCCAACCCAACCCAACCCACCCATCAACCAGCCTACTCACCCGCCCGAACCAACCGACCCACTGACCCGACCCAACCCCCCCTTATCCCTTTCCTCGACTCCCCCAACCCCGACCCCGCCCCTCTCACTCTTCCGTCCGCCAGCCCGCCTGCCGAAGCTCCGCTCCAATCCCGCCCCGCCGCCACTCCTGCCCAGCCCCACCCGACCAACAACCTACCCGCCGGCTCCCTTCTCCCACTCCAGCCACCACTCCATTCCGCCCTGCCCCTTTCTCAGGTTTCTTTTGGCTTGTCTTTTCTGATTTGGTTGCTTGAGTTAGTTGGCAGTTGGTAGTGTGGCTTGATTGAATGTTGATATTGTTGGTTTGCTTTGAATTGTGGAGTTGGGCATTGATTTTGATTGTTAGGATTTTGATGTGAGGGGTGTGATTTGGTTGCTTAGTTTAGGGTGTGGGATTTGCTTGGTTTCATGTGAGCAGGTTTGGGGTTATGGCGTTGCTTGTGTCCATCG
This sequence comes from Linum lewisii, assembly GCA_034768395.1. Classification (NCBI taxonomy): domain Eukaryota; kingdom Viridiplantae; phylum Streptophyta; class Magnoliopsida; order Malpighiales; family Linaceae; genus Linum; species Linum lewisii. The sequence goes on along the minus strand of CM068303.1, from coordinate 22,314,948 downwards.
TTGAGCCGATTTTAGCTTTGTGAAATTGATTGATTGTTCTTGATTGGTGGCTGATTTGATTATTCTTGATTGGTGGATGGTTGCAAAGGATTAGTGGTGGCTTGATGGGGGCAGAATGTTGTTTTATCGTGATTTATTTGAATGGTGGAGTTAGGTGTGGTTGTTAGTGTTTGACTTGTGATCCTACTCCGTGCCTATCTTTGTGATGTGTCTCTTGTTTCTGCAGGTTCTGAATTCGGGGACCGAATTCGGTTCTTTGTGTGAGGAGGGGTGTGGTTAATCACCACTCATTGGTTTAATTTTTATGTGTTCCTCCTTACATTGTGTGGACTTAGGCTTATATGTTCTTGATTCGTGTTTTTGATCCATGATGCATGCCTTTTGCTTAAGTTTGGATTTCAATGATTTGATTTTTGCTAGCATAGGTTGTTGCACTTGAACTTGTGATTTTGAATTGTGCTCAATGTTTTGATCATGTGTTATGATTCGACGCCTTGATAGGATTTGTCTTAGGAGTGTAGCCTTTTTGGTTGATTCTTTGTATGCACTCCTTTTGCAGGATGCCTCCCAAGGGTAAAGCAGTTTCTTCATCCTCTGCCCCCAAGCGATCCAAGGCACCAGCTTCCAAGAAGCGGAAGGGACAGACTGGGGAGTCTTCTGCTCCTCCACCACGGTCGCCTTCGCCGCCTCCAGCTCCTCGTGGCGTCGACCCTCCTGAATCAGTGGTTCAGAGGATCTTCGACTTCGACCCCAGAGATCGGGCTTACAGTCGTTATCAGGTTATGGCGAGATGGCCCGTGGCGAGGCAGGGTAGATTTGATTTTGAAGGGTTGCAGAGTCGTGATGGTTGGTTGGATGCTTTGAAGACTTTGGCTGATGGAGCTGGTATTTGGCCGCTCTTGGAGGTTGACGAGAGGGCGTATGAGTGGCCTGGGCACCCACGACCACCACCCCACTGAGAGCTGCAGGATCACTCACCACTTCTCAGGACTTTGGATTCTTCCTTTCTTTTATTTCTGTTTATGACTGCATGTTTTGCTGTGTTTGACTTCTGATTTTCTCTTTTCATTTCTGGCTTTGAACTTGTCATGTTGTTGGATCACACATCTCATCCGTACTCTCATCTTGTCGACTATGGGTTGTGTTTGAGTGGTGTGCCCTCCCTTGTTTTATACAGGTACCCCTGATTCAGGTCCTCGTCCTGAATAGGTTACTTGACCCGGGATTCCATCTCCGGCTTCTCTTCTTCACCGCGCGGTATATTCGTTCCACCTTATCTTCTCTCTCTCTTGATCATTGAGGACAATGCTCATGTTAGTCGTAGGGGAGTTTGAGGTTTGGTGTGATTATTTGTCGGTAGAAGTCTAAAGCTATGTTCTGATGTGTTGCATGATCTTAATTGAATGTCGAATTCCTCTATTGTAGAATCGTTCGGTTCTTGACGTTTGATGTTTAATTGACTTCAAGTCTTCACAATGATGTTTAGATTGTTCCACTTAGAACCTATAACCGGCATGTTAGCACTAATATCAAATGAGTCTGGGCCAGAACTGAGATTTTATCACTCTTGCATGTTGGTTGATTGGTTTGATACGTGTTTTTGTACCGCTCGATAACACCGGTCTAAGATGATGAAGGCAATCAGAATTTTTCCCCCTTTCCATGTCTTTCTTTGCCCTTTTTGACCCTTCGTGATTGTGGCTTGAGATTAGACGGAATCCAATTCGAAATCTTGTGTGAAGTTGTAAGGGGCTAAGGATCAAGTGGCTAAATTGTGAAAAAAAAAAATGCTCAAAAGAAAAGCTAGGCAAGCTCGACACCTAAGTGAAGTGTCGGGTTGAGCACTAAGCAAAAGGGCAAAGGCTGTGAGCTAGGCAGGTTCAACACCTAAGTGAAGTGTTGAATCGAGCACTAGTATGCAGTAAGAAAAAACAAAAAAAGAAAGAAAAGGAGTTCTCACATGTAGCCCTTGATCCTAGCCAGAGTTTTGTGAAGTGCGGATCTAGAAGCGGATGAAGTCGAGTCGATAGCCACATCATAATCACTCACCACTTTCGATCCATGTCTCGATTTTAAGTCCTTCTGATTAGAGTTGGTGTTGTCGTGGTCGGTTTTGCTGTGTCCCAATCAACCACTACTTGAAGTGTGCAGAAATTAGTGAGGTTTAGACTTGTTTGGTTGATGTTCTTGCATGTGTAGGTTTAGTTTGTTCGTGGAACAGTTTAAGCTAAATTGTGATTGCTTGAATCTCAATGGACCGAACTTGTCATTTGTGAACTTGGATGTTTTCTAATTCATTTGCTTGAGGACAAGCAAAGCTTAGTCGTAGGGGAATTTGATGTGACTTTAATTAGTGCATTTTAAGCTTATGAATGACCTATGATATGCCCGTGTTTATTCGTGAAATGACATGACTTATATGCTTTTATTTGAGATTTTGTGCAAGTGTCATTTTGTTGTCCGGTTGCCACTTTGGAGCCAAATTCGTGGTCTATCGGAGTTGCCTCTGTGCATTTTCAGGTTATGGCATCAAAGTACGGATGACAAGGAGCGCATAGGAGCAAACGGGGGGTCATTTGGAGGTCGGACGAGGGAGATATGAGCATTACAAGATCGAGCTTTCTGCAGAGTGCAGGGGTGCACGCCGTGCAGAGGTGCACGCCGTGCAGGGTGCACGCCGTGCAGGGGTGCACGCCGTGCAGGGTGCACGCCGTGCACTGTCCCCTGCACTATAAATATTCTTGTTTTTGGCCATTTTGAGGAATTCTTTAATATCTTTTGAACCCCAAACACATACCCACGAACCCTCAAACCCTAGAACACATTTTTGGAGCAATTTGAAGCCATTGGAGCTAGGATTAAAGCCAACAAACCTTGGGAGAAGTGCTTACAAGTGGAGAAGTGAAGATCATCTCAAGGATTCAACCATGGTGTTCTTGGTGACCATTCTTCCTTCTTTTCTCTTTACTCCCTTGGCCATGTGTGGCTGAGTTTCTAGGGTTCATCTTGGATGGGTAGATTAGTTGTGCTATGATAGAGGGATGATTGTATAGAACTTGCCATGATTGATCTTGGTTGTATGAGGATGATTCCTAGACTTCTTCTTAATGCCATTTTATGCCATGTTTGCTTAATTTGGTCCATTCAATGTGATTTGATGCATGAGAGTGCTTGGATTGCATAGATTGTAGGTCTAGGGATTGAAGTGAGTGTGTCCTAAGAGATTAGATCATCTTATTTCAACCATTTTCACTTGATTTCTCTCTTGGGCATTTTATCGAACACTTGGTGTGCATGTGGATTTTCATTCAATTGAGTTTGAAAAGGCTTTTTGGTGAATCTCTTAGTGTTAGGGCATTGATATGAGAGTGTTGTGCCTAGCCTTGTGGTCATAGAGTCTTAAGAGAGGGTCTTGTGTCTTGGCATTTCATCAAACACTTAGAATGCATCCTTTTTCACTTAGCTTGAGAGCGAGAGCCTAAGTTGAGTGGTATTAGGATAGGGATTTGGTGCTACGAGAGTGCATTGAGTCTATAGAAGTGAAATGCATGGTCATCCGAATGCAAACTCGATCTTGATTAGCTTGTTTGTTCAATTAGACATCTTGAGCATGATGAAACTACCTACCAAGAGAACCCCTTTGTCTTTGATTTGCACCACTTTATTTCTCTTTCTTTATTTAGTTTCCTTTAAGTTTTTAATTCCTATTTCAAACCAAAACTCCTTTCAAATGAATAGACCGTCTACGAGGAATGTGAGTAGAGGCCATTGAGAGAACCCCGTGGAATACGACCTTGAATGTTGTGAGTTGAAATTCACACACCAAGTGTACACGTATACAAAAATGTAAGTACATAAACGTGTGCGTGTAAAAAACGTGTACAAAACATGTACACATGTATAACACGTGTACACATGTATAAACGTGTACACATGTATAACACGTGTACACATGTATAACACGTGTACACATGTATAAACACGTGTACGAAAAAACTTTACAACTGAGTACACAGTTTATGTACAAAAATGTGCACGTACACATGTACAAAAATGTGTACACATATTAAAAACGAGTACGAAGCGTCACAAAAAAAAATTCCAGAAAAATAGGCTCGACAATGGTGGTTTGGTGGCCAAATTTTTTTTCGAAATCGGAGCACCAATCGTATGGAAAATTCACCGGAGAAGTCGTTGGAGCTCCGGTCGCCGGAGATCCAGTCGCCGACGATTTCACTTAAGTTTAAAAAAAACTAAAAAAAAAATTTTAATTAAATTAAATGGTGAAATGACCCTCTTACCCCTTTAATTTAAACTGTTAGATTAAAAAAATGAATTAATGGTTGAGATTAGTCCTTGAAGCCATCAAGGAAGCCAAAAATGTTTGATGGCAAACCGAATTTTCTCCCTCGTGCTTTGTCGATGTGGGATTTGCCTAGGATGTCACAAAGTCTTTATATAAACTTTACACAGCTTCCACAAGAATCACAATGGTTAAAGAAAAAAGAAAAAAAAACTTATTCCTATATGGAAAAGGTAATAAAAAACTAATATTTTAATAAACTAATTCTAATCAAATACGGGATCAGATCAGCGTCCAAGAGAATGATGGTTTGGAAAGTTGCAAACTCATTCTCAACTATTAGATCTAGTTTGACCTTTTGACCAATCTAATGGTCCATATTATTAAGGGTATTTAGGACTTTACACAAATAATTTAATTATTATATTTAATTTAAATATTTTATTATTATTTCCGGTGACTTTTTCCAGTCACTTTTTTCTGGCGACTTTTCCGACGATAACAAGTTAACTAGTTAACTTGATTTTTACTATTAACTTATTAGCATCATTTTTTTAACATGTTTCCGGCGACTTTTTCGGCAAGGCTCCGGAGACCGACCAAACTCCGGTGAATTTTCTGGCAAGGACAAGTTAACTAGTTAACTTGATTTTTACTAATAATTTGTTAACAAGATTTTTTATTTATTTTGATAACTAGTTAACCTGAGTTTTTATAGTTAACTAGATAGTTAACATGTTATCTAATCGAATTAACTAGTTACGAAGTTGTTAACTAGTTATCTAATCGAGTTAACTAGTTACCAAGTTGTTAACATGTTATCTAATCGAGTTAACTAGTTACCAAGTTGTTAACAAGTTAACCAATTGAATTAACTTTTTTTATCAAGTTGTTAACTAGTTAACAAGATTTTTTAGTTGATAACTAGTTATCAAAATTAGTTAACTAGTTAACTTTTCCGATGAAATTTTCTGGTGACTGTTCCGACGACTTTTCCGACGAGAACAAGTTAACTAGTTAACATGATTTTTACTATTAACTTATTAGCATGATTTTTTATTCATAACTAGTTAACTAGTTAATTTCGGTTTATATAGTTAACATGTTTTCCAGTGACTTTTTCGGCGAGGCTCCGGAGACCACCCAAACTCCGGTTACTTTTCCGGCGAGGACAAGTTAACTAGTTAACCTGATTTTTACGGGTTGGTTACTTAAATGATCACTAAACTTGGGCCAAATAACCCGGTGGTCACTGTTCTTCAAAAAATTTCCTAGCACTCATACAACTTTGGCCGATTATCCTAGAGGTCACTGTTAGCTACGGACATCCATGATTCCGTTAGTTTGCCTATGTGGACTCACCACATAGACTGCCACATAAGACAAGTTTGCCATGTCACATTTTTTCAAACCAAATGTGCCCATTCACCCAACCTAAGACCCAACCCTAACCAACCCAATACCCAACCCTAACCAGCCCAATACATTAAAATCAGATCTAACCACAAAGTCCACTCCTTGCTGCCTTTTGCTCGCCGTCGCCGTGACCTCACTGCCGCCACCGCTTTCCCTCCATCGTGAATCAGAAAAATGGATCAATCATCCACCACCGCCGCTTTCTCCTTGGTCGCGAAATCAAACCCAGATGGAAGCGAGCTCGAGAGCGGAAGGGCAGCCGGAGAATCCTTCCAAGGAAGTCCGATCGTGAGAAGCGGAGACGGAGCAGCTTCTTCTTCCGTAGATAGAGCCGCCGTCCTTTGCATCGGAGAAGCAGCTAAGGTGGTCGTCGTCGGAGAGGTCGATGTGGTGGTGGAGGCGGAAAACAGAGCCCTGTTGTTCTAAATCGATGTGGTGGTGGTGGTGGTGGTGAGGCATTTCCATGGCAGACATTTTGGAAGGAAAAGGAAATCGAAGGTTGGTTTAAAGAAGTGGGTTTTGTTGGATTCGGTGAACTCTATACTTAAACTCCATGGAATTAATTGTTGGTCTGCTTTAGGTTTTGGTGACCAGAAAGGAATAAGAAGACAGATTGAAGGGCGTGCTTTTATTTATGATGAGGAGGCAGAGGAGGCACGGAGCTAACGAGAGCTAGTGAACAGAATACTGCGACGGGGGCAGTGAGGTCATGGCGACGGCGAGCAAAAGGCAGCAAGGAGTGGACTTTGTGGTCAGATCTGATTTCAATGTATTGGGTTGGTTAGGGTTGGGTCTTGGGTTGGTTAGGGTTGGGTCTTAGGTTGGGTGAATGGGCACATTTGGTTTGAAAAAAATGTGACATGGCAAACTTGTCTTATTTGGCAGTCTATGTGGTGAGTCCACATAGGCAAACTAACGGAATCATGGATGTCCGTAGCTAACAGTGACCTCTAGGATAATCGGCCAAAGTTGTGTGAGTGCTAGGAAATTTTTTGAAGAATAGTGACCACCGGGTTATTTTGCCTAAGTTTAGTGATCATTTAAGTAACCAACCTGATTTTTACTAATAACTAGTTAACCTGATTTTTACTATTAACTTGTTAGTATGATTTTTATTGATAATTAGTTAACTAGTTAATTTGAGTTTTTAACGTTAACTAGTTAGTTAACATGTTTTCCGGTGATTTTTCCAGTGACTTTTTCGAATGAGGCTCCGGATACCCACCAAACTCCGGTGACTTTTCCGGCGATGACAAGTTAACTAGTTAACCTGATTTTTACTAATAACTTGTTAACAAGATTTTTTTATTGGTAACTAGTTAACCTGAGTTTTTACAGTTAACTAGTTATCAGCACAAAACTAGTTAACATGTTATCTAATCGAGTTAACTAGTTAACCAATTGAATTAACTTTTTATCAAGTTTAACTAGTTAACAAGATTTTTTGTTGATAACTAGTTATCAAAATTAGTTAACTAGTTAACATCATGATTTAGATAACGAGTTAACTAGTTAACCAATCGAGTTAACGAGTTACCATGTTGTTAACTAGTTAAACAATCGAGTTAACTAGTTACCAAGTTGTTAACTAGTTAACCAATCGCGTAATTTATCGAGTTAACTATTTATCAAGTTGTTAACTAGTTATCTAATCGAGTTCTAGTTAACAATCGAGTTAACTAGTTAACCGATCGAGTTAACTAGTTATCTAATCGAGTTAACTAGTTATCCAGTCGAGTTAACTAGTTAACCAATCGAGTTAACTAGTTAACATCATGATTGGATAACTAGTTAACGTGATAATTTAATTGCTAACTCATTATCAAAACTAATTAACTAATTATACGAACTAGTTAACACAATATTGGACAACCAGTTTATATAGTTAAAATATTATTCCAACAATGTCAATAACATAAAAAATAGTGACTTTACCAAAATAAAAAAATTAGTGACTGAAACTATAATTATTAATACTAAAATAGCAAACTATCTACAACTTAAATACAATGACTAAATTGTAATTTTTAACATTTAAGTAATTCCCAGGAAAACATATCTACGTCGATGGAGCGCCGTCACTCGCCGTCGCCGGTGCCTGCAATTACCCCTAAAACCGAGATCCTAACAAGAATAGAACCCAACCCCTAACAAAACCAAACCCAGCCCCTGCAGCGACACAACCTACCCTGCAAAACAAAATCCAGGGCCTAAACCAAAGCATCGGCAGATGAGAGAGCAAAATCAGCAGTGGCCTATTGATTGTCTCGGAGAAGATCCTACCAAGCTGCTTCTTTTGTTAATTAAGCTTGCTTTTGATTCATCAGTAAGAATCGATGCCGAGGGTCTTCGGCGGTGGCGTGTGGGCGGTGGCGTGGGTCTTCAGCGGTGGCGTGGATCTATTCTTCGGCGGCGTCGCTGAAGATTGATGGAGCTCAAATCTGCTTCTTTTGTAAGTCAGATCGCTGAGAGGGAGGATATCCCATTGTGTGATTTTTTGATGTTGCGTTTCCTATGGTTATCAGAGAAGAAAACTAGTGCTGGGTTTTTTTTTATCAATAAAGGAGATGATTTTGGAGGGGGAAGGGATAAGAGAGCGGCGGCTCTGTAGGTAATTAGCTTAGGATTTTATTATTCCGATTTTGCCCTTCCTGACTTTTGGTTTGGAACGTTCCAAACTTAAAAGTTTGGACGTTGATCTGAAGCCATCAAATACAACTATTAAATAAGCAGTTTTTAGTATCGAGTCCGTCCACTTTAAAAAAACATATCTCCCTGATCCCTTTGAGTCTTACAACCATAATATATTGATGGAAAGGTAATTGAATTATCTTTCTGACGCCGTTGACCTTACATTAATCGGAGCCATAGGTAAATAGTTATGACTGAAATACTAAACTGGGCAGAATCTTGACGATTTTCATCAAGCACCCACTTCAGATTGACGACGTGATTGAAGTGAAAAAAAAAAGCTTATCTCTAATATCTTCAATAAACAACCCCTCTTCCTGGACGCCATAAGCTGGCCATTCGACTCTGAAAGTCCGGGAAATTGCAACTTCTATCCGTCAAGAGCAAACCAACCAAGCAAAGGGACAGGTCCACCAGTGGCACCTCCTGTTCTGCCCACACCCCCGAACACTCCTCATCCTCCTCCTGTAGTGACAGTTGGGCTATTTGTCTCTCCATTCTTGACCGAAACTCTCCTCAAGATCACCGTCATGAACAACGTATGAGATGTGGAAAACTCCAAGCGAGTACTAACGTAAAGCTCTAGAGGGCGCTTTAGAGTACGTCTAAGGAAGTAACATACTTTTTCACTTGACGGTGCGAAAAGCAAAGCAAAATCCAAAAATCCTTGTACAAGGGAAAAACACTCATTCCGGAGAAAAAGTGAAAAAAACAACTCAGAAGTGTTAATTTAAGTTTAACTCTTACTTTTGGATGGTTAAAAGGTTAAGATTGACTTGAGAACTTTGGAATGCTACTTTTTATGTTAAACAAGCCGAGCTATTTTAAACGAGCTTCTGTAAACGAACCGAGCGTCTCGTCAAGAAGTTAAACGAGCCGGTTCGAGCTCGTTTAGCTATTTTATCGAATCGAATTTGAACCAATCTCAAATCAAGCTTGAGCTTTCCATTTTTCAAACAAGCCGAACTTGAGCTCTACTTTTGGATGGTTAAAAGGTTAAGATTGACTTGAGAACTTTGGAATGCTACTTTTTATGTTAAACAAGCCGAGCTATTTTAAACGAGCTTCTGTAAACGAACCGAGCGTCTCGTCAAGAAGTTAAACGAGCCGGTTCGAGCTCGTTTAGCTATTTTATCGAATCGAATTTGAACCAATCTCAAATCAAGCTTGAGCTTTCCATTTTTCAAACAAGCCGAACTTGAGCTCGATTTTGAGCTTGATTCAAATCCGAGCCGAGCTCAAGCCGGGCTTAAACTGGGGAAAAGTTCAGCTCGGCTCAATTGCAGCCTAATCACATATAAAATTATTATACTGAAACAGTGACATTTTACATTTAAGAAAATGAATTCATAAATAATATAACCAACCCGCTGATGATAATCTAGTTAAATATTATATAGAATAGATATTAGATAATGCCGAACAAGCAAGGATTTGACATTTTCGTTGCATCATATTTCTCCAACATAGAGCAAGGTATCAAGACATAGGCTACTGAAATATCAACTTAGTAAGAAGCTATTGATAACATTGACAGGACTGTAAAGGCAAGTCCATGATTCTATCAGGACCTGCTTGATACAGAAAACTAACATAAACACACAAAAGATTCTGACATATTTACACTGATCACTCAAGCACCAGTAGATACATTAGTTTGTTCCAGCAGTTCACTCATCAAGGTTCCAATAGGCTCTTCCTTGACCCCCACTTTTGTTCAGCAAGGCACCCTGAACTCACCAAAGAGTTTATCCATATTGAATCCGATCTAACCCGTTCATCATCATCGTTCCTGTGCCAACTCCAGAACGCGTGAGTAGAGTTCAAGATTTGTAACTCACCATGGCCAAAGCTTGCTTCACGGAAAGCTGACCATTTTGGATGTGGATCCATGTACCTATTGATTGTGAGAATGATTCTTCAGTTTACCAATACAAGGAAATAATGAACTACAAGAAACTAGATGACAAGCAAGCTCAAGTAACAACTTCCTGTTTTTTAAGAGATTGGAGGAATATGAATTAGAATTGCAGACACTCGAATCATTGACAGATGTATTCAAGCAGTCTCATACACACACTGTTACGAAATAATTATAACAAAAAGTTGTTATAGAAGTAAAGACATACTTTGTGGCTAAACCTTCTTTGTTTCCTCCGTCTCCAATGGTTATATACACAGGACCACAGGGATCGGAGTTCCCATTATACACTCGCTCCTGTAAATCAAGCAACCATAAATGTGAGACATGAAGTCTACCTCATATAACGATTACATGACACACTAGCATCATACCGTGCGCTCATATGCATGCACATGGCCTGAGAGCACCATATCCACTTTAGCATCATAAAGTAATGGCTCCATAGCTGCTTTCATGTCATCTCCTTCACCTTGATGAGCATTATTGCTGTTATACCAAGGCACATGAAACAGCACAAGGAGCCAAGGTGTCTTCTCCCGGTCAACCTTTGCAAGATCACCCTACAGGTACAGAATTATTCAAATTCCAATCATGAAACATTATGACGTTATTCTTTAGAAATACATCATCAACTGCGGGTGACACACAGATGAGAACACAAGTTGAATTTATTTGGCATGCTTATTAAATAGGAATCCTATTGCTACTCGGAAACTTTACAACCACATAATTCATGCCTCTCGTTTCTTTTTGTCTGTTTCTATACATTTTAGTAATTTATGAACACTGGTTGATAGACTAGCTACCCAAGAATAAATGGAATTTTTCCTAATCTATAAAAGTACCAAGAAACAAAACTAACATCAGCAGTAGATCAAGTAAGTATTAATTGCGCAGGCAGCATCTGAAAACTTGGATTATGTTTATGAAGTGTGTGGATGGGAGAAAACTAACCTTGAGCCAGTTATACTGATCCGAGTACTTGTCAAAATCTGCATATGAGCCAAGCATGACAATATGAGCTCCTGCGACTTGAAAAGAATAGTAAAGATTTGAACTTGATCCACTCTCTTCATGTGGCATCTTCCATCTGGAGTTATAGGACTGAAACCCATCAATCAAAAGTGGTATGTTTTCCTTCTCGTGGTTTCCTTGCGTGACCATCCAGGGCCTAGAACTGGCTAATGGTTCAACCAGTTCACCGAAAGTATCCCAACGGTGCTGCATGTAATCAGTATATGAAAGATCTCCAGGAAGTAAATGGACATCATATTTGCATTGGTCAATATGGTCTAAGGTGGACTGAGTCCAGCCAGTTTGCCCTAAATCACCAGCCACAGCAAAGGTAACAGGGAAGTTATGAGGAGGAGTCTTGAGCTGGTACTCGGGGCCTTGTCCACCGCATCGGTAAAAGTAAAGGGTGTTGGGTTGAAGTGGACCAATGACAGTGTGATGAATCTTCCCTGAAGTGTAAAACAGGTATTTGTAGGAAGTGCTTTCTCCATGAGAGATAGCTTCATATTTCCCAGATGAAGTCCCATATTTCACTGTTGAAGGTGAAGATTTATCGTCGGTGACCCAGGAGATACGCATGTGATTGTCCCCAGCTAGAGAGATGTGCACCTGTGTTCACAACAAGTCAACAAAAAATGTAAGGCAAAATAATAGCAGAACCTCCAGAGGCTATTCTCACATGCATCAATTCTTTCTTAACCTTCTTTTAACCGCTTAAATTAAGCCCAACTCAATGGAAAGAAGGCATGCCCAGATCAGATCATAACCGAAACACATGTAATTGAAAGAACATCCACCCAGATATGAATAATTGAAATTAACCTGTTGGGGATGGGAGGAGTCCTTCTTAGTCCATGGAAATTGAAGGGTTTTCCTAGGTAGCGGCCTGACGTATTCGGCGGAGACAGCAGCTACAGATAGAAGGAGAAGAACAAGTGTGCAACCCAATTTAGGGTCCATGCTCATAGAATAGAATCACCACTTACAGAGCACCTGCTTGCAGACAGTCCTCGTGAGAAAATGCGACTCATATGCGTGCGTATCACAGATAATGTATATATACTCTGCACTCTGCTCCTCTGCTTGGATTTGTTGATTACTTAATAAAGTTTCCATGGTGGTAAATGACCACTGTGACCTTATGGGTCAATATTATTGGTATGTATATGCTTTCTTGTTAAGGTAAAGTTGCAAACACAATCATAACAAATCCAAAATTTCTTTAAGTTGTAGGAGGTTAGTGTGTACCACTTTTTTGTTTCTTTTAAACCATTCTCGCATTCCCACTTCTCTTCTTTAGAGTTTGTTTTTTTTTTCTTATCTAAAATAAAAGCGTGTACTACCTAACCTACCGCTAGCCGGCCGGGGCAGTCTGAATCACTCGTTATATGAAAAGTTGCCTTCTCCACAACAGTTTTTACTCAACTGATTAAGAATTTAAGCTATCTTTTAATAAGGTTAATACACCTTTTTCTCCTTTACTATGCAAAGTTAACAAACATACCCTTTTACTATTTTCTAACTGATTTTACACCCTCTACTTCGAAAAGTTTAACAAATGTGCCCCTACATTTATCTTTTCATATATTTTTCGTCTAATAAGTTGATTATACGTGCTACGCCATATTATTTGTCCACAACATCACTGACCGGAATGTCCACAAGTTGAAAATATTTAAATTAAAAAGAAAAGAAAAGGGAAAAACATTATAATCACCATTATGTACAGTGTTTTTGTGGTATTTCTTTTCCTTTTTCTTTCTAATTTAAATAATTTTGGGTTGTGAACATTCCAATCAACGATAAGGTGTACAAATAATATGAAGTAGCTATCATGATCATAAACTCATTAGACGAAAAATAGATGAAAAGATAAATGAATGGGCATATTTGTTAAAATTTTCAAAGTAGAGGGTGTTAAATTGGTTAGAAAATAGTAAAGGGGTATGTTTGTTAACTTTGCATAGTAGAAGGGCAAAAAAGGTGTATTAACCCTTTAATCAATAATCATTGGCACTTCCAAGTGAATCAATCTCCTCAATTTATGGGTTCCCCACAATTCACTTGTTTGGATAGAGTGATTTAAATTTGGTATTTGGTATTTGGATTTGGTATTTGAAATTTGTGTATTTGAAATCACTACTTTTAAGAGGGGAATTGAAATATAACTAAAATCTATAAGGATGGATTTCATTCAAATTCAAATACACAAGTTAATTTCTAACCAAACAAGAAAATTTGAAATTTGAAATACCAAATGCAAATACCATACTCAAATCCATCTATCCAAACACACCCTAACTGAATTTCATTTAATTTCGACCGAGTTTTGTCGTCCATTCCTATTTCGACGAGATTTTAAATACAAATAACGGCTATAAACACGAATATCGAAATAACGGCTGTAAACACGAATATCGAAATAACGGCTATAAACAGTCATAAATGGCTATAAAAAAAATCTATAAATACTTCCACTTCACCTCACATTGCACACACCACTTCTCATCTTTCATCAAATAGAATTATTCAAGACCAAATTTATTTTTTTCTCTACTTCTCTCACCTAACCATGAGCAAGCGAGGTCCCAATTGGTCCGTAGAGGAAGGCGAAGCACTTTGCCAAGCATGGTGCAAAATTTCGTGCGACGGTGACATAGGTAACGACTAAAAAGGTTTAAAATTTTGGGGGAGGATTACTGCGGCGTTTAAAGATATTCTGTTGGGGTCTACTCACACCAAACAATCGTTAGAGTCACGCTTCAAATTGATAGGGATGACATGTAGCAAATGGAAGGGGGTTTTGAGGAAAGCCGATGCCCAACGTTCAAGTAGTCAAACCGAGAGCGATGTGGTAAGTACTTATCCCAATATTTATTTTCAAGTCTTGGACTTTGTTTGTAAAATTAAACACTCTTGAAATCGCTAACGACATAATTAAAAACACTTGAAATCGCTACGACATAATTAAACACACTTGAAATCGCTACGACATAATTAAACACACTTGAACACTAGAAATCACTCGCGACCGGCCTCCTTCCACAGATGTTCAATCAAATCTTTCTTCAGAAGTCGATATTCATTACCATCTCGAACTCATCAACTTGTTCATCTTCAATTATCATGTTATGCAATATAATGCAACTAAGCATTATATTCCTCAATGTTGGGATATCCCAAGAACGAGCAGGGTTGCAAACTATTGCCCAACGAGATTGGAGAATGCTGAAAGCTCTCTCAACATCCTTACGATATCCTTCTTGACTTTCAGCAAATAATGTTTCTTTGTTGTCTGTTGGATTGGCAATCGCCTTAACTAATGTGGACCACGGAGGGTAGATGCCTTCAGCAAGGTAATAACATGTATTGTACCAAGATTCTTTAACCTTGAACCTAAGTTGTGGGGTGGAACCATTCACCACTCGATCAAAAACAGGGGACTAGAATATTGATGTCGTTAAGAGACCCCGCCTTGCCGAAGTATGCATGCCATATCCATGTGTTGTACCCCGCAACTGCCTCGAGCACAACTGTAGGTCGATGAACATGACCAGTGAATTGTCCTGCCCACGCAGTAGGAAAATTCCTCCACTCCCAATGCATACAGTCGATTGAGCCGATAATACCAGGAAATCCAAATTGGGAGGCCTTGCGTAGTAGTTTCTGTAAATCTTCTCGAGTGGGCTCGCGGAGGTATTGAGGTCCATAGACATGGACCACAGTTGTGCAAAATTTCTAGAGATTTTCTAGTGCAGTACTCTCACCGAGTTGGAAGTATTCGTCGAGAGAGTCAGCTGTGCAACCGGACGCAAGCATATGAAGAGCGGCAACTATCTTTAGTTCAGGCGACAGTGACCAACGCCCGACAGCATCCATTCTTCTACCAAATGTTGGGTCCGCTCCAACCACCCCTTCAAGTATGCGTCGGAACAACACTAGATACATACGAAAACGCCTTCTGAATATTCGCTCATCATACTTTCGGAGCATACCGCCAACTCCAAAGTAATCTTTCATCAAGCGTCGATGTGCAGCTTCCCTATTACGGCGTACATGGCGACGTGCTTCGATCTGGCGACTATGTGTTGCACGCACTAACGCTATACTTCGGAGATGTAGTTGACGTTGAATTTCAAACATCTGAAGTTCTTCATACTCACGCTCTTTAGATGATGAGGTGTTTGAGGAACTTATGACAATTTTTTTTGGAGAGTTGTATGAAAGTAATGGGAGTTGTGAGTTTTCCTAATTTGAACCTTGTATTTTATAGCCAATTAAGTTGGATGTAGATAACCGATGAGTGGTTTGAGTTGCTCCAATGATTGAGTGGTTTGAGTTGCCCCAATTATGAAGTGTGACTCTTGATGGAACTCGATTTTACGTGTTTATCAGCCTCATTTAAGCTACATTTCCCTACTTGTATATCGGGTTTTAGGGTAATTTAGCATGTTTTCACCTAAATGCCCTAATTCATGCGTTTTGGTATATTTGATGATTTTCTAGTGCTTTTGAGAATGCATAGGTTTTTGCCGTCAAATACGTAGCCACGGACGAGCTCGGGAAGCAAAGGAACCTCAAGGGATGGCTCGAGATCAATCCAGAAATCAACCAAGCTAGAAGAAATCACTGTCCCAGCTGTAACTGAAGTTTTCGATGAAAAGTCTGAAGTCTTCGCCGAAAACTATGCACGAAAATTCACAGACGAAGACAGGAGAATCCATCCAAAGTGTCACCTGAAGTTTTCGGTGAAAAGTCTGAAGTCTTCGCCGAAAACTATATCCTTTTTTCGGCTGGAATCCTAAACCCTATAAATACTAAACCGGCGGCCACATTCAAGATATACCTATTCCGTGGATTAAATTCCAGACTTTAAAAGTTCGAGGAGCCGGGAAGAGATCGTGACGTCATCTTTCCATCTCGGAGAACTCGGTGCTAGGAGTTGAAGATCCAAGAGACTGAAGCTTCACAGATTCGTCTGAAATTAGGTTTTATAGTTCTTCTCTGTTCTTCCTACCTAAGATGTATTCTTTGTTTGTCTTTGATTCTTTTATTTTGAATATGAGTAGCTAAACTCATAGAGCTTAATTAGATGAACCCTAAGTGACACGAGGCTTTAAAGCGATCACAGATCGGTGGTAATTAAATAAATTTTCAATCAGTTTCTCTTGCATGTTTGGTTTGTTCTTAGTTGCTTCTGTGCTTCTTTTCTAGCTTGATCACCTAGTTAAGATTCTAGTTAAGCTGAGGATAGTAGCGAACGTTTGCCTCACTGTAAAACCCCAAATCAACTGTTAACCTATTCATTGGAACAATTTCTCTTTGTAGGAACCAGTTAGGGTTAATCCGCTTCAAGAGTAACTCATTAATCACTAGTAATTGCGCCAGTTAGTTTTCTGTTGCAGAAGCGAACGCACATGCAGTCAATTAATCTTGGAAGTTAGATCGGATAGAGTGAACGTTCGCCAGTCTTAAACTTAAGGGTCAGGAGTTATGGTGGTGTCTGAGAACTGAAAGAATCAGGATTGAAAGCCGCTGGTCTTGTGATCGCCAATGTTCTGGTGATCTTACAGGGATTTGAAATCTAAGCTTGTTTGTCGTCTTGTTAAGTCAACCAATCTTTCAACTGCTTTCTGTTTTCTGTTTTCATTTCTTATTTTCCTGCTTTATAGTTTAGAAGTCGTGGAACTCACACCACGCACAACTTGTGATTTAAACCTGAGTAATTTGCCTTCATATTTGAGTAGACGATTAGAAGAGACCCGTGGAATACGATCTGCTTAGCTTTTAGCTTAGTAGTATTTGATCACTGTTTTACAGACTCATCAAATTGGCGCCGTTGCCGGGGAATCTTCTAATTGTTTGAAAGAAGAGTTGGCATTTTATTCTTCTACTTTCCATCTTTCATTTTTCCATCACACTTCGATTTTACACCGGTTGTTTTTATTTTTGCTCTTTGCAGGTTGTTTTTCAGGTTTATGAACCGCCCACTCACTCGTTCTCAGTCTAAGTCTATCAAGTCTTGTACTTCTGACAAGTCGGGTAGTTCTGCTCCGCCTAGACAACCGCGAGTTCCGAAGCAATCTACCACCGTCCCACCTTCATCTTTCACTCCAATTAAGATCGAGGAGCCAAAGGAGAGCTCCTCATCTTCATCTTCATCCGCTTCATCCACCACACGACTTTTTCCTAGAATGGGCTACAATCCTCCGCTTCCTCCGCCACCGCCGGCGGCTCAGAGAAGTCTTGCCAATTATAACAAACCGAGCGCGACTAACGTTCATTCCTCTATCTCTGTGCCATGCAACGACGATGCTCCTGACTATGAAATCAAGATCTCCTTCCTGTGAATGATCTCTAGGGACTTATAGTTTGAAGGAAAGCCGCACGACAATCCTTGCATTCATTTGGCGGATTTCATTGCTCTTTGCGAAACGTTCAAGAATGGGAATCTCGACAAGAACACTTTGTGCTTGCGAGCCTTTCCATTCTCTCTTCGAGGCCCCGCTAAGAGATGGTTGAACAGCAAGCCTCCCGATTACTACACTGACTGGGATAAGCTGGCTCAAGATTTTGTTGAAGAATACTTCCCTCCGTCTAGAACAACTTCCTACAAGGATAACATCTCCAGGTTTAGACAGAAGGAAGGTATGAGTTTGTACGACGCTTGGAATGAATTCCAAGAGCTTCTCTACAGCTGCCCCCATCACGGTTTCGAGCAAAGGCAACTAGCTGAGACCTTTGCCCGAGGAATGAACGAAGGGTCATCCAAGTGGGTCAACTCCTTAGCTGAGGGGGATATCACTGCTCTCACGCCAGAAGCAGCTATGCTTCACTTTGCTGATTGTGCTTCCAAGTCAAGGAATTGGGAGAGACAGACAGAAGGAGCTCGAAGCAAGCTCAACATTGAAGAACAAGTCAAGGCGGAAATCGAAAAAGCACTTGAAGAAATCTACCACGCCTATCAAGCCTCCATCCGCCTCTGTCTTTGTTGCTGACTGCCAATGGTGTGGTGCCTGTGCTCATAATGGAAATCAATGTCAGAATTTGGGTAGAGCAGAAGTCTGGTCCGCCGAGGAAGTCGACTTCGTTGGGCAAGGCTTCGCCAATAATCAACAGGGTTATACTGGCTACCGTTAATACCAACAACAATGGAATTTTCAAGAGCGACCTCCCTACAACTCCGAAGCAAGCCAAAACCAGAATAACCGACCATCTAGGTCATTCCAAGAACAGAAGCCAACACTCAAACTAGAGGTATCTATCAGCCGCCTCATGTGAACCAAGGCAACTCGGTACAGCTCCTGGCAATCGCCAGAACCAATATTTGAGCAACAACTATTCTGGTCAGCCTCAGAAGCCGCCGCAGCATGATAGCAAAGATAGTGAGTTGGATAAGAAGCTTAATCATATCATCACCAGGCTAGATGATCATGATAGCCAGTTCAAGGCTCAAGCTCTCCTAAATCAAGAACAAATTGCTCAAGGCCATAAAGTGGAGAGCCAAGTAAACAACATCGCTAGCATGCTCTCTAGTGGTCGTCCCTTCGGTAAGCTACCAAGCCAAACAGAAACAAACCCGAAGAATGACGTTAAGACTGTTTCCACTCGAAGCTACACGAATTCGGCCGTCACTACCCCTTCCTATCCGACCATGATTCCTGATATTGCAGTAGTTGATACCTCGAAGATCAAGGAAGACGAAGAGAAAATTCCTTTGCCAAAGCCGAGGCGCGAACCTGAGCCTCCTCTGGCTCCGTATTAACCAAGAATTCCATTCCCCAACACATTGCGAGGAGGGAAGATCGAGCAGCTTTACCCCTCAAGGAAGAAGGAAGCATCCTCCATGCCTTCCAAAGAAGAATGCTCTGCCATTCATGATCTGAAGCTCGCCATACCAATCCCAACTAAGTGCTCTGATCCTGGTTCTTTTACTATTCCTCTAATTATTAATGATATTGCAATCGAGCATAGTCTAGTTGATCTAGGTGCATCTATAAATGTCATGCCTATGTGTTTGTATGAGAAACTCAATCTAGGAGAATTAAAACCGACTAGCATGCATTTAGTGTTCGCCGATAAATCTTTAAAGACACCTAGAGGAGAAATTAAGAACGTAATCACTAAGTGTGGCCCTTTCAATTTCTTAGCGGATTATGTAGTTATGGATACTAGGGAGGATGATGCTACTATCTTAATAGGTCGACCTTTCATGGCAACATCCGGTATGACGATCAATGTACCTAACGGATCTTTGACTTTAAGAGTAGGAAAAGACACCGTCACATTCCGCCTTAAAGACGGCATGAAATACATCCCTAAGGAAGGAGAAGCTCACTGTCTTTCTATTGAAGCTGTGGAGTTGGCCCCGGTCAACTCCGTTTCTAACGTCTCTTCTAGTGTTTCTCCAAAGATTGTTGACACAGGTGATGAACATGTCATCAAGCAGAAGATCGGATCTTCGACACAGAAGCCACAGAAGAAGAAGGAACTACAAGCCTCCTCTTCTAAACCGCCACCAAGTAAAGATCCTGGCAAGCCAAGGATGAAGAATCCGAAGAAAGCTAAAATGGTTTGGATGCCAATTGTTCCGTCATCCTCTACCGAGTCAATTGCTCCACAAGTTCCTAGCAAACCATCGACGAATAAACCTATGAAGAAAGAGAAGCCGAAAGCATTCCCCAAGGAACCGCCGAAGATTAAAGATCCCGGTGAAATGAAGCATGAAAACAAGGAAAAGACGAAGACGGTTTGAAAGCTGACTATTCTGGTTCCTTCTATCATCACAATTGCGAAGGATGATCCCTCCCAAGAACTTTTCGGGGCATTCAAGATTGCTGGCCATCTCCCCGATGGACGAACCAAGCTCATTCATGCTTACGGGAAGAAATTCACGTTCACCGGAGGTACCCCAAAGCTTTATTTCATGAACTCCGACTCGAGCCTAAGAGATATCCTGAGTTGGGATGTCTCCTGACCGCCATCCAGGTATCGTCTAGCTCAAGGACGTTAATCAAGAGTGCTTCGTGGGAGGCAACCCACAGCTGGAGTCAGTTTTAAGTTTTTGTCTATTTTCGTGTTTTAGAGTCGATTCGGGGGAGCCAAAAGTGTCTTTTGTGTGATCTTATATTTTTCTTGTGTGTGCCATGTGTCCTCGGTTCAGTTCTATTTCATTTGGGATTGTTTCAACCTCTGTTGTTTTTGTTTTGATTTTTCAAAGTTTGTCGGAATTTCAGAAAATTTGTTAAAACTGCAGGTCATACTTTTCGGCGAAAATTGCACTTCTTTTCACCGAAAACTTTTTCCTTAAAACTTTTAGTGATTTTTTACCAGATTTTAACTTACTCACCGTAAAATTTTCTTAAAAATCTGGTAGACCGTTTTCAAAAATTTTCGTCAGTGAAAACTTTATTCTTTTCGTCGAAAACTTTCGAAAAAATCCAAAAATCTCCCCCTTATCTTTTCATTTTTTTCGGTGCAACTCTCTCTCTCCTCACTTTTCGAAATCAGAACCTCAACCCCCCTTTTATTTTCGAAAATTGCCGCCACTTTTTAAACCTCTGCCGCCATCGCCGCCACCGCCGCTCCATTCCTCTCACCCCCTTGAGCATTTCGACACCTAAATCACCCGAATCGGAGCTCTCTAGCCCCAATTCCGCCCGAAACCTTCTTTTCGAGTTTTCTCCGATTTCTTTCCGTACCTCATTTCCAGCTATCTTGTCTTCACGGTAAGTTGTTGGGTTTTTCATTACGAATCTTTTGACATATAGATTGCTGAATTTTCGTCGGGTTTGGCTTTAGTTGACTTTTCGGTCTACCTCGATTTGCGTGCCTACTGTTTCGGTGTGTTTTTGCAGAATTGTTTGAACATAGTTGATCCAGTATGCTTAGGGATTATTGTGCTATGATTTGATTACATTTGAATGAGGAATGCTATGCTTAATCGATAATTCTAGTGCGATGTTGACTTTTGCGTAGTGTTAGTTTGACCTCGGAATTGTGAACTTATATGGCTGCCCGGTTCATGTTTACATGTGCTTAATGATGTTTTACTGTTCCTGAACCTCTGATTTGCCAATTGATGTCTCATTCGAGATTTGCTTTGCTTAATTGCCAAATTTAATAAAGTGTTGGCTTTTTCATGAATGTCGGTTTGACTTTGTCTGTAAGGATGTGCTTATGCTACCCTGTTTATCCTTGTGTTTCCCTCATACTTACTGTTGGTTACCGGTTGTTAGATTAGCTTATCCCCACTCGGTTTTTCTCGTTTCTAAGTGAAATTGAGTTTTTTGACCAAGTGTGGGGTAGGTTGTCGGTTTGACTAATGAGGTTTCCAAATGTTATTATATCTCTTAGGAACAGGAGTAAGAGGCCGAGAGCCGCACTCAGTGGTCCGGGATCCACCTCCGCCGCTCCCGATACCAGAGACAGCTCCAGAGCACCCGCTCCCATTGCTCCAGCCATTCACGGTCCTCCACCTGCTTTCCTGGACCGTCAGGGGTTCCACCCCATCATTGCCAGGATGCCGGAGCACTATTTCCAGCGATACCAGAGGATCCAACACATCCTCGTGGCTGCTGTGACGCCCCTCTCCCTGGAGTCTATCCAGGAGTTTGATGAGGGGTGCTTCAACAACGTCTCCGACTCTCTC
This sequence comes from Linum lewisii, assembly GCA_034768395.1. NCBI lineage: Eukaryota > Viridiplantae > Streptophyta > Magnoliopsida > Malpighiales > Linaceae > Linum > Linum lewisii. Next base: position 22,292,949 of record CM068303.1, on the reverse strand, counting down.
ACAACTGCAGGACTTCTGGAGCTGACCACCATTGCGGATGACTTCCTGCCTCTTTCCCTTCAGGAGTTATGGGCCACCTTCGAGCTAGACACCCACACGTCTGGACAGCATCAGAGGGTCATCTCCTTCTACCTCGGTGGAGTGCACAAGACCTTCACGTATGATGAGCTTGCCGATCACCTCAACATTCCTCACGAGCACTATCATGGCCACCACCTCGGCTGGGGCGACAACAAGGCCAGAGGCCCGAGCTATGATGCACTCTGGAGCAGCATCACAGGAGTGCCTGGTGCTAGTACTACGAACCACACCACATCTGGTTCGGTTTCTCACCCTCTCTTCAGTTTTATTCATGCTGTTTGACGTAGATCTTTATTGTTTGCTCCAGAGAAGGATCACCACCATATTAGCCGAGGAGCTTCTCCTCCTCCGAGCTATCTATGAGGGCTATCCCCTCCACCTAGGATGGGTCCTCGCTCGTATATTCCATAAGAAGATCACACCAGCGAGACTCCCACCCTTCCTCCTCGGCGGCAACTTCATTGGACGCCTCATCACCAACCTTGGCCTCAACCAGACTTGGGGACCTGAGGTTCCACTCCACGAAGTATTCACCATCGGTATCACCCTAGCAGTGGAGTATGACGTCCAGCTGGACGTTGGTCCTCGAGAGTGGGTACCTCCAGCTCTTAACCAGGGTCTCGACTCGGATGTGGAGGATGATTCCGAGGAGGATGAGTCCCAGACAGACCTGCGGGGTTTGCACACCAGCAGCAGCCTCACCATTAGGAGCCTCTGCAGATGCCTCCCAGTGACTATGGGGAGCTGCTCAGCGAGATCCGAGATTGGCAGATCGGCCACACCGCCGCTCAAGACGCCCGTTGGATTATTACTCAGCGGCACATGCGCAAACATGATGCCAGATACGAGGCGTAATTGGCGTGGCAGCAGCGGATCGAGGAATTCTGGTACATTCCCCCACCACCTCCACCACCTGAGGAGTGATCAGGTTGTATCCTCTTCCTTGTCCTTCTTTTTATTTATTCTTTTTGGATTTCGGTCCAATTTTATTATATGTGGATCCGGGATACTTGTCCCGGTTTCCTTTCGATCTTTTGTTTGTTTTTTTTGTAAGTCAAGTTTTGGTAGATTCCCTTCTCGCTTCGAAGCTCCGTGATCATCCCCTACACCAACCATCTCGGTCCAGGTTCTTCTATTTCTCTCTGCTCTAGTTTGGTCCATTGAGGACAATGTCTGGTTTAAGTGTGCGGTAGGATATATAAATTGTATGATCTCAACTTGCTTTCTGTGATCTCGTGGCTTATCTGATTCCTCTAACTTAGAATTGCTCGATTCTTGACTTGTGATGTTAAGTTAGTTTTTAATTTTTTCATAATGATGCTTAGACTGCTTAACCTAGAACCTGTAATCAACTTGCTTGCATCGATGCTAGATTTCCTGGTTAGAACAGACAATTTTATCACTCTTGTAGTTTTCACTTTGATTGCATGATAATGACTGAATCCGACTAGCAAACCAACTGTGAGCTTTTGATCCATTGCACATAAACTTGTAATTTCAATTCTTTTTTAGCGGCTTTCTCGTACTTTGAATGAGTTAGAATTTGCATTAGACCAATTCGAGACCACACGATGACATGAGTTCTAGGAGGATAGAGGCACCTAGTTGAAGCTACTTAAGCCAGATAGCCAACCTAACGTTAAATCCATTAGGTGTAAACCCTTGAGCTTGACCCTTCTTTCGGTTCGTTATACATTACAGCTAATCCCCATTTTTGTCACCCCGTTGATCCCTTGTGGTTGTAGTTCTAGATTAGCCTACCAGAAGTTGGTTTGTGGTAACTTACCTATAGCCATTAAACAGGTGGTCTTAGCTATTATGTCCAGACGTGTAAACCCCTCTAGCAACTAAAAGAAAATCGGCACAAAGAAAGAAAGAAAAAAAGAGAAAAGAAAAATTCGAAAAAATAGAAAAAAGTTCAAAGTTTCAAAGTTTATAGTATAGTTCAATAACGTTCTTCTCCCTACATATGGAAAAACGAAGTCAAAAGAAAATGTAAAAAAAAAAAAATTCAGAAAAAGAAAATATGCAAAATAAAGTGCTAGGTTGCTCGAGGGTATCATAGGACGAGCGTACACTATTCCACTCATGTCTGGTTAGACGGTAGGAAGCCATAGGATAGATTCGAGGGAAGTTAGTCAAAAACTGCACCGCACCAAAGCCAATTCCATCATTCATCCCTTCATCCATCTCATTATAAACCCTTATAGTGTAGGAATCGTTACAGTCCCGTGCAAAGTCCTTTTGACTAGTTACTCGTGTTGTCAAAGTGGTGGAGATTGTGGTCTAATTGCAAACATATGAGATATTTCAGTCAAGAAAGTGATTGAGAGCATAAACACGTCCCTAAACACAGAGTGCGAGAGTTCCCTTGTACCAAATATTATCTGTGTGAGAAGTCTGGTCGGTTAGGTCAGATTCGTGCATGATTTGTGTTTGCTACTTGTTTTGTGCAGATAATTAATGAGACCAGGTTGTTTAGTTGACGTGTAAGCATGTTAGGTCACTTGTTCTAGAAGTAGCAGTTTAATAATTCATTGTGATTGGTTGAACCTTAACTTAACCGATCGTGTCATTTGTGAATATGAGTGCGTTCTAGTTCAGTTTGCTTGAGGACAAGAAAAGGCTTAAGTGTGGGGTATTTGATGACACTCGATTTTACGTGTTTATCAGCCTCATTTACGCTACATTTCTCTGCTTGAATCTCGGGTTTTAGGGTAATTTACCATGTTTTCACCTAAATGCTCTAATTCATGCCGTTTTGGTTACTTTGACCCGTTATGGGTCTATTTGATGGTTACTTTGAGAATGCATAGGTTTTTGCCGTCAAATACGTAGCCACGGATGAGCTCGAAAAGCAAAGGAACCTCAAGGGATGGCCCGAGATCAATCTAGAAATCCTTTTTTCGACCGAAATCCTAAACCCTATAAATACTAAACCAGCGGCCACATTCAAGATATACCTATTCCGTGGATTAAATTCCAGACTTTAAAAGTTCGAGAGAGAGTTTAGAGAGTTCGAGGAGCCGGGAAGAGATCGTGATGCCATCCTTCCATCTCGGAGAACTCGGTGCTAGGAGTTGAAGATCCAAGAGATTGAAGCTTCATAAATTCGTCTGAAATTAGGTTTTACAGTTCTTCTCTGTTCTTCCTACCTAAGATGTATTCTTTGTTTGTCTTTGATTCTTTTGTTTTGAATATGAGTAGCTAAACTCATAAAGCTTAGATTAGATGAACCCTAAGTGACACGGGGCTTTAAAGCGGTCACGGATCGGCGGTAATTAAAATTCCAGTTTCAATCAGTTTCTCTTGCATGTTTGGTTTGTTCTTAATTGCTTCTGTGCTTCTTTTCTAGTTTGATCACCTAGTTAAGATTCTAGTTAAGCTGAGGATAGTAGCGAACGTTCGCCTCACTTTAAAACCCCAAATCAACACTTAACCTATTCATTGGAACAATTTCTCTTTGTAGGAATCAGTTAGGGTTAATCCGCTTCAAGAGTAACTCATTAATCACTAGTAATTGCGCCAGTTAGTTTTCCGTTGCAGAAGGAACTCACGGGCGGCCAATTAATCTTGGGAGTTAGATCGGATAGAGCGAAGTTCGCCAGTCTTAAACCTAAGGGTCAGGAGTTATGGTGTTGTATGAGAACTGAAAGAATCAGGATTGAAAACCGCCGGTCTTGTGATCGCCAATATTCTGGTGATCTTAGGTGGATTCTAGATCTAAGCTTGTCTGTCATCTTGTTAAGTCAACCAATCTTTCAACTGCTTTCTGTTTTCTGTTTTCATTTTTTATTTTCCTGCTTTATAGTTTAGAAGTCGTGGAACTCACACCACGCACAACTTGTGATTTAAACCTGAGTAATTTGCCTTCATATTTGAGTAGACGATTAGAAGAGACCTGTGGAATATGATCTGCTTAGCTTTTAGCTTAGTAGTATTTGATCACTGTTTTACAGCGCATAAACTCTACGTTACTATTGCTGTCATTTCCAAATGTGATGTGAATCATCACTGAAACACTATTTGAGCAAGTTGGCAAACACAAATGGGCACATAATCCAAATGTGATGTGAACCATCACTAAACCATTGCCGACATCACAAAAATATTTTATGAAGTGGAAAAAAGTATCTAAAAAATTACTCAAATTTTATCGAAACGTTCATCTCGAATTATCATAAAAACCTATAAAAAAACAAAGTAAAAAACTTTAATTTGATTCTTCATAAGTTAGATTTATTAAATGACAACAGAAAATTATAAGTTTGGTTCATTTTAGCTATTGCCATAGTTGGAGCAATTGCAGTTTTCAAGAAGATTAGGAGGCCATATTTCGAAATGAGACTTTAACATTTAGCCTCTCGGTTGGAGTTAGCCTTAGAGATTTGGGGTGATTTGTGGCTAAAATCTCTTCCCTAGAAATTTCAATAAAATCACTTGTTTAGGCTACAAAATTGTAGGGAGATTGGGAGAGATTTTAAATCTCTTTAGGTGGGCCCAACAAGTTTAGAGATTTGAGAGTGATTTTAAAATCACCATAAAAAAGTAGAGATTTGAGGAGTTTGAGAGAGATTTGGGGCAAATTTACTAATTGTCACCTATTCACAATTTTAATGAAGGATATTTTGGTCATTTGTAATATGAATGTAATTTTTAATTTTTAATTTTCTGAATTTCTTACCTCAATAATTTCTCAAATCACTCAATCAAACAATCTATTTTTCAAATGACAAGAGCACCCAAATTGATGATATTGATTGACAAATTGGCGGGAAAATCTCTTTCGTTCATCAGTTCCGAAGGCGATTCTTCGGCGAAGCTTCTGCTCTGAGTGTGGGTGCGCTCTTCTCAGGCGAGTTTCGTCGTCGGTCCGGTGAGGGTACATAGTATCTTAGCTCTTCTTTGATCTGAGTTCGTTTCCGTCTTTCCTTTTTCTTTTCCGGTTTCTTGCGTTGCGAGATTGGAAGAGGGATTGTTGAGCTGTCCTGCTGTGGGTGAGCTCCGGCAGGGGGTTCCGATCATATCTTCTTATCAGCGGCCGCCTAGCATGCTCTGTAACCGTTGATGCTTAGTCGATCGTCCTCTTGTTTTGTTGTGATTGTTGTTGTCTTTATCTTATGGTAGATCCTGGAAATTCTAAGAGTTCGTCAGTTTCCGGGGGAAAAAGTTGGGCTTCTGTTGTAGGATCTGATCCAAATCCAGATCTGCAGTACTTTCCACCGGTGGTTGTGGACGGAGTCCTCCAGATTCCCTCATTTGTTTTGGAGTTGGGATACAAAGAGCTTAAAAAAGCGCTGGTGGGGCAAGTGATAGGTGAGGCTCCGTCGCTACGAGTGATTCAAGCATTGGTGAATACACTATGGGGATATGAGGGTCACATATCAGTATCTTTGCTTCCAGATGATTTGTTGTTGATTGAATTCCCTTCTCAAGCTTTGTGTGACTGGGTTTATTCTAGGCTATGGCATATTCATAATCATCCTCTGATATTGAGAAGGTGGAAAGCAGATATTGAGCCAATTGTTATAGAGCCGATTGAAGTTCCAATGTGGATAACTCTGTGAGGAGTGCCCCCTCCACTGTGCAATCATCTGGGGGTGGGGCATTTAGCTAGTCAAATTGGTAGGCCATTAAGCAAGTTTACGAGAATAGGAACTACTCTGAAGGTCTGTGTGTTGATTAATTCGGAAGATGTTAGGCCAAATTCCCTTATGGTCCAGGTGGTGGATAAAAGTAGAATGGTGGAAGTGGAGTATCCTAAATATAGGTCGTATGACAAAAAGAAGGTCACAACCACAAAAAGTAAGCAGGTCTATAGGAAAGTTAATACTGAAGGTACTCATAATGATGGAAATTTTGCTGCTCAGGAAGTTGGTCATTCAACAGGAAAGGGAGATGCTAATAAGGGGGACACCCCTTCTACTGCAAGTCCTACTAATAAAGAAGTTGTTACTAATAAGGGAGATACTCCTACTAATAATAGAGATACTCCTAGTGCAAGTGTTGCAACTCCTGAAAAGGAAGTTGCTGTTTCTGGAAAGGGGGGAGTTCAGGAAGATGAAGGGAATAATCACGATGTATCAACTGATCAAGAAGAACAAGAGGAAGCGAAGTTTGATGATGTTGAGCTACGGGCTTTTTCACCTGAAAATTTTCCTCCACTTAAGAAGGGGGCAGAAGAGGTAAAAAACATTGACATGAAGTTGGTAGTTTGGAATCAAAGAGGGTTTAATTCCTCTAGTAAGCAGAACTATATAAGTCGTATGATGATGAAAAGTAATATAGATTTAGTTGGTATTCTTGAAACTAGAGTTTCTTCTACAAACTCCAAAAAAAATTTAACAGATAAGTTTTCTTCTTGGACCTCTTTTCTGAACTATGATAAGAGTCCTCTGGGTAAGATTTGGGTTTTATGGAGGCCTAGTTTGGATGTTACTATACTTTACTACTCTGATCAGATGGTGTTACTGAAGATTAATGGTCATTTTCCTTTAGTAGTTGGTGTGGTTTATGGTGCAAATAAAGTTGCTGAAAGGAAGAGAATGTTTGATGAAACCTTGACTCTTCTTAGTAGTATAGATTGCCCTATGTGTATTTTGGGGGACTTCAATGTTATAGCAGATCCTGCAGAAGCTTCAAACAGTATTGGAGTCACTATGGGGATGAGAGACTTTGTAGAATGGATTAATCAGTGTAAATTTACTGATCATATGACAACAGGCCCTAGATTTACCTGGTTCAATAATAGGCAGGAGGATTCGATTTACAGAAAATTGGATAGATGCTTTGTGAATGAAGTTTGGTTGAAGGATAACAATAAAAGCAGACTTGAATTACTTGCCCCCCAGAAATCTGATCATTGTGGGTTGTTTTTGGATATAGAGATTATTCTTAAAAGCCTCCCTAAAGCGTTTAAGTTCTTTGAGATGTGGATGGCTGATGAGAAATATGGAGATGTTGTTGAAGGGGCCTGGTTATCTCAGCATGAGTTAGAGGATAAGGATGGCTTCTTTAGAATATATGCACGTCTAAAAAATGTTAAGCATGCTTTGAAGAAGCTTAACCAGGATAGATATTCAGATATTGAGTCCAAGGTTAAGGAGGCTGAGAAAAGGATGATGAAGGCTCAACTAGAAGCCCTGAATAATCCTAAGCAAGATCTAGCTATAATTTCAAAACATTGCCAAGAGCAATGGCAAAACCTAAAGCTGGCAAAAGAATCTATGATGAGACAAAAATCAAGGATTGCCTGGTTAAAACTGGGAGATTCAAACACTGCTTTTTTTTCACAGGAATGTTAAAATCAGGCAAGCAAGGAATCAGATGGTGCATCTCGAACAATCTGATGGTACTTTAACTACAGATATGGATAAAATGGCAAATATTGCTATTACTTATTATGGCAATCTGCTTGGAGAAGTTGATAAGAATGTAAGGAAAAGCACAGTTGAAGGATTAGGGAATATCTTGCTGAAAACCCTCTCAAAGTCTGTTGCTGAGAAGTTATGTAGAGAAGTAACAGATGAGGAAATTAGGCTGGCTATATTTGACATACCAGGTGGAAAAAGTCCAGGGCCTGATGGCTTCTCGTCTGTGTTTTTCCAAAATCTTGGGGTTTAGTCAAGAAGGATGTCTACTCAGCTATTCAGAAGTTCTTTAAAAATGGGGTTCTTCTAGCTTTGATTCCTAAGAAAGGCAATTGATGTGACTTTAATTAGTGCATTTTAAGCTTATGAATGACCTTTGAAATGCCCGTGTTTATTCGTGAAATGACATGACTTATATGCTTTTATTGAAGTTTTGTGCAAAGTGTCATTTTGTTGTACGGTTGCCACTTTGGAGCCAAATTCGTGGTCTTTGGAGTTGCCTCTATGCATTTTCAGGTTATGGCATCAAAGTACGGATGACAAGGAGCGCATAGGAGCAAACGGGAGGTCATTTGGAGGCCGGACGAGGGAGATATGAGCATTACAAGATCGAGCTTTCTGCAGAGTGCAGGGGTGCACGCCGTGCAGATGTGCACGCCGTGCAGGTGCACGCCGTGCACGTCCCCTGCACTATAAATATTCTTGTTTTTGGCCATTTTGGGGAATTCTTTTGATCTCTCTTGAACCCCAAACACATACCCACGAACCCTCAAACCCTAGAACACATTTTTGGAGCAAATTGAAGCCATTGGAGCTAGGATTGAAGCCAACAAACCTTGGGAGAAGTGCTTACAAGTGGAGAAGTGAAGATCATCTCAAGGATTCATCCATGGTGTTCTTGGTGACCATTCTTCCTTCTTTTCTCTTTACTCCCTTGGCCATGTGTGGCTGAGTTTCTAGGGTTCATCTTGGATGGGTAGATTAGTTGTGCTATGATAGAGGGATGATTGTATAGAACTTGCCATGATTGATCTTGGTTGTATGAGGATGATTCCTAGACTTGTTCTTAATGCCATTTTTATGCCATGTTTGCTTAATTTGGTCCATTCAATGTGATTTGATGCATGAGAGTGCTTGGATTGCATAGATTGTAGGTCTAGGGATTGAAGTGAGTGTGTTCTAAGAGATTAGATCATCTTGTTTCAACCATTTTCACTTGATTTCTCTCTTGGGCATTTTATCGAACACTTGGTGTGCATGTGGATTTTCATTCAATTGAGTTTGAAAAGGCTTTTTGGTGAATCTCTTAGTGTTAGGGCATTGATATGAGAGTGTTGTGCCTAGCCTTGTGGTCATAGAGTCTTAAGAGAGGGTCTTGAGTCTTGGCATTTCATCAAACACTTAGAATGCATCCTTTTTCACTTAGCTTGAGAGCGATAGCCTAAGTTGAGTGGTATTAGGATAGGGATTTGGTGCTACGAGAGTGCATTGAGTCTATAGAAGTGAAATGCATGGTCATCCAAATGCAAACTCGATCTTGAATGGCTTGTTTGTTCAATTAGTCCTCTTGAGCATGATGACACTACCCACCAAGAGAACCCCATTTGTCTTTGATTTGAGCCACCTTTCCTCTCTTGCTTAATCTTTGTTAGTATTGCATTTCTTTGCCTTTGTTTCTGATTTCATCGATCAAACCAAACCAATTTCAAATGTCTAGACCGTCTATGGGAAGTGTGAGTATTGGTTTATGAGAGGACCCCGTGGAATACGACCTTGGTAAAATCGCTTTTATCAAGTTTTCGTAATAGTGGTGAAAGAGTTCCATGATGATCCTTGGTGAAGAGTGATCCAGAATGCTTGTCAAACCTTATTCAAAAAGCTAAAACAACACAAAAACCTCAAACAACAATTAAAAGCGAAAAATTAAAGATAATATGGGGTGCATAAACAAGTGCAATAAAGCCAAAAGAGAGCCTTGATTGATCTACACACAACCACAATCAAATAAAAATAGAAGTGGGGCCCTGGAAATCTCACTGGGAAGGATCAACACAAAAATCACTAATCACGTATCCTTCAATTTCGAAATCCAAAACATGAAAGATCGGAGCAAAGATCAAACAATTTAACATCCACAGCTCAACATCACATCAAAATGGAAATATCACCTAGCATGAATTAAGATCATCAGAGTCAAAAGCAACAACCTATGCTAGCAAAGATCAATTCATTAAGGACCACTCTAAGCATTAGGCATGTAAAACGGGCAATATTACTAATAGCAACATATGAGCACGAAATCACATAATGTAAGGAGGGATGTACAAAAATAGACCCATGCGTGGTGATCAAACACACCCCTCCTCACACAAAGAAGGTAAATCAGCCCCTGAATTCATCACCTGCAACACCCAACAAAATGACATACACCATACAAACAACCAATCAAGCTCATCAAAATCGACACACAGCAATCCAGAACCAAACATCACACAACCAACTCTCATGAACAAGCCACAAACCCAAACTCAAACAATCAGTACCACCAATCCTACTCAACTAAAGAATCCCAGTTAAACACTTCATGATCAACCACCCATGTCCCAAAATTTGTTAAGCAATGAACTCAAACAGCAAACCACAATTGAAGACGCCAATGGCACAACAATCATGACAACAATCAAACCACTTAGCCAAACTCAACAAGCCAAATTTTCATGAGCAAACCGTCATGAACAAATACCACAAGAAATACCAATGAAAAACCAAATCATAATCACCCCAATACCTCATTAACACCCCCCAAACGAATCAAACAGTGAAAAATATTGTGGAAAAAAAATTGCAGAGGGGTGCACGGCGTGCAGTGTGCACGGCGTGCACCTCCTCAGCCTAAAATCAAATTTTTATCTCGACGAAAAAATGACCAAAACACCGTCAAATCAACCCAAAACGGACCCCGAACTTCAGAATTTCAACACCTACGAGACCACAAAGGACACCACAACAACTCAAGGACCTTGAATACCACAAAAACACACAATCATGCAATCAAATCAAGAAGAAAAGACATGAAAAACACTCGGGTTGCCTCCCGAGAAGCGCTTGGTTAACGTCTTAAGCTCGACGAAGCACACGGACCAGCTAAGTAAAACCATCCCAACTCATTACCTCTTTGAAATCGAAGTCATTACCTTCGCATGGCACACGGAACTTGAATTGAACCTTACCGACTTCGGGAGGTGTGAGCTCGGATTTCCCGGATGATGAAGTGTGAGCAATGGAGAAGGGGCCAAACCACTTGGAGTGAATTCTCTCATCGGGTGGCTTCTTAGTCTTGATAGTCTCACCCATTGGTGCGGCTTCCTTGCCCTTCTCGGGTGGCTTCTCCACACCTTTCTTCTTAGCCTTGGGTGGAGTCTTTTGAAGCACGAAAGGTGGAGCCTCCTTTACTTCATCCTTTTTCTCCTGTGCATCACTAAGAGCAAACAACTCCGCAAGACTATGACGGACAAGGTTAGTGCTATTAGTAGCCGAAGTAAGCTCATGCGGATTCTTAGGATCATGGTGACTAGCATAAGACAAAGTAAACTCCATGCCATTTGAACGGTCAAAGATCATGCATTCATTATCGACCCTAAGTGTAAGTTTACCACCGTAGACATCAATCAAAGCACGAGAGGTTGCTAAGAAAGGTCGTCCAAGAATCAAAGGCACATCGGTACCACCCATAGCATCTAGAATAACAAAATCCACAAGGAATTCAAAAGCACCAACCTTAACCAACACATCTTCGACAATACCACGAGGGGATGTCACAGATTTATCCGCTAATTGAACATTCATTTGAGTTGGTTTTAGTTTCCCTAGGCCTAACTTCTTAAACATGCAATATGGCATAACATTGATACTAGCACCCAAATCGGCTAAGCCTCTACTTATTGCATGCTCACCAATAGTGCAAGGAATAGTAAAGCTACCTGGATCCTTAAGCTTCTCCGGTGGTTGCTTAGAGAGAATGGCGGAGCATTGTTCGTTGAGCTTTGCCGAAGTTACATCCTTAAGCTTGCGTTTGTTGGTGAAGATCTCTTTCATGAACTTCGCATATTGAGGCATCTTGGTGATTGCTTCTCCAAAAGGCATTGTGAATTGCACCTTGTCAAGAATCTCAACAAACCTCTTGAAATCTTTCTCCATGGAATCCGGCTTCAAGCAAGAAGGATAAGGTGGCTTAGGCTTGTACGGAGGTACAACCGGTGCGGGAGGAGAGACCGGAGTAGCACTCGCCGTAGCCTCTTGAGAACCAACCTTATTGGTCATCTTAGAAGCTTCTTTAGCCTTGGCTCCTCTATCTTTAACTTCAATCTTATCCGTGTCATCATCAGAGTCAACATCTTCAACTATAACCAAATCATCATCTTGAGCACTTACCACCTTAGGTATGGCATCTTGTACTTGCTTACCACTCCTCAAAGTTACCATCATAAGCTCCTCGGGAACCTTGGGGTTGACCTCGGTGTTGGAGGGTAAAGTACCCGAGGGTCGCTCCGAGAGTGTTTTAGCAATATGACCCATTTGATTCTCCAAATTTGCAATTGAAGCTTGTTGATTTTTTATAAGTTGAATCATTGCCGCGTTGGTATCCTCTTGAGATATTGGAGAACCGCCCTCTTTGTTGTGAGGTGGTTTGTTGAATCCGGGTGGTCCATCACCTCTATGCTTGTACATTCCCGGTGGGGTAGGACCTTGGGTACCTCCTTGAGTCCATTGACTACCTTGGTTTTGGTTACTTCCTTGAGTCCATTGATTGCCTTGATACCCTCTATAACCTTGGAATCCACCTTGATTAGGCTTGTTGTAATTACCTCCTTGGTTCCAAGGACGGTTGTAGTTACCACCTTGGTAATTTCCTTGAGGGTTGAAGTTTCCATAGAACCCTTGGCCTTGCACAAAGCTTACTTCCTCAATGCTTTCACCTTGGTTAGGCTCAGAAGTAGCGGAAGGGCATACATTTACATCATGGCCTTGGCCTCCACAACATTCACAACAAAATACCGAAGCAACCGGTGGATTACCCACTTTAGATGGCTTAGAGGGAGTCTTAGGCATACTAAGATTGCTTACTTGTGAAGCCATGGCGTCGATCTTAGACATAAGGAGAGCGATCATTGGATCATCTTCATCTCGGTGCCCCGGTAACTTAGGCTTCTTCCCATAGCTAGACGACTCCTTTGGTGCATCAACACTTACGGACCGAGAATCATAGTGCGTGTCACTTCCATACTTAGACTTAGGAGGTTGTTGTCGAGACCAACTCCTTGTCTTGTTGGCCATCTCCGCGAAGAGTTCTAGAGCATCTTCGGGAGTGAGCATCCTTAAGTCACCTCCGGCGGCTTGGTTGATCATCCTTGTATTCTCAAAATCAAGGGACCTAGCAAAGATGTCCGCCAAGCTCCATTCGGCGAAGTTGTGATGAGGACAAGACCGAAGAATGGCTTGGAACCTATTCCAAGTCTCATGGAAGAGCTCTCCCTTGTGTTGTGTGAAGTGGTTGATGCGGTCTCGGATTGCATCCGTCATATAGGGAGGAAAGAACTCTTCAAGGAAAGCTTCGGCTAGGCCCTCCCATGTGGTGAAAGCTCTACTCGGTTGATTCTCCAACCATGACTTAGCTCTACCTTTGAGTGAGAAAGGAAAGAGCCGGAGTCTCACACAATCCGGGTGAACTTGGTCATTCTTAACCGTGTCACATATCTCCAAGAAGTCCTTGAGATGCCTAGATGGACATTCACCATCAATGCCATTGAACACCACTCCATTTTGAACCATTTGGATCATATTAGGCTTGAGCTCAAAGTTCCTAGCATTGACGGGTCTTCGAACAATGCTAGAGGCTGCCCCTTCAAGAGTAGGACGAGCATAATCCGCCAAGGTACGTCTTGCACCCCTTTGTGAGTGATCATCATCATTGGTATGGTGAGAATGCTCCGAAAGGTTGTCTTCATCTTCATGGTGAGACATGTTGTTGCGTGTGGAGCTATGAACCAAATGAGAGGGAGAGAAGGTTGGTGGCTCAATCACTTGCGCAAGACCTTGAAGTCGTGCTTGAAGACGAGTGAGTCACCTCATGCACTAGTACAAGATACCTACAAACAAGCACAACAAATACACCCAAGTAATACGACAATGCGGAATAACAAAACCAAACAACAAGTAAAAGGAAGCAAAAACTAAATTGGAAGGAAGTGAATAGATCGGTCTATACTAAATGCTTTCAAAGGAATGAGAGAGTCCCCGGCAACGGCGCCAAAAACTTGATAAAAGCGATTTTACCAGCAATGCAATTGATATAAAGGATTTCAGGCCGATTGCCTGTTGCAATGTGCTGTACAAATGTGTGGCCAAATTTATCACTAAAAGACTTGCAGACTGTCTCCCGGAGGTGATTAGCAGCAGCCAATCTGCATTTGTGAAAGGCAGGCAAATTGGAGATAGCATTCTAATGGCGCATGAACTGGTAAGTGCTTATCACTTGAAGCATACTTCCCCTCGCTATGCTTTGAAAATTGATATAAGGAAGGCTTTCGATTAAGTGAATATTGGCTTCTTGATTACTGCTTTAACTGCTATGGGATTCCCTGCTCTTTTTGTTAAATGGATTAAGGGTTGCTTGGGGAGTGTGGTGTTAAACATTGGATTGAACGGGGGGTCTGTAGGTTATTTCAGCAGCAAGAGGGGATTGAGGCAAGGAGATCCCCTCTCCCCTGCTTTATTTGTCATAACAATGGAAATCTTGCATTGCTTGATGTATAGAGCTGCTGCTCAGGGGAAAATTCCATACCATCCAAAGTGCAAGAAAATGCATATCACTCAGTTATGCTTTGCAGATGACCTCATGGTCTTCACTAATGGTACCTTAAATGGAGTGCATGGTATTAAGGATGTTCTGACCTTGTTTTATGAAACCACTAGCTTAAGCATAAACCCTGAAAAATCAGAAATATTCTATTCAAATGCTGTCACGGAAGATGTAAGGAAGGCCATTATCGATGCTACTGGATTCATAGAAGGTAAGCTTCCAGTGAGATATTTAGGAGTCCTTCTAATTTCAGGGAAATTGATAGTAAAAGAATGTGATGTTCTAGTAGAAAGAATAACAAAAAAGATTAGTGGTTGGAAGGTTCGTACACTGAGCTATGCTGGGAGACTCCTTCTAGTCAATACGGTCCTTACGGCTCTAAACCAATTCTGGATGGCAATCTTTTTGCTTCCAAAAACAGTGATTAAACAGGTCGAAAGGAAATGTAATGATTTCCTCTGGAAGGTGGGTGAAGGAAGCAGGAAAAAAGCCAAAGCAGCTTGGAAGGATTCTGCTTTACCAAAGTCTTAGGGAGGGTTAGGAATTAAAGACTTGCACTCCTGGAATGCTGCTTGCATTGGAAGGCACATCTGGAATATTATATAGCTCGAAAACGGCTCTCTCTGGGTGGCCTGGGTCACTAAGTACAGAGTGAAGAAGGGTACAATATGGGACTGCACAAGTTACCCTTATCACTCTTGGGTGTGGAAACGAATTCTGAAGGTAAGATCTCAATTACATGCTTTTATTGGTGAGCAGAATGAACAGTTAACTTGGGAGGGGAAAGCCATGATTAAGTAATCTGTTAGTAGAGTCTGGGATAGCATTAGAAGCAAAGGGGATCTGGTTGAATGGAATACCTTGATTTGGAAAGCTCCCATCATCCCAAAGCACTCTTTTATCGTTTGGATGGCTGTGAAGAGAAAGCTTGTTTGTAAAGTAGATATTGCAAAGTGGGGTCTAACTACTGATATCAGCTGCTACTTTTGCTGCAATGGAGTTAATGATTGTAATCACATTTTCCACTCATGTAAGTATATCAGAGAAGTGATGAGGGAGTGTGGACTAATGAGTTGGAATGGGAACAAATGGGAAGATGATATTGCTACTACCTCCAGGAAGAGTAAAGTTGATGCTGGGCAAAGGCTCATCTGAAGATCGATTATTGCAAATATATGGTATGAACGTTGCAGAAGGAACGCAGGAGAAGGGAAGACACACTGCAGGGAGTTGATTCAGAAGATCAAATTTGAAGTGGAAACTAGTCTAACCCACATTGGATAAATCTGTTCTGCTTGTTTTGTTAGTAGTGACTCTATAGTCGTCTTTTTAGATTGTTAGGAAAGTGTGGTTGTTTCTCTTGTAGTTTGTCGAGGATGGTTCTCAAATTAGGGGGTTTCCCTAATTTGTTTCAGTTGGTGAATAAATAGATCTAATTATTCATAAAAAAAGAGCACCCAAATTCTCATGCTATTTAAAATCTCTAGATATTTGAAATCACCTCCTCCCAAATCTCTAACACAAACAACCCCTAAATACCTTGCAAAAGACGGTTACTTTAGTTTTTACTTGCAACTTTTATGAAATTACTGATTCCATTTTTCTACGGTACATTAATCCATTAATCAAAACTCACTTCATCTACTCACCTCAAATTCTTTCATTTATACAATCAGCTCTAGTACCTCATCCTTCCAGTAAGCCATTCTGGTGATTAACTTTAGCCACATTCAAGGATCTAATTCATTCATGTCCCCCGAACCCATTTCCTTATAATAAAGCTCATTGTGCTTATACACCATACTTTCAACTTCCCTTTATCGATTCCCACTTCATCATTTTACTCACCTCCTTCATGTACTCTTACTCCACCGTTACAAGAATATCTTCCCCATCTGTTTTCAAAATTCCAAGCATACAGTTTTCAAGAGGTGAAAAGGCTTGCAAATTTCCTTCAAATCAACCAAGAAATCAAAACTTTAAGTTCTCCTTCAAAACCAAAATTGATAAACAAATCAAACTCATCTTGGTTAAAATATCAAACCATATCGAAATTCTTTAACACAAGTTGATTAAAGAAAACTCATCACAAAATTGAAAAAAAAATTGGAAGTTTTATTTAGATCCTAAATTCTCGTTTTTCACAAAGGTTAAAGACCAAAATAAATTTGTAGCCAAACCTTTTCGGATAATGTTAAATGTATCCCAAACTATTCGTGTCACACAGTTTAGGCCAAATTTATAGTTTTTACGACAAATTTAACCAACATCCATTAAAATTTTAACAATGTTAGTGAGAGTACAAACGGGGCTGGTGACATCCACTTGATCAGAAACAATCTTGTTGTTATGAAATGAGGCTTTGTTGCAAACTATGAGGAAGCTAAACAAACGAAATCTTGAATTTCATATAATAAATAAGAAAGCGAACCATTTATATTCTCGAAGCTGATATATATTAATAATCTTAATGGTGGTATGGTAGATTTGGTTTTGACACATAGGATAGAACCCTCCTTACAAAATTTCACATCATCACACAATTTTTTAGTTAGGCCTAATACACAAATCTAGCCAAACCTTTGCGGAATATGTCAATTCTAGCCACTTCTATTGAAAACCCTAAATTAGCCATTTTGATAAATTCTGTTAACTATTCCATCCAATTTAACGAAAAACTTAACGGAAGTGCTGAGTTGTCAAAATACACATTACCTTGTCAGCATTTATATGAAAATAATATTATTAAACATTATATTATAAAAATGAAATAAAAATGATAAAAAAACATTTTCTATTCTCCGGATAAACTTGTCCACCGACCTTCCCTTTCCTCACCACCACCGTCCACCATCGCCAAAAACACCTTCTTACCCTCCTTCACCAACTACAGCATCCCTCCCTAACTACAGCTGAAATCAACGAATTGGTTCTAATTTCCGACAGAGCCTACTGCAGTCAACAGATTATCGTAATGGAGAAGACCATTCTGGGGAATCTGGAATGGACCCTAACCGTTCCGACCCAATACGTTTTCTGATCTGATTCTTAAAGGCTGCGACGGGCTCGGGGGCGACAAATAAATAGATGGAGTACATGGCACATTCCATATCGGAGCTAGGTCTGATGGATTACGAGTGCTCGGTGATGTTCTGCCCGTCGATGGCGTCGGCGGCGGCGGTATACGTGACGAGGCTGGAATGGAGTGATGGAGTTTAATACGGTGTATAAGGAGGAGTTGGCTTGAGGAGAAATGAGTTTGATTTTTGGATCAATTTCTTGGATTGATTCCTGACTAGGGAGGAAGGGATGTTGTAGTTAGGGTTTGTCTGTCTCAAACCGTTAGTGGAGACGACTATTGTCTATTAGGATTCAAGCTTTGCGGCTGGGAATCCATATGCCATTTCCCTCAGCTCACTGCTGCTGCTGCTCCTCGACGAGTAAATGGAATCCAGTGCAGCGCCGGTAATCGTGGTTGAGCGGACGGCGGCGCTCCAGTTTTGACGGCGGTGGTTCCATGCCTGGTGATGAATCGGCGGTGGTTTCGTGCTAGTGATGAAGCGACGGTGGTCTAATTTTAATTTTTTTAATTTTTTTCTTTTTATAGTTCATTTTATAATTCTATTCATTTTATTTATTTATTTTATAATTAATATTATGAGGTGGCAGCTGATGTGGCATACACTTGGGAGCTTCATTTGCCACATCACTAACGGTGTTAAAAAGTTAACAGTCAATTTGGTCAACTGGATAGATTTGACACAATAATTAAAGGTTTGACCTATTTCGTGTCACTAAAATAGAAGAGGCTAGAATTGACATAAACCGAAAAGGTTTGGCTAGATTTGTGTATTAGGCCTTTTAGTTAAAATTTAATTATTTTCTCTTCCCTATTATTAAATGCTCATGTATTAAGTACTTCAACAATAGATTATTATGAATTAAATAATAACAAAAAATTGAATTATAATTAAACTAAGGCAAAAAGCCCTCATACAGTACCAACTATTGCGTAATTAGTCATGTATACACGAACTTTTTCGAATTACACGTTTGGCATGGACTTCACAAGACAAAAATGTAACGAAAACTAAAACATTTCTAATTTTGGGATTACAAATAGTTTGGGATACGTTTGACATTATCTGGAAAGTTTTAGCTACAAATTTATTTTTGGCCAATGTTAAAATATATCTCCTTTCTTCAAATAGTTAAAAATCTCAAGTTCAAGGTTTAAACTTCCTCTCTAGATTAAAACTTGACCTGATCTTATATTTGAAATTCACTTGTTAAAAATCAAAACTTCATTTCTTTCAACCCAACCAACTTAAAGAATTCTAACACGTTCAAAACCAAACTTTTTCACAAACGCTTCAAGTCATCTAAAACTTTCCCCCAAGTTATTTACTTTCATTAAAAATTCACAATTTTTAAAAAAACCCCTTTTGAAATCCCTACTCAAAACATTAGAAGAACTTCCTGTAACTCTTTTCGACCCAATCTCTAACCAATTTCTCATTCATCAGATAACTGACCATTTAAAACCTTAAACACATGATGTAATCGAGCTTCCAAATTAACATGTCATCCCAACGTCCTCAATTTCAAAGTATTGAAACTTTAATTTTAACTCATTTACTCTAACTGCACATTTCAAAACCTTGCATATGTTGTTTTGGAGTCCACACCTTACTTTTGAACCCACTTCCCCGCAACTTTAGTTCTAAGATTGAGCATATCCTATTCACAACGTCCTTTTACTTTGTCTATTTCTAGCAACCAGTTGCTTGAGGCAACTCTCCCACAATTGACATCCTCTTCCATTCACATTACGACGTTAGAATCCCAACTTCTTTTGGCTTCTTCCAGCTTATCTTTGAGAATTTCATCTAGGTCTTGAACCTCCTAACCACCCTTATACTTCCTACAACCTCCAACTCCTAGTTTCGTAGTTCAGCTTATCCGTTAGCTCTGATAGCTCTTACCAACATTGAATGTCTACTCACTAACCCTTCCATGATTGATTTAGAATTTCTTACCCAATTCCGAATCCAAGGCTCCACTGACCTCACATCCGGTCCTTTAAGCAAACTAAACAACTTCCTCTGAATGGTGACTGCTCATCTCATGGCTTTCTTCGTGACTTAGGAAGATCGAGAATAAAACAATTTCAGTTGAAATTTTTCAAATCATTTCCTTTCATTAAAATCACTTTCAAAATCTCAACCAATTTAAAACTTGAAAACCCTTAGAATGGCAGTACTGCATCGATGTCTCGTCTTCTCCATTAAGAGGGTAGCTAATTCCCTAGAAGAAAAACAGATCACCTATGCATCTGAAGCAACCATGATCTGTTACCACTTGTAATACCCGTCCTGAACTACTATGGTCGAACCCATTGGTTAGACCGTGAATCAGGCGTCACGGTTAAAATACAAATCAAAATCATCAAAATAATATTAAATCACAATAAAATAATTTAAAAAACAACACTAAGCGGAAGCTTCCATAATTCAAAACCAATCCAATTCACAATTTATTATTCCAAATACATTACTCAACCCAATTACAAACCAATCTTTATAATCATAGATATAAAAACCCAACCCAAGAGTGTCAACTAAAGTGAAAACAACAAAGAAATCCCCAAGTCCTCGATCACCGTCTCATCCATCTACTCAACTCGTCTGCTATCAACTGCTGATCCAAGCTCTGCTCACCAACTACTTCTAACTCAGAAAGGGAAACTAAGAGGGGACCAGTTTCCTCTTGAAATTGAGTGAACCCACAAGGACCAACTATGCGTCGAACTAATCCTTAGGGGGCCTCCCAACCCCTCAACAACTCAACTACAACAGGAGATCAAATCTTATGTCTAAACCAATTATTATCCCTAGTAATATTGCTAGATGATGAACACAAGTCTCTAGCACCCTATCATGCCCATAATCCCCATCAATAACAACATCAGTAATTCGTGAAAACATTACACCACTCACCAATCATACTTATCATCCCTAAGAAGTCTAGGTTATCAAATTGGCGCGGTTCTCTATACTAGCATTCATCATCTCAATAATATCAACAATCATACTAGCATTCATCAATTCTCAAAATCAG